>VTGD01000059.1:0-337912 GCA_013406985.1 Calonectria crousiana | reverse complement strand
AGCTACCAGGGTAGCTAGAGCCCATCAAGGTTGTGGAAGCCTAGATATAAAGCCAGAAGGGCAGCCCTTCTGGCTCCCTTTCCTTCTTTCCTCTCTAGCTTTAGATAGACTAATACAGAGCACCCTTCAGGTTGAACAAACCCAGGACCAGCCCTTCACACTTACTCTTAGTAACTATTCCCAAGGATAATAAGGATAATAAGAAAATAGAAGCTCTATAGATTAGAAGAAAATAACTATAGTAGTAAGGGTAGCACCATCGGCAAGCCCAGCAACACAGCAAAAATAGCGAGATAAAGGGAAATGTGTATGCTGTGGCTCCTCTAACCATTGGGTTCAGAAGTATAAGTATCAGCCAACACGAAGCCGATCTTCTTTAAATGCCTCAGATAATAGAATCCCTATCTCTCGAGTAAGAATCTGTTGCACTGCTTGGATCGGTCACATCGAGCTGTAGAATAGAGAGTTGAAAGAGCCTTGATTTCTATGAATAAAGGAGCGGTCAATAGGGGCTTTTATAGCTTGTTGAAGCTCGCTTCCGAGGTGGCGCTGCGCTAATCATTCAGCCACCTCACCAGCCTCAACAGAATCCAAGCTCCAAGAATTACTACGCCACACACAAAATTAACTGCAAAGAGAATAAGCTATCCCCAGAGCTATGGGTTTAGAGATGATAAGTGGGATAATGAAAATGAAGATAAGGATAAAGATAAAGATGATTATAGGGATAAGTATGAGGATAAAGGTAGGTCCTAAAAAGGGGGGGGTAATGTCACAGGCTGGAGCCTGGTTGAAGATTAGGGCTACGCCTTATCTGGAACCTGGATAGCAACACCTTAATAGCAAGAAGCTAAGGTATATAAAGAAGAAGGTAGCCCTCCAGGCTACTCTTCTCTTCTTTCCTCCTTAGCTTTAGATAGACCAATACAAGGCACCAGTTCGTGTGAACAACCAACTGTCCAGCCCTTCACAAAGGGGCTCTCTTTAGCTTAGTTAGATAGAACAATTCAATCATCATTCGAAGCAACAGACCATACGGCAGCAGCTGCTATATTTGTGACCTTAACTGCGTCATCCCTGACCCCGGGACTTACCCACATTAATATTTTTATTAATAAATATTTTATTTTTATTATAACTTATAACTATTCCAATTAACTAAATTAACCAGAATAGATTCACTAAAACCTACAATTACCAGTGCAGCTGTAAGCTATTAAGCAATTAGTAAAATAGTTAAGGGATTAATACAATTAGTAAATAAAGAAAACTGCTTACACCAAACCATAGGCCATGCAAGCCCCACTCAAGACAAAAGCCAGTTCCCAACCCAAGTGGGAGGGCAACCACTCATTAGCAAGTTAGTTAAATAGGCAAAAGATACATGTCATAAATATTTACCGTAGTAAGCGAAGATGTTGGCAGTTGCTCCAATATCTGCCCTCCCCATAGCTCGCAAACACCCCGAATTGGCGGCTTGGAGACTGTCGACGATTTGAAATGCGGCACCCCATGGAAAAACCGCCACAGCCAACAACGTTACATCCGGGTCATGCTTTGGTCAAATTAGAGAAGCGTTTAATAGAGTATTATCAATAAAGAACTTGCAGAAAAAATGCTTGAAATTTGACCTCGCAGGGTCATGATGATAGCCGTAGTCACACATCCATTCGCAAGTGCAATGCACGATGATGCGCGAGCAGCGACGCGAGCTGTATGCACTTGGCCCAAGCCAATCAGATGTCCAACCCTATTAGTAGAGGCGACACCCAATCTATTTTTTTGTGAACATTTCAGCGCATTTTGGTTGTTTGTATTGTGGGAAAGGAACTTACCCAAAAGGGATCAGAGCTAGGATAGAGTCTGTAGTCATCAATATCGACTGTGCAGCAATGGGTACGTCGCCTAGTGTACCGGCGGCGATAGCGATGAGCTCGAAGGCCCACCTGGATACGCATGAGTTAGCTCCATGATCGCGGCCAGAGGAGGTCAGAATGAGATGATACCATTCAGCGCCTACCATCATCAGTCCAAAGCCAACGAGTCGTACAAATGAACCCAATCCGTCGAGAACTTTATACGAAGGTCGCACCCAATTTTCACTGCCTTGAACAAAGAAGATGTAGCCGAGAGTCACAAGACACGCGATCCAGTACATGGCGCCAACTGCAATTGTTCCGCCCTCTAAGCCGAGCTGCCATACATGAACCACAAACCAGCAGATCGGCACGTTGATGGTAGCCACGATTGAGAGGATAACCGTCCCTGGAATTTGAATATCTATCGGTGCCAGCGTGAGCTAAAATATCATCAATAGCGGAATCACAGCTTACTCTGGCACTGCAAAAACTTCTTTAGGCTCTCAAAGTAAATGTAACCTAATCCACATGGTGCGAGATGCCGCAGGAATATCTGAATTCCGTATGCCAGGTCATGGGATTGACCAAGCATGACAAGAAGCGGCCCGATGAAACACCAGATGATGGCAATAGGGATATAGAGAATTGTCATCACCAAGAGACATTGGTACAACAGAAGGCTGAGGAGGCCTGGATTCTGGGCATTTTGAGCATATGCCCTAGAGCCGAGAGCATCTATTTATAAGGTTAGTGTTTCACTTCAAAGGTGGCTTAGAGGCTGTCTCACCCAGAGCGGTTGTGCCACCAACTGCCAGGAGCCATCCGGTGCAAGTCGCAATCATGAACCCAGATGCAACAACTGATAATTCCCGCGCCCCCTTTTATTCTGTCAGCGTTGCGCACGACTTTGGATGCGTGAGATAAGATGGTGCCCACCAGTTGCCCAATGATGATGATACCCGTGAGTTGCACGCTGTTCTGCAACAGGTATCCCGTGGAAATCTGGCTGATATGTTAGATCCCGACAAAGTGTGCATTCCCACACTATGTTGAAACTCACAGGGGCGGCCGCCCGAAGTAAAATGGGTATTTCATTGTACAGTGATGGTTTCGGGTGAGATGTTGCCTTCCGCAGTGGCAGCAATGTGGTGGCCTCATCCGCGTCGGTATCACGATCAGAGACGCCAGCCATGTTCTTGATCTTGTCTGTTTTTTTTTACACTTGTCTTGTCTTTTTTGTTCAAGGTGGTATATAAATTGATAACTTGCGAACCGAAGATTTGAAATGAGTGAAGGGGACAAATACCTATTCGTGGACTGATAACGGGTCAAGGAGACCCCGTGGCAAAACGTCAGTACTGCATTAGCCGCACGCGACTAAGCCGCATTTGGGCGTATTACCGCAACATCGATCCCCTTCACCAACCCAAAAACTTCCAAACCGGATTAGGATATTTTTACCGCCTCATCTTCTTGCATTCAGAAAATCAAGAGGTCTAATTTTTGGACCAATATTGATTAATATGTGGATAAATAAGTTGCGTGTTGAATAAATTTCCTTTAGATTAGGAATCTTTTAGTATAATATTCTAGCTAATTTTCTAGGAAACAAATGAATTAAAATATAGGATTTATTTACCTTTGAATAAAAGAACAAGCTATAGGTTCAACCAAGTGATTCAAAAACCAGGCCACAAAGGTGGCATACAATTCGAGTTATCCAAGAGAGTTGGTTGTGAAAAACTTATTAACTGCTTTTTATTTATAGAAAAAAAAAAAGGCCTTTTTAACTCTTAATTTAGTAGCTTGATGTAAATAATCCGTGTAGTGTGACAGAAGCAATTTGGCATCTTGGTCCAAGCATGCTGATGCCCTCTCGGTAATGGCCAAGATTGCAGGCAGAACTCGGGCTTGCACAGGGGCGCTAGGTTAAGTGGTGGGTCTACCAATAATGACAACTGGCAAGAATTTCTTCATAGTCTTCTAGATAAAACGGATTGCTTCGGTGAGTGGAGCTAAGAGGCGAAGCTAATCCTGTCACTGAGTGTTGGTTCTGCAGGGGGCAACCAACGAGATGACCATCACATGATCGCATAATGTAAGCACATCTTGCCTCTAAGAGGTATTTATCCTACCCACCTACCAGATGAATAAAAAGGATTTGATGATACATTAACATAATAACCATAAAGTCTCATGGTACCACGAACACATACGATATCACAGCACGATGACGCCTGAATTTCCGTACCAAGGAGAGCATCACGCAGCCTGTTTTGAGGAAACTGATATCGATTTTATCGAACCCGTGGATTGGCACCGTTTCCCCAATCGGGGGGACCCCAAATTATGGACGCCACTGGAATCTGCGTGTGTGCATGGACCTGTATTTGTGGTTCAGTCAATCCTTGCCTCTGAGGCTTTTACTCCCACCCATCTTCACGATGCCCTCACTCTGGCCATTGAGGCGGGCAATGTTGACATCGCCGACCACCTTCTCGCCAACGGCGCCCGCATCTCTCGCCGGACACCAGATGACATTCTGGATATGCATGCCGACAAGCAGATTCCAATGTTTGAGTCGCTCATGACCCACACAAACTGGACTCCGAATACTCGAGGCGGTCGGGACGAGGTCTTGCTCCCGAGAATTGTCACCAACGTACCATTGCTACGCTGGTTCCTTGACCACGGCGCCAATCCCAATTTTGGCGTACTAAGACCGGAACTGGGCCGCACAGCCGGGCCGTCTACCAACACGGCCCAGGCGCTCGAGCACGCAGCGAGACACGGACCAATTGAGGCTGTGCAGATGCTGTTGGACGCGGGCGCCCAAATCGCCAACGGAACACCCTTGTATTTCGCGGCCGGGGCGAGCCCAAGAGAAATGGATGGAAAAGGTGTCCTGAGCAAAGAAATGGACGAGGGTCGGATCCCAATCATGAAACTCTTGGTTTCCCACGGGGCTGACGTAAATGAAAAGCTTGTTACGGCATACCTGGTCTCGACTTTTGCCCTCACGTGCGCAGTGGCCGTCGGGGCTTCGGAGCGGGTCAGGTGGCTACTGGACCACGGTGCCAATCCACATGTAGGCGATTATCCTATGTCTCCAATCAAGTTGGTGGAGGATGGAGGGAGCGAAGAGATGCAGAGAGTTATGCAGGAGGGGATCTCGGCCGCCAAGTGGAGCAAAGGACCAACAGATTTGCACTGAGACATGACACGGTTGAGGCTCAGCTATACTAGCGCTCCAGCCCCAATCGTTGGCCCAGATAGCTCTTGAATGGAACTAGCTAAATTTCAGTTGGAATCTGAAGGATTTTGAGCCTGCTCTACAATGTATCGGTTCGGTGTTTGGTACATTGTCATGTTGGTGGAAATATTTTGCCGAGTCTGACGCCTTGAAATTGCACTCATCAACTTAGTTGAAGATATGCAATTAACCAACAGTGCTTCGAGGGGCCCCAGTCGCGGGATCCTTTAAGGATTTAGAATTATTGTTTATGCTTGACTGCGCCTTGATTATGGATACGACTTCAAGGAGCGAGTTGACCGGTGAAAGATCCACCATTAAGGTGAACTGAACCAGGAGCTAAAAAGGCTGCATCTTGCGATACAGCGCCCCGCCAAGGCGCAGGCAGCTCTCCCAAGGACACCACAGTGAGCCCATCAGTGAATCAGGATAAATCGAAATGGTCTCAAGATTTTTTTGGGGATTGGAGCATTTGCCGATTGAAATGGATGTGTTCCATCAAATCTCTCCTTTTCAAATCTGAGTCTAGTAGAATTTGTAAATTATTGACGTTGTTTAGGTGAAATTCTTTGCTTCTTTTGAGGTTTCCTCTTTATGTAATAGTGGAAATCCCTCATTCCAATAGTACCTACTTTCCTCCCACCGCCTAATAATCTGTAAATCGACAGATGGCATCAGCATTGTGGGTTTCAGCTGGGTTGTCACTCTAACATGAACTGTTGGTTGAGATAATTCTTCAGCCTGCTCATCGAGGCATTGATTAGATCCTGGAGGATTTCAAGTCTTGTTTCAAAAGGCATTGGTCGAGAAGTAAATGGTCAAAGTTTGTGGATTATGGATAATTGCGCTCAGTCCTGTGGCCCATATTCATGTTAGTGGCAGTGCTGGACAGGATCTAACCGTTGGGCTTGGTATGGTGGAGTTAATACGAATATAATCAACCGAGAAATGATCTTCAAGGGATTCATATTTTTTCATAGCCAACTGGGCTTTTGCTCTTGAGTTCGTGATATAAGTTGCTGGCTTTCCCCCCCAGAGAAGCACAAATATCACATTCACTTCACTTCAACAGTCATACACTTAAACAAAAAAACCAATATGTGGCTCAACAGCTGGCCTGCCAAGGCCCTCGTTCTTTCCTTGTCTTTCTATACGAACAACCCTGTCACCGCGCTTCGTGATTCTGGTTCTCACAGCACGGCGGCTCACGACACTCCCTCATACAACAAACCTCTTTCTGAAACTGTCATTCTGCCTGAGTCTGCCCTTGCCTCTTCAACAAAGAAAGGCTCGCATTCCACTCACACCATTCTTGGAGCTGTGGGATCAACAGCCACTGGTCAAGCAACTGTCACTTTCAGCAAGCCAACCACATCCGCGAAATCGTCTACTGAAAAGCACATCTCAGTCCCCACTTCCAAGTTGACTTCCAAGGGAGACGTCTCAAGCCTGGGCGATATCTCGAATACAAAGGTCTCGACCGACAAGGCAATTCATTCAACGGGATCGACCCATGGCTCCATTGGCAACCCAGCATCGAGCGATGGGTCACGTACGTCAGGGCAAGGCGTGAAGTCTACCCGTACATCACTTCCGGGTATTATAGCAACCTATGCAGGACATTTGAGCAAGGAGTCGACTCATACACCGGCGTCGAGCAGGACGTCAACTCCCAAGCCAGGATCAAGCAATGGGTCTGGTACGCGGGGGCTCGCGGTGGAATCTTCCTACGCGGTGACCCCAAGTGGTCAAACAACTCACAAAGTCATCTCCGACGGCAAATCAACCCATACATCGGCATCGAGCAGAACGTCAACCCACAAGCCAGGATCAAATAACGGATCTGGCACACGGGCACTGGCGGTGGAATCTTCCCGCGCGGTGACTCCAGGCGGCAAACCCGCGAATACAGCAACCAGCAAAGTTAAATCGGCTCATGCATCAGTTTCAGGCGATAGGTCCCGTACGTCAGCTCTGAGCGGCAATTCCAACACCAAACCCTCTCGCCCCCCTACATCGGCTACTCAATCGACATTCATCCCTGTGACTCCGTATCAAAGCAAGCCAGCGTCCACGAAAGCTAAAGGGAGCAGCAAAATATCCACTACTCACTCTTCTAAGCCCGGTTCGTCTCACAACGGAGTTCAGCCTCCCAAGACGCTCACTGTCCACGATACCGCTACAATTACCCAGGCTCCAGTCACATACACAGTCACGGGTGCTCCAGCTACTTCCAGCGTGTCTTCCGTCTCATCTCACATTGTGGCCCTGTTTCCTGTCATTGTTTCATGGAAGAAGAGTCCGGAATCGCTGAAGACAGACACCCTCAACAAGGTGAAGTCCGTCAAGAGCGAAATCACATCAGTTGTGTCCCAGCTGGGTGGTGGCTCTTCAACTCCAAAGTGCGGCTCCAAAAAGAGAGGACTCTTGGGCTTTATTGGCGATGCCGTCAATACACTGGGATGTATTGGTAATCAGCTGGATGACGTCGTAAGCCATGTTAAAATCGGCGACATCAAGGGAGTTGACAGCATTGTCCCGGTTATCAAATCCAACACCGAGAATCTCGAGAATAATGAAAAGGATGAGCACGAGTCCAAAAAGAGCACCAAGGAGAAGGATACAGAAAAGACAACAAAGGCAAAGGAGTCAGACAAGACAACAAAGAAAAAGGAGACAAAAACGGAGACTACAACCACTCGTACTTCGCACACCTCACACTCAACTACATGTTCAACAGACACAGCATTGAGGCGTACAATTCACTGCAAGCCAACCACGACTAAGAAAGGCGACAAGGTCCAAACAACCACAACCTGCTACTCCACTCATACCGTTACCACGACAGGCTGCTCCGTGACTGCGTTCAAAACGACCGTTTCGGAAACAGCAAAACCGACAGCGCCTTTGTGTGCCATGGACTCTTGCGGTACATCATGCTCTGCCAAGGGTGGAAATGCCCTACCAGCCGGTGTTAGCATATCTGCAGAGGGCTCACGAACCAATGGTGCTTGTGAAACATCCAAGGCTGCCAAGGCAACTGGTGCAGTGTCTGCAATGAAGGAGAGAGCCCCCTTCGTGGACAAACGCGCAGACTACGACATGCCCGACGTCGTTCCCGCAGATTACGAGAAGTATGCCAAGGATCTCGACGTTAAACTTGGTGAGGGTCTGGACATAGGGGCCGGGTTCGTAACCTCATCTTGGAAAGACTTTCCAGTCAAAGAAAAGGAC
The DNA here is from genome assembly GCA_013406985.1 of Calonectria crousiana. Classification (NCBI taxonomy): domain Eukaryota; kingdom Fungi; phylum Ascomycota; class Sordariomycetes; order Hypocreales; family Nectriaceae; genus Calonectria; species Calonectria crousiana. The sequence continues at coordinate 329,566 of VTGD01000059.1, read as the reverse complement.
TACATGGGGATGCGCGGTCTTTGTGGATGCACAGCCGTTCTTGTCGTCTCCGAGAAGGGCGCGTACATTTCTCACATCTGGGAGGTACCCATCTTTGTACACGACTCTGTCAGTCGCGTAGAAGTCTCAGATGAAGAATTCACGAAGAATGCATTTGATGTTCTCCGAGATGGAAACGCCGCTACGTATGGTCTCAAGCGTCTCATTGGCAAGGATCAAGGTCTGGCACCCCATCTGGCCCCAGAGGTTTATGTCTTCACTCCCTTCGAAGCCAACCTTGCTGGAGGCCCCAAGAGATATGAAACAAAAGCCGCCCTACTTGGGAAAAAAGTGAAGGAGTACGTCTCCGGATCAAAAGTGTCCGTCATTGGCTACCAGGCAACCGATCTAGTAACAGCCACAGAATATAAAGAGTGCAAGGGCAGGGCAATTCTCGAGGTCTACGCCAAAGGAAAACCAGAACCAGGCACGACGCATTCAATCGGCCGTTGGAGGATGTGGGTTGCCGAAGACCTTGCCGCTTCCGGCAAATATTATCCAACTCTGAACTCCATGTCGAAACGGGGCTCTGACTCGTGCAAGCCTAAGACAACAGCCAAGACGACTGCCAAGACGACTGCCAAGTCCACGACCGCCAAATCCACGCCACACAATACATCCAAATCAACCACAAAAACCGTATCCCATACGTCTGAGACACATTCCACTGGCTATTGCACCCAACATGGCAAAAGCACCCAAAATTGCGTGTGTTCCACTGCCTCTAGCAAATCCATTTTCACCATCACTGTACCATTGACTAAGGGAGGTTGCGGTTACAAAAATTATCCCACGCCCAGCATGACCAAGTTGACAACAAGAAGCACGATGCATTCAACAAAGTCGACCAAACAAGCTCAGTCCACCGAAACTTCTCATTCGACCAAAAAGACTGGCTCAACCACAACGGCCCATACCTCCCATTCAACCAAGCCAACAGTGAAGGTTCACTCGACCACGACAACCACAAAGTCTGGCCCATCCACGACACAAGCCAAGGGCACATCTCAACCTACGCCATACGACATTTTCAGCCGAAAGTGCAGTGGCAAAACATTGAGTGTAAGTAAGAAGAAGACGAAAGACGAAAAGGACAAAGAAGACAAGGAAGAGATGCAAAAACTCGCCGGCAAGTTTTGCGACAGCATCAGGGCCAGCGACGGTCTCGGCGGGACGCCCATGAAGTCAGGCGACACCAGACCGGACCCCAACACGGATCCCCTGAAGGCGGCAGATGGGACCAAGGTCGAGTTCAAGGTTACTTTCATCAAGGGCTGTGTGACGGAATTTTCTGCCTATGGCACCATCAACTCACAAAATCCTTCGAAGCCATTGCTGGGTCAGGGCAGACCATGGATGTGCGAAGACATTTACACAGACAAGATCTGGGACAAGTGTAAGTTTGTCCACGCGAGCTATTTGATCATTGCTAATTACTTCAGGCAACAAACGGGGCGGTTCTGTGCAAGCTGGTTGTCTGGTGTATAGTATGAACGTGCTGTGACCTAGCCCGTGAAAAAGGTGGAATTGGAATCATGTTGAGATTTCACCAGGGTTAAAATATCTATCCGCCATGGCCAGGAGGACTATTTGCAGTATGAGCGTGATTTTCGCTCCCTTTGTCGATAGGAAAACTCTTGTTGGGTCATAATGGAGTCGTGATTGGCTTGGTATTGCCATGAAACCCGGAGCCATGAGACGGGTTCAGGCAACCAACTCAGAGGGGCAGCTGTACTAGTATTCTATTGACATTATTTTCCACTATTAACTGACCAATTAATCCCCCGTGATTTGTTTTCCACATCCCTTACCTTGTTGCAGACAAGGGTTTCAAAGGAAATCGCCATCTTACCGTATGTTTCACCACTGTTTTCTTTGTTCCATGCCTTTCTAAATCATGCCTAGGTCAACAAGCGACTCCGCTGACGAATGGAACCCGACGCCATAGATGTAAAACAAATATCGGCAAAATATGTGGCTTTGAGAATTTGTGTCCATTATAGGTACCCAGAATCTGAGATTCAAGATTTTTGGATGGGAATAAACGTCCAGGGGGTCAATGGCAGAGCGCTGCATCATAATCTCAAGCTAAAAGACACAAGGTGGATGAAGATTTATATTTCGGTCGGCGTTCAAGAAAAGAGAAAGCATATAGTTCTTACCCAAAATTAGTAGCATCTACAGCGTCAGAATATTCGCTACATAGTTATGGTTCCGATAGGTGGTCCTCCATGGCGCCAAACTCACTCCGTCACCATCACCACTTATCACACTTCCCAACGAAGGATGATAGATCCCAATTGTATTGGGTGAAGTTTTGGATGAATCAAACTTCCGATAAATCTTCCTATCTGTCTCAATGCAACTGAGTCTATTTTATGCGTGTTCGCTGCGACATTCAATTATTCTCTCCAGGCCTGGCCAGCCTCTGCCCCCCCCCCCCCCCCTTTCACCCTCCACACCTATCCCAAAACCATGCGCCAAAACAGTTAGTTATGATTCCCTCTCCAGCAGATTGAGCCACTGGCTCATGAATCTTCGTCTCACTCATTTGAATTCTGGCCCCGGTGCTTATGTAAGTAATCTTGTCCCATTTGTAATCCTTCTCTTACCCTTCTAGTAAGCAAAACAGCTCTGCCAGTCTCCACTTCATCAGCGCTCGGCTCCATTCCCGGCAATTTCTTCAACTCTTTCTCGAAGCGGCGATATTCGCGAAACTTTTCAATCAATTCGGAGATGGTGGCACCAAGTAACAATACGGCGGTGGTCTGGCCGAAGTCCCACCCGTTCTCGTCTTCCTCGCCTTCCATGTGGTCTTGGTTGGCAACGCGCAGCGCAATCATCATGTATAAATGCAGCGGGAATTGCAAAGCACTAAGAATCATAAGTACCTTGCGGTAGCGCACTCCGACGAATACCGCGCTGAACATGACAACCAGCTGCCATGTCGCCGTGACAGCCACATAAATCTTGTCGGCTGTTGGGTGGGTGGCGCCCCATGAGGTAAGCCCAGCTGTTTTGTAGCAGTAGCCAAGCTCATCGCTTTCCTGAGTCCATCCGTCTAACTGAATCTCGAGGAGAATGGTCAATGCCAAAAAAATGATTGCATACAGATAGGTAATGCGGTGGCGAGGTGTCCGTCGGGTCTTCTTGTTCAAAGGTCGTTTTAGGTCATCACGTCCGATGATGGATGCTATGAATGTCCAGCAAACTAACGCAGCGCAGTTTGATATGCTAAATTAGTTAGCTTTCGGGTCCCTATCTTGATTCCGTTCTACTTACCCGACGAAGCTGACTGTGTCAAAAATGAGGTGTAAATGATACAGGTCCATGTCAGCAGCTGACCCAAATCCCGTAATTATGAGGGCGAGTCCTGTGCCGTAAATATTGGTCAGTTACGGAAGTCACGATTCAGCTCGAATGACGTTACCAAGCAGCATCTGGATATCATTTCCGATCATTAGAATATCAGAGATCATCTCCAGTCGCTTCTTTTCGCTCTCATGATGATCCGTTCCTTCCTCATGCCTCAATCCTAGACGTCCAAGCTTCGATAGAAGAATGACCCATATTGACAATGACAGAGTAATAAAGGCCTGCGCGCTGAAACCCAGGAGAATCTAGAGATCAAAATTAGCACAGCGGTCATTCAATACGTGGGCCAACCGCACCCCAATCCCCGCAATGTCGGGCTTGGCCTCGCCAACCTTCTCGCATGTGTCCATAGCTTCAGTGAGAGTGGCCGCGGCTGTATCGCGACCTAGCAGCTGGTATAAGTGACTGTGGAGGATGCGCCGAGATAACGGTCTTGGCAACATATATAGACCCAAGAGGGAAACACTGACGTGTCTTGGCGATCGGCAGAGCAGATCTGCGTCAGCGCGTTGGGCGGGTGCTGACGGCGATTGCCGAGCTGTCGCGTTCTTATTGGTCTGGTTTACGGGCCTCCAAATTCCGATGCAGCATAGCCTCGACCGTCTCTTATTAGCCCCCTACTAAGAGCTCAGTAGCGCTGACTGAGTGAAATCTGACTCAAGAAAAGGGGAGCACGGCAGCCAAAATCTTAATTTTAAACCTAAAACAATGGTAGGGAAGGCAGTTAGTCTGTAAATAAGAAAAACACCACTACTTGGGCAATCGCGCCCATGTTTGGTTCATTAAAAAGGTCGAGATAGGACTCATAGTAGCAAAGCCGCCAGTTGCTACTAGTTCGGAATGACATCGTTGGTACATTTGTCCTGAGCCGAGCAGTCCGTAGCTCTGCACATCATGCAGGCTATGCGGATCGCCTCCTCCTGATGCATCAACTCAGCCTCAATACCGTCTATCCAATAGGTATCCACTCACCCAGGCTTTATCCTGGATTTCCTGCCTTGTCTGCCCCATTACATAAGCACCAGAGCGAAATTATCACAGCATCGAGGTTGTGATCATCAGAATATGAAATGGCACTGGCCCAAGTATAGATCTATTCATCTTGACGCCCAACCTCCATAGGCTCAATTGGAACGCACCAAATTGTATACATTGCTTTCTAGTTCTAAATTTCTAGATATCTACTGGATCCCCAATGGAGACCCATCTACACCGAATTCGAGTTATCAACACAGGACCAGGCACCAGTGCCTCCCGACTCCCGATAAGAGTCAATGATTCCAACAACAGACCCGTATGTACCAGCAATGGTAAGAAACGTTCCGGAAACGATGATAAAGACGGACCAAGCAACCATCAAGCTCCATGACAGTGTTCTGTTCGCCTTGTCCTTGCCCAAATGCCAGTTGTCATAGAGCCACATACAACCCATGGGCTGCAGGCACATCAAGGTTCCTAGCAACGCTCCGATCAGCGACACAAGACCACCAAAAATCGGAATGCCGCTGGCGATCAAATAAGCCACAATCGTAACGGCAGCCGTGCAGCCAAGCCATGTCATCCAGTGAGTGGGAGTGTTGGCCGTAAGATGTTTTGATCCTCGCATGATGCGAACGAAAAGATATTTTCCTGGGACCTACATCATAGTCAGCATAAAATTATATGTAACTGGACGTAAGGTAACTCACATGAAGTACAATGCATTCAGTCACGAGCAAGCCAGGAAGAGCCAGTCCATAGCAAACCTTCTTCAAGATAGGACCAGCAGAGCCCAAGGCAGGTGAAGCAACATATGAACCACAAAAGTAGTACACTACAATACCGATAACCAAGTAGGTGATTGTAACAACAGTTTGGCAAATCAGCATGGATCGAGTGAAATGCCGAGGATCACGCATCTCAGCCACGATAGAAAAAAAGCCCGGCGTGCCAGAAAAGGCAAAGACAATGGACGAAATGGCCGAGATTCCTTCAGCAAAGGATGGCGCGTTGGTGATCTTGTAATCTGATTTCCAAGGGCCTTCCTGGGGCGCATCCGCCGGGCGATCTTGCACGCCGACTGCAACTGTGACGGTAAAGACTAGATTGGCGATTAGCATTGCCTCTTGAGGGCTGTTGATAATGAGAGCTTACTAGCAGCGAGGATGAAGAAAAGTCCCGTCCATGCGAGCCAGGTAATACGCCCCAGGGTACGAATGCTAGCCAGCATAAATCCACCAATGGCAGCAACCGCTACAAAGACGGCTGTGCAGGCACCATGCGTGGAAAGCGAATTGAGTCCGATGGAGATGCCCAGCATGCCAGATCCAGCAACGAAGATGTAGTCTGGAGAAGGTTAGCTATGGCTGTTTTGACGAGCGCATATCAGGGAATACTCGCATAGCACGAATGCAACAGCCAAAAACTCCCGACCAATGCGGCCAAACATCAACTGCCCCGCGTCATCCAAGCTGTAGACCTCGCGGTGGTTGAGCTTGAAGACGCCAACCATGTAATCAGACCAGGTAGTCATTACAGCAATTGCACAAAGACAAATGACACCCGGGACAATACCGAGAGAGTCAAAGGTTGACGGGATGGATAGAACACCCAGACCAATCTGGCTCTTCATCATCAAGACAGATGTTCCAATCCATCCAAGCTGCAGCGTGTTAGAGAGCGCTTCAGAACATTTCAGGACAAAGTACATTGCGGTAGTTGGGGCCATCTTCCGTCACTTCACCAAACACGGCGTCGTGTGTCGTCTCCTTGGTGTAGCCTTCGCTCATGATATCTTCTGTCGCCCCAGGGGCTTCAATGTCATCTCTCTTCTTTTCCATTCTGGCCGAGTCCGACATGGTGTGAGGACTGTGGAGTTTCCTGCTGATGGTCGCGGACGAGTGACCTGGGCGAGTGAGTCGGCGGGGACACGAAATGGGGCACCGGCGGGCATTTAAAGTCGCGGCCGCGGAGGCAAGATAGCGAAGCCATCCGCTTCCCCCGGACAGTGACGTAAATCCTGGGGTTCTCGTCGTGTCGGATCAGGACCAAGTTCCACTTGGGGGCTGCATCCGACACTAGCGCAAGCCCTTGCCAAGCGTCCTTGTCAGGATGCCGCTGCTACACCCCAGAATCGAGGCTCTGCCCCAAGGTGAATAAAAGAAAGCTCCCGCAGCCATTCTCAATCATGCTTACTGGGCCCGTCTCCAGTGTGCAAGGATGCCATCTCGCAAGACCAGGTTCTCCATCTGGGGTTCTCCACACCCTCTCGGTCAAGGGGACACCCCATGGAAAAGTGGCTCTTCAACCCGATCCTAGCCCCCCAACCCAGCGAGTATCCATCAGACAGCCAAATCGTCCAGTTATTTTTCGCGCATTTATCACTGAATCATGCAGAATCTTCGGCCTCGGTTCGATGCAGTCATTGATAGCCCGGCCTAACCGGCGCTACCCTCAGGGTTTCCTGTTGGTGATAAGCTATCAGCTGATTCATGGCTTCATTGGCGAGAAACGAGGCATTTTCATACTTCTAGATGCTTGTTTATAGATATGGTTGACTGGAAAGATACAAGTCATATGTCGATTCTCAAGTATTTGGCACAGAATGTCATTGATTCGTGGTCATCCTTGTCCATGTCAGATCGATGCCTTTTCTCCATTCTCTAGGGTATATTCAGTTCAATTATATCACACATATGTTTCATAAACTTCCATAGTGTTGCGATGCCGGGTTCACATACGTACGTACAGCATTATACAACATAATAACTTGCATCTACCTAGAATATGCTTCTGTCTCACCTGTCATTCCCAGCATGCTACCACACAACCCGGAAACCAAAAATGAATTTCCGTTATCTATTGTCTTCGATAGGAGTTCTGGCGAAATCTCGGTCTTTCAAGACGGTTCTTTTCAAAAAATTAGCAACATGCCAATCGACAAACTCCACCAGCCAAGGCTTGCTGCACCAGTGCCTGCACGCCAGTTAGTTAATCGCCACACATCCATGCATTATTCCCGCGCAAAAGTTGCTCTTTTGCGATAAGGTAATCTTGCGCATTTGGTTCGTGCCTTGACGCATGTTTTGATTCCAGTACTGGCCTGACCGTCATCAAGAGGCCATATAGGCAAGGATCGGCTCCCACCAACCTCCTAACGCGCATTGCAGAAAGCACTGACCTCAGTGTGATATTATTGTTTCATAAGGTCCATGTTCAATTCCAATACCAATCAACACTGAGAGGTGAGAAAAAATGGGAACCGCCGTCATAACCTCCGATAACATGGATAGCATCCACCGATTCGATACCCCAAATGCCAATCCACCATGTCAGTGAGCATGATCATTTAGGCCCAAAACAACTTCTTCGGTAAGGGTCCGTGATAACTTGCTTAATTTTTAATCCAGTTTTACGATCCGCAAGCATTCCTATTATCTGAAAGATCGGCACGCGACATATTATCTGAGCGAAAAGATAAGGATCATGAAACGGCCCATTCTGCAGCAGATGGCGAGAACCACATATTTTACCAAGATCCGAAGTTTGCTCGTCACACCCGAACCAAAAGCTTGGTCACCACAGTATTCTAATAGCATAACCCTCAGTTTAATCCGGATACAAACAAAGGACATCGAAAAAGGAGCTGATTAATAAAGAAATCATAAATAGCGACGTTGCAAAGGTTAATTTGTCTTGGAAATAACTTGGCCGCATACCATTCAACCAGTTCGCTAACGTTCAGTACTCGAACCAAACTATACTTTCAGCTATTTTTCACTAGCTTTCGGGGCAAACGGATTAAGACGACGCGGACCCGAGCCAAGGCCCATATAATACCAGAGCCTCGCAGCAAGGATCGGGTCCAGTCACATCCAATCATTGCTAATTCAACCGGACAGCACTATGCTGGACCGTTTTAATTAACGCAGGTCCGCGCAGCAAGCACCGATCCTTGCTAAACGCGTCTCCTTCTAGAAGCAGCAAAAATTGCCGTCCGCGAGGCTTTCTCCGTGGCTGGAGTGGGGATGGTGGAGTTGGAGTCGGCTACGAAGCCGAACCCTGCGGCTCCCCACTTCCCCCAAATTGCTTCTCCAACTCGGGGACGGCGTCTTTTGGAGGCAACGGTTCTGAGCACCGTAAAATCTTGAGAAACCCGTCCACGAAACGGTGACACAAACACAATCCATCAAATCGCGGGAGGCTTGCTTGAAGCCAATTAGATGTGCAGCAATACAAGGAAACAGGTGGAGAAAAAAAGCAAGCCCATGCATGCTCCACTTGATGAACGAGTTTTGCAAGATTTTTAAGGCAAAGGCGTTCATCCGTGATGCAGGTAAAATCTGTTGATCTTGTTTGGGCCAGGCGATCATGTGTATGCTGTATATTTAATAGCCTGGTCTCCCCTACCCTGAATCTAGACTCATGACGCATTTTCCAATATAGCACTTTTTGTATGCCCATAGGCAGATGATTGTTGAAAAGGTCAATCTAGCTCACATTTTTTCATTTCTCGGTGTCGTGTCAATTTACTCTTCTTCATTCGTTTTAGTGAATCTCATCATTTTGCCACGTTTTTGCGTTATGCATTTTTACTTGCTCACCGATGCTCACCACCAGACCCGCAAAATACCTGGCCTCGAAAGAATGAAGCGTCGGGTATTGACGATGGGGCTCATCTTTGATGAGGTTTCTGGCTTTTTTTTTTTTAACCCTTCTCTTTCTTTTTTCGTATGATGAAAAAAAAAAAGACTAATATCAATGTGTCGATTGTATTCCCACCAACCACGAGCGTGAGTCACTCTCGCCCATTGCGCGGCCTATGCTACCAGTTCCCCAGTTGTCTCCTCTCTCCCCCTATCCTCTGCATGTATAATTTTTTTTCTCTCGAGCGGCGCATTCGTGTATTTTCGCTTAAGGTTTTTAGGCCCCGAACATCGGAGCCAAGAGGCTCCAGCGAGCTAGCCAGCCGTGCGCAGTCACGAGATTGATTCACCTTGCGGTCGAAGCTAGGCTTTTTCGATCTAGAACAAGAATACATTAACCTAATGCAGAACACACAGTGTGCTCGCAAGCGCCAGGGGTGAGGCGGCTCACTGGCGATGCGGCGCAACAAGCAACCACGGTAAACTTCGCTTTGGTCCTCAAGCTTGCCTCTTTGGGAAATGGGTCGACAACCGCTGCATAAGCGTTCCGGCACTCAACAACAAAAAAACCACGACGAACCACGTGGTTCAGAGAGTTACTCTGGAAAATACACCGATGCGTGTGTTGGACCCCAATTACCGATGCGTGTGTTGGACCCCAATTCACGATGCGACGAAAAATTTGTCAGACCTTGTCGTATCGTGGCCAGAACGGTCCTAGGTGTCGCTGGGCACTACCATCTCTGTTGCGGTGTGATATTTTCATCCTTTCCGTGCTTGTGACCATGAATCGGCCCACTTTGAGAAGTCGAGCGTCTCGAGAGCTCTGTTGTATAATATCCTCCGAGTTCTTGCTGTTCAAATTTGCTATTCAACCCATTCAACTCTCATCTTCTTCTCTATACCAATTTAATCACCATAATCTTCTATTCCTGTTGAAATGAGTCCTTCGCACATCGAACTTGGACATGGTCCATCGTCTCTCTCGGAAAAGGGACTTGCGACACCATCTTCTGGCGTCCTCGAGGACCCCATGGAAAGACAGCAAGAGTTCTCGGTGCCCCCGGCTGACCGAGGCAAGCATGCCTGGCTATTCCTCCTTGCCTGCTTCGTTTTGGAAGGGCTCGTCTGGGGTAGGACATTCGCCGGCCCTGATATTGACCATGAAACTAACTATGCAATCCATAGGCTTCCCTTTTGCTTTTGGTGTATTCCAGGATTACTACAGAACCAACGAACCCTTTTCCAAATACACCAACACGGCTTCGATTGGAACTTGCGCTTTGGTAAATACGCCGCCATTAAAAAAGCTTTCCTCGACTAACCAGTTCCCAGGGCTTGATGTACTTGACCTTCCCTTTTGTCACGGCAGTGCAGCGCATGTACCCCCGCCTTTGTCGATGGGCACCAACCTTTGGCATTCTCCTCACATGTCTTGCTCTCATTCTCTGCTCCTTCTCGAAGACACTGCCCCACCTCATCTTGACTCAGGGCGTCTTGTATGGCATCGCTGGATCCATCTGTTACTGCCCTTGCATGCTCTACGTGGAAGAGTGGTTCGTTCAGCGCCGAGGGCTGGCCTTCGGCATTATGTGGTCGGGAACCGGTATTGGAGGCTTCTTGATCCCGCTGATGTTGGATGCGCTCTTGCGAAACTATGGGTTTGCGCTGGCTCTCCAAATCTGGGCCGTGACATTCTTCGCCCTCACTATGCCTCTGGTCTACTTCATTAAGCCCAGACTTCCCGCAAGTGAAGCCCCTCAGCTCAAGGCGTACAACCTCGGTTTCGTCTTCGACCGCACATTTGTTCTCTACCAAACCGCCAGCATCATTGAGTCTTTGGGCTTTTTCCTCCCAACCATTTACCTCCCCACCTACGCTCGTTCCGTCCTGGGGGCAGGGTCCTTTATGTCAGCCCTCACCATCATCATCATCAACATTACGTCTGCATTGGGAATGGTTATTGTGGGCATGTTGACTGACAGGTGGCATGTCACCACATGCATCATGATCACTACTGTCGGAGCCGTTGTGAGTGTATTCTTTCTCTGGGGCTTTGCTTCCAACTTGATCGTGCTCTATGTTTTCTGTGCCATTTACGGCTTTTTTGCGGGGTCTTACGTTTCGACTTGGCCTGGTATTATGCGCCAAGTAGTTTCTTTCCCCTCTGGCAAAGGCGCTGATGGCTTAGCCCCGAATTACGACCCTAGCATGGTTCTGGGTCTCCTCACAGCTGGGCGAGGTGTTGCAAACATCATCTCGGGGCCTTTGAGCGAGCTGCTCCTGAAATCATCTCCCTCGCACGGACCTGGAATTACTGGAGAGTACATGGTCATTATTGCATTCACTGGTGCTACCGCTGTGATTGGAGGAGTTCCATTCATTTTCAAGAAGCTTGGTTGGACGCCATGAACTATGAGGCGGTTTGGGGAGCGGTTACATAAGGAAAAAGTTTTCGGTGGTTTTGTCGAGACGGAAAAAAAACTGGTAATAAAAATAATGATAGAGTATAAAAGGTTTTGGTAGGATGGGGGGTGGTTTTGGGTCAACACGGCTATTCTTTTGTTTTGCTTAGGTAATGGGCAGGAGTCTTAGCTAGGAGCGAATACGGATTGTTTTTAATGGACGCGCAAACTCCAGTGCAAGTTGCACCGACCCAAAAGGATATTTGTGAAGATTTATCATTATGAAACTAAGCGCTAGTAGATGTCAAAACAAACGAAGGTAACTAGAAAGAAATTCAGATGATTGGTAGTAAGACCTCAGACACCAGCGACCTTCAATCCGATGCCAACCCCAAGAGAGATGGCAGAAATGATAGCTCCAACAATCTTTTCAGCAACAGGGTCTTTCTGGAGGTGAATCATAATCGCGTTTCCTGGTAGGTGCGCATTTCCAATAGCCTCATGGAAAATGTGCCCGTAGTCGCGGAGGAAGTATTCCATAGGTAGGCCAGCGAGTGCCTCGGGCGCGCGCAATGCGGCGGTGAGGGTGCTGTCAAGAGAAACCTCTCTAATGAAAGCGTTTTGTTCAGGACTTGCAGAGTTGCCCATCTGGAGGAGTGATTAGAGGTAGATTAAAATAGGGCGATAAGACTTACCTCCCGAATATCGACGATGGAAACAACAGGCATGCTCAAGAGCAGACAGCGGTAGTAAGCTCTTCTGATCTTTTTAACTTCAGATTTGAAAAGATCCTTGACATCCTGCATGAAAGCTTCAGGGAAAGATGGGACAGGAATGTAGTAGGACCGGATCCGTCCCGATGACGACTTCAAGAGGACAAGGCAGCATCGTTGACCATGTGGAGCAGCGGGGATACGAGTGCGAGTATACATGTTTAGAAGATAGTCTGGGTATGAATAGGAGTGTCGATGATGGATGTTGCGTTTATTTGGGAACTGTTTGCAGCCGGAGGTGCAGGTAGCATGCGTTTATATGTGAAGGACATGAATGGAGGCATCACATGGATCAACGGGGCCAAGTTGGACCCCAGGTGTGGCAAAATTATATCAATATACGGAAGCACGGGGTTTCAATTTCCTCACAACTGCTGAGGAGTATTTTAGTATCCCGCCACACATTTGGTCGGCAGGGGATGATACAACATTAACTAAGAAGCCAGAGGTAACCCGCGCAATTCTCGAAAATTGGGCAGATGAAGAAAAATAATGACAATGTAAAATATCATTAAATTTAAAACAAAAAAAAATATTGAATGCATCAAAAGCATCTACACAGAGTTGCATTTCCCAGCAGTTGGAGGATGTTGGTTAATACCCATTCCCAACCGCAACTGCGTACCATGGAGCCTTTTTGAAACGAACTTGCGCATCGCACATCTTGCCATCGGCTAGATGTGCTTTGAAGGGCAGTGCAGTGCAGTATGGGTGGTACACATTGGTGGCACGCTGGGAGCTCCGTGAGGAACCAACATGGTGACTGTTCTAGAGACGCATTCGTGATAACATCACACAAGAGTGCAGCAGCCAGCAGAAGACGGTTTTTGTTTCTGCGCCACCGTGGACTTCAGCGGGCTAGCAGCAGAGCTAGCAGCAGTAGTGCTCACAAAGCGCGGCGCTACGAAAAAAAAAAGCCACCAAAATACCCAGACGTCTTTTCATGGCTCCGAACAAGTGGGAAAAGACCCTCGTGATGTCATGTTCAACTCTCACAACCTAAGTTTTTCAATCATATCCGACACCATCTTGCAGGAATTGATGGCTTCGAGCACTGGATTTGCAGCGCAACTCCGTCACGTCCCAAAGATGATGGTCGCAAATTCGACTTTCCTTTTTTAGCCAGAACCCCACATTTTCGCATCCATCCGACAGACACTGCGAGGCAGATCCGTGTACACAAAAGCCCATTGTTGACGCCGTCCAGCATCTCACCAATGAGAAACACCACGTGCTCATCAGCGCATGGCGCGATCTCATGGCGTCGGTGCACCTTGTCGATGGCAAAACTACGAGTAAGACTGAGATCCCAGTCTCTGACACGAGCGGTTCTCATGGTTTCAAGCCCAGGACCGACGAGACAAAAGAAAATGCAAGGCCCCGCTAGACATAAATGGCGAAGGAGGCAATTTCAAAGGACCGGGTGGTTAGTTCCAGTCCATGTAGACCATATGGTCCAAGATAGTCCTCAGCAACGAATCAGTATAATGCTCGAGGTCACCCATCAAGCCAGGGGCTGGACGGCCGTCCAGAGGGATTCCATTGGGCTAGAGAATGAATGCGCAAAAACTATGGTCTAAGTTATTGTAATTGTTATGAAAACGGACGCTGCTGCAATGACGACAAAACCCAAGCTCACCAGTGAGGTCTCGGTGGAGCCACCATCCACAGTATCCACCGCAGTTCATCCACGAACACTAGGCAACGCAAGGCGTGTTCGTTTATACAATACCTATCAAGACATACGCATGCTGATTGCTGAATCCCTTCAGTCTATGTGTGGGCAGGCTTCAGAGATGCGGATCAGTCTACCAGTCAATGCATATTTCACCCTGTTTAGGTCTGAATGTGATTCCCGGGCATGTCACTCCTTCAGACAACATGCCGCCCCAACCGGCCACCGATACTGTTGAGAAAAACTAAATTTCTTCCTGGCAATGTGTCTTGGGATATTCATCTTCTTGAGCGCACTGTTTGGTCAAGTATGCAGAGTGGTTTTCCCCTTTCAAACGGAATCACCAGTAATTGCAGTATCTATTATATATAAATATAATCAAGTAGATTCAGTTTATTCCAACAACATCTAGTTCTTGATTTCCCAAATGACTGCGTTCAACCTATTTCGTTTGTTAATGTCCTGCCCAGCCACGATTGTATGCCACCCCCTGTGGCTTAGTTCCTGCGTCGCCCGGTTCAGCCAACCCCTTGTTTCTATAATTCGAAATAAGCGGTCCCCGATATATTAATATCGAAAAGAATACTTTTTATGATGTCGACTGCTCGTAAATCGGGGTTGCTTTTATCAATATATACATATGTAAAGGGTTGGTGGCACCCCTTGGACTAGAGAAGGAACAAGTCCTTCAGCACAGCGCCACACTAGGTTCCCAGGCTATCCAAAATACGAAAGCCAATAGTCAATTGAAGAAGCCAAGATGTTTGTACCAAAGTATAGGAAAGAAAAATCCCGGATCAAAGAACTCACGGAAAATCCCCTTATTCCGCTGGATTCAATCCAAGCGCCTACTTCCAATGGGAATTGACTCAGATGTCGGACAATTATGCAGCCTGGTTTATGAATACGATAACCAATCTATGTTTCTTTTTGAATAGATTGTTTGTTATCCAATCACCTTCAAGCAGTACCAGCTTGTTTGGACAATAACTTATCATAAAACTCGTCTGCACAACTCCGAAGGCCTGGTCGCGCACGTCAACTGTCGTCCTCGAAACTACCGACAACTTCCCTGTCGGTTTAGCAAAAGTGTGGGAAACATGATTCGATTCTGTTTAGGGTGATCCTTGACTTGCAAGTGCCGTCCGTATTGTCACGGTCCTCTCTCCGGCACGGGTCGACGGCCACGTACTTGGGCACCTAGACCCTTTCGTCCGCTCTCCACCCGGAGCTGCGTATTTGGTCCTTTGCCAGTTAAAAGCACCATTGGACCCACTGCGGGCGCGTGTTTGTTGGCGCGAGAGCCTGTGCTTGTTGTGGTGGCCCGAGCATCTTGTCTGAAACGCCCGCAGCGGTCTTTTCCTAGCGCCGCATCGCGATCGACCACGCCATTTGCCATGATGATCTGAGAATGACTTTTCGAAGCCCAATTTACAATCGGAACCAGACTCCACTGGCAGCAGAAGAAGGAAAGATCACGCAAGCCAGATGATTCGATGCATCTTGCCACTGATTCCAAACTCTGAGATTTCTAAACTCAGATCCCAGAGTGGGTCTTTATGCACTGCTGGCAGCAAGGGACGAAAATCCAGCCCGGCGCCACGCATTCGTTCGGCTTGCTTTTTTGAGCACAGGTCTCTCCATCACGGGTTCGGTCGGTGGCAAACACGCAATAACACCAACGGGTTAAGACGCGTTTGGCTGAAATGCATTGGCTGAGGCGTGCGGGCTCCGTCGGAAACCATTCTCAGGTCCAAGTAGAAGCCGCCCGGGGGTGGGCGGCAACAAGCCAGCCTCCTCCTCTCCGCAAAATTACGTGTCGCAACCCGAGCTATTTCCCCGGCGTGACATGCCAGCATGCAAGTCATCGGGTCGGGACGACCGGGGGGGGGAAGGGAGGCCATTGGGTGCGGTGTAGCTCAATTTTTTTTAACAAGTGGCCATGCAGCTTCGGGTTCAGCTTACGGCTTCACCCGCCGTTGACTATATGTCGCGGGCCCACCAAAAGCAAAGGTGGGCGTTTCGCATGGCGGGAATCCCTGCATCCTCTCTCCGCGCAAGGCCCTGCATCCTTGCCCAAAGGCAACGGAGATGTACAACGCATTCAAATTGTTCGGAGTCGGCCGGGAGCCGGGTGGGCAAAAGCCGGCTGCGCTCAACAAAAGAAACAACAAGTCTTGAGGAAACCAGCTATATAATGCTCAGTCCTTTCGACTCTCAGTCAGAATTTCTCATCATCAATCTCAACAATCACATCCTCACAACTCCAACACTCCTCTCTCAATCTTCCAACTTTTTAAGTCTTTCAGACTCCCCCAACAATCAAAATGGACGCCACGTGAGTCTTCCCTCTATCCCTCCAACCCAATGAATCCAACCAGTTCAATGGCCTCGAATCTCTTCGGCATTGGATTTTACTTTGGATTAGGTCTAGTTTTCCTTTGGGACATCGATTCTAACCATTCAGCAGCACCGCCGAGAAGCAGTTCGTTGTTCCCCTGCCCACCTCCACTGGCCTCTCCCAGCCTGCTGGTAAGTCTTTTCACCAAAAGAATTCCGAGTTTTCATGGCAACGTCTCACACCTCGACTACAGGCCAGCTCCTCAAGGGCGCCACCGATGACGAGGGCAACCAGAAGGCTGCCGCTCTCCTTGTCGGCATCAAGCTCGACCTCGAGGCCGAGGTCCACTTGACTGCTCGTGTCAAGGGTGACCTTACTGTTGGTCTTTACTAGATTTTTTAAAATGATATCTGAGCTGGTCTTTTTTTACCACGCATTTGACTGTTACGACCTAGTCAAATAGCTAGCCTTTTATGAAAACAGTGTCCCGAACACATTTTACTTGAAACTTTTCTTCATTACTTGCCTAATTGATGTGCCACATGAAACACTCTGCAACTGAAGCAGCTCAGAACAACCTGTGTATTTCCATGACAAAATAATCTACTTCTGCATGTATGCCTATCCTAGTAGATTCGCGATGTTCCAAAGTCAACTAGAACAAACATTTGGAAGTAAATGGAAATTCAGGCTATGTCTATTATCCTCATAACACCTGAAGAGCAATATTCTATAACCTATTTTCTGACGCTCAATTCTACGTAATATTCCATTGGACAACAATAAATCATCAGCCTCTGTATGTCAAAACAATGCTTAAAGTCCACACGTTCATCAAATTCACTTATAATTAATCGATATGCTTCCTTCTACTGACCTCCAACAAGCACATTACACATGATTCACAGCTTCTTAAATGCAAGTCAACTGTCAGGTGAGTAAATCCCATCCCCAAGCCGTGAAAGCGAGCGAATCTGCGGGGGCCTACCCTAAACTTCAAATACAAATTTTCGCAGATAGATACTCATTTTTTGGTTGGCGAATATAGTAAAGAAAAGAAGAGATGGCGAGATTCTATTTTTAAATACTTCTTACAAGATGGATTAGTTTTCTAAATATTATTCTTTGTTTCAATTGAGAGTGAAGACTAGGTTAAAGCCGAGCGGTGGGGTGGTCAGCTCGGACCACCCGCAATCGAAACCGGCATAGCGCAGATCATCTCAAAATACCACGCAAAATCTGAAAAGGGAGAAATTTGCGGTGCCAACGGCAATGGGCACATCGCTTTTGCGCCACCCTATCGCCACCAGGCTGAAATCCTCAGGCCAAAGGGGGTGGCTTCGCTGCGCCCTCCAGTTTGCGCGTCTCAGAGCGCGTTGGCTCCGAACCAGTGTCAAGAACCGGGGATTCTTAATTCCCTCTGCGTGATTGGCTGTGCGCGTTGGGTGAGGCCCCCCCCCTAGCGAGGCCACAACGCGTTGCTTGCTGTTCTCTTTTCAGGTGCGCCAAGGCGCTTACGGATAAGCTTACTGAAGAGGCATGGGGGATGGGCGAGCCCTATTCATGAACTGGTTGCGGAGTCGTATCCTGGCTTGCCAATAATATACCCGCTTACTGTCATACGGCGAGCCTGTTGTCCTGGAGGAAGAAAATAAAACAACTGCATATTGCGATCGCAGCAAAATGTAGCAGGGTGCGATGAAACAAAAAAAATCAAGAAAAGAAAAGGAAAAAAAATCCAACCACCATGAGCTGTTAGTGCATCACGAGCAGCTCCCTGCGCCACCACCGTCCCAACCCCCAGACAGCCACAAAGCATCTGTGCCGAATCTAGACCGCAGCTGTGCGGGGTGATCTGGCCTAAATGCCAAACAAAAGCGTCCTCCTTAACTGAACAGGTCTCTCGCTAGCTTGGTGTGGCTGACTCTAAGCGCTTTGCTCCGTCAGACGGAACCATCATAAAACGCCAAGTGGCCGGGCGAGCTTTCTTTGTGGACTCTTTGTTACTTTATTTTCTCATGTTCCCTCATTTTTTTGCGTGAGATTTTCGTATGGTTTGAATTTTTAGTGTTTGTGGCCTCTTTTTTTCGCAGTCGGACCCGATGCATCGACCTGTTTCCGTCGCCTTTATTGGCGCCATTTCATGCTGTAAGGATGCACCTCTTATCGAAGCCGAGTGGTCGATAATAAAATGGCTCAGCCTGAGCTGACTCTTTTTTTCCTCATAGGCTTCCAGGCCGCCCTGGCCGCCAGCACCTTGTACTGCTCCAGCAACAGCAATGATGTGTGCTATCGCTGGGCGCTGCCTGAAGGCGCCTCGAAATCCTCATCGAGCGACGTGTATTTTCAAATTGCAGCCCCAGACACCTATCAATGGATTGCGCTCGGCATCGGATCGCAGATGTCAGGCGCGGAAATGTTCGTCATTTACCAAGACGGCAAGGGCAATGTGACGCTGAGCACCAGGACCACCAGTGGCCACGACATGCCCGAGTACGTGAAAAAGAGGAAGGTCGAGCTCATCGAGGGCTCCGGTGTGGAAAACAGTTCCTTGGTTGCCAACATCAAGTGCGGCGACTGCGCGTCGTTGGATCTTTCTGGTTCCAACGCTTGGATTGCCGCATGGAAGAAAGGAAGCTCGCTCGACTCGACAGACACCTCGGCAGCAATTGACGAGCATGACGACCATGACAGCTTCAGCATCGACATGACTAAAGTCGCCACCTTTTCAAGCGGAAATCCATTCGTTACTGCGACAACAAATTCCTCTTCTGAAACGGATTCCTCGTCAGGAACGGATTCCTCGTCTGGAACAGATTCCTCGTCTGGAACAAGCTCCTCGTCTGATGCCGTGTCTGGATCGGGTGGTGGTGATACTGAGGGGACTTCCAAGGCGCATGGCATTGTTATGGCAATTGCCTTCGTTCTCGCATATCCGCTGGGTGCTTTTCTTATGCCCATGCTGGGGAAGTGGCTTTTCCACGCCACCTGGCAGATGCTTGCCTTCATCGGCATGTGGATAGGCTTTGGCCTCGGATATATCGCTTCCAAGAATACCGGCGCGGTGAGTATCCATGCCTCGAAAACCGATTTGTTTGCATCATCTGACATAGCTGTAGTGGAACAAAGCATCTCATGTGAAGCTTGGAGTCACTGTGTGCGTTTTAATGACGGCGCAGCCCATCCTGGGATGGGCGCACCACAAGTACTTTGTCGCACACCAGCAGCGTGGCCTGATCAGCCATGTTCATATTTGGTATGGCCGAATTCTCATGACGCTTGGAATTTTCAATGGTGGTCTAGGTCTTCGCCTCGCAAGCGCACCGCGCGGGTATATTGTCGCCTACTCTATTGTCAGCATTTCCATTGCTGTGCTGTATTTTGCTGGTGGTACCATGTTGGAGATGAGAAGAGCGCGGCGCAGCAAGCGCGGCGAGTCATACCAAATGACTGGCGACCGGGCGTTTCGTTAAACTACCACTTCAACGGCAATAACGGAGTTTTAGGTTGAGATTGAATAGGGAGAAAAAAGTCCAACGAGCGAGGGACGCAGAAAACGGAAAGCTGGGCTGTTAAATACACCAATGCACTTATGCAACACTTCCAAGTACCGTATAGTATTTTAGTATCTATGAAAAGTTTCATCTAGTTCATATTGATAAGAAACTATAATTAGGATCGTTTCGAAGGGGCTAATGCAGTTTATTTTGCTCTTTTCTTTTCACAACCACAACCTTGATTGTGAACGTATTGAGCAGAGGTTTCTGTAGACTATAAACTTATTCACGGTTACTTCAATCGATTGAAAATCATGAAGCAATAAATTGAACCTTGACTACTTGGATATTGGTATTGGAATGGCTGTTTTGCTTGGCCACACTTGCGTCTAATGTATTGCGCTTGGTTAGTTTCGTTCACACAACCCTCTAACATTGTTCGAACCATTTACAAATGAGATAATGGTGGCGATAGATTAACCAATTTAATTTGCTCAATTCTTGCTGATTACACGTAGGGCTCGTGGAAGAAAACACATCGTTTGAGAACAGGAATCAACCTTCAGTCTAGGGTCAAGCCACTCCACACAAATAGTCGCAAACCTAAGAAAGCCATTGAAGTTTCCAAGACTCTGAGTTAAACCATGCGTCAAAGTTACTTTTGGATTAGCGAGGAGAAAAAGAATTGTGCCGCCTCCTTTGGCCCCCTCTTTCATTTTTCTCCCCCGGCTCATGCACTTGACCCAACACATGTGTATACCACCATAGAGGATGTTTTCCCCGGGGCCAATACCGATTCTTGTAAGACACCCCCTAAAACAGGGTTCATACATGCACTAACCATGAGATAGGCTTCGGGATGGATTGTGTGTGCCTTTGCGGCTGGAGCAATAGCCGCTCGGTTGTATCTTCGCCTCAGTATCCAAAAAAGGAACCTCTTGATGAGCGACTTCTGCATATGCGCTGCTTGGGTTTCAGCAGTCATCACGAATTCACTTTACCTGCATTTATATAGAGAAGGTGCGCTAGAGAAAAGAGTGCAAGCATCCTTTGATGGATTCCAGGGAGATCCTCGCAAGCTCCCACATATCAACAAGGTGAGGAGCATTTGCTCTAAGAAGAAGAAACAATAGGTATCCGAGTCTACCAGACGCGCCAATTGACAAAGTGTCCATTAGATTTTCTGGCTGACCAATATTCCACTGTGGTCAACTTTTTATTTATCCACGGGAGCGCTGCTCGCTCTTTACCTAAAACTATTCCCCGATTTTATGAGAAAACGAAGGATATTCTTGTGGTGCACGATTGCCTATGTTCCGACAGCCTATGTTGCAAGCTTGTTGGTTATGCTATTCCTGTGCTTGCCCACCGACCGGCTTTGGTGAGTATCAAGACACTCCGCTCAATCACCTCCTTATAATGAATTTCCATGGACTAGGCACGTGGGACCTCATTCTCAATGCCTGATTAAAAATGGACGAACGGTCTTCGCTGTGGCTTGGGCTCTTCACTTTCTCGGAGATGTATTGGGTATGGAACAATGAGAAGGCACCGACAATTGGATGGATTGGCCCTGTACTGATGTTGTGTAGTATTTACACTGCCTTGGCTAGTTATGCCGACCCTGAAAATCCACACTGCAGTGAAAGTTGGTTTGTTCTTCACCTTCTTCCTCGGTGTTATTAACATCGCCATCTGCCTCTTGCGGATCGCAACAGTGGCTACCTCGCAAGTCAATAATCATGAGGCGAAACATGACGTAAGCTTGAGTTTACTTGGTGAGTATCCCCGCATGACGAAAGAAGCTTGAAACAACAAGCAGCAAATGATGGCTGATTGTTCGTGAATTCCATTCAGTATTTTGGAATACTCTTGAATGCAACAGCTGCGTTCTTGTTGCCTGTCTTCCTGCTCTGCGACCATACTTTAATGGGAACCAAAAGACTGAGACCAGCAAATCCTCTGAACAGGTGGTGATGGCAACGATCGCTTCTGAGAATAATATGGCTCAGGTTGCGGTGGATGGGCCATCGATATTACCTCAATTCAGCAACCAGAACCGGAGTCGATCAATATCCGATGATGCATTGAATGGAGAGAGTGCGAGCAACCCAAGCGTGGCAGAGTTGTTGCCTGTATAACGAATTGGAATGCTATTCTGTACTATCACACACAACGTAAATAAACACCAAAAAGCTGGGATTGAATTGACTTATAACTGCACGGGTGGGGAATTCCTACGACAATACAAGCGTGGAAAATTGGATGAGGGCTTTTTGAATCACGCACTCACTTCGCTCGGTCACTTTCGGATGGTTGGCGGTTTAATGATCGGCGTGATAGCGCTTCTTGAGTATCTGGCTAGGAACTGCGCAATTAAAATGAAAGTTTGGAATTTTGAATGTGATGTGTTTGCGAGGGCCCAGCCTCATGCTGTGGAGGGTGCGCCGTGACCGCACTGGATGGAAATCAGCCTTCAGCTGTGTCATTGTCCAGCTGGGAACAGACATCCTGCTTCACTGCACTTTGAGTCGGAATCTGGGTGATAACTGGTTTGAGATCTGCATGAGTCTCAAAATAGCTACGTGGATTACCTTCTTGCATGGTTAGCCTGAGACAAAATTAAAAAACAGCGAATAATGGCGAAATGATACTGGAGCTAATTCAGCCGAAAACGCATGTCAGCATGTACGAGTAGCCCCCAAAAGCCAACAAGGCGGAATGTCTTTCTTCAGATGCTGGCTCAAATTGATAAATATCAGCCCAAATCACAGTCTGCTTACTCTCCAAAGGTGCAGCGTTCCTTGATTTATTCAATTTGCTGTCCGCCACGTCCACGCATGCTGCTCTTTGGTTTCATTCATGATGTCTGACACTTCTCGAGACGACACCAACGAGATGGCTCATCTAGAAGATGCCGAATCGGTCTCATCTTGTTCAGATATTTCCGACATGGAAGAGGCTCCAGTCCGGGGGGATTCGACACATGAGGGGTTACTCCACAATGACACTGAGAACAACAACGTGGACGTTTCTGACCAAAAATCCTTCAAGACGTCTACGACACTAGTGGAAACCCTGGATGACTCTGATGGTTAGGGGAAGCCTGCCTTTCCCTCATCAACCTCGCAAATGTTCGCAGATCTTCTCCTGACGTTACCAGCAGTTTGTTTCATGACATATGGGATTCTGGTGAGCTATCACGATGGAAAACCCGCAGAATCAAGGCATGCATCTGTCTTACGAGCTGCAGCTTCATACGGGCCATCAGTGTTTCCGATTATGTTCGCTGCTATTGCCACGAATCTTTTGAAGTCGATTGCAGCCTGGAAACTCGAGCGAGGCATAACTGTCCTGGATCTGGAATTTCTTCTTCGAAGTCGTACCGTATTTAGCTCTTTTACTTCTTCTATATCACTTCGGATGGTGACTATGAGCAACCTACTCATAACTTTGTTCTGGACACTTTCCCCACTAGGTGGCCAAACGGCGCTACGCGTGATTGAGGAAGGACACGCGGAATACGACTGGAACTTCTCATATCTGAACATCTCCAACACGGCGGACGGTGTTGAATTTTTAACGTACCAGCGCTCTGGTTCATCCGAAATTTCCCAGGCATCCATAGCATTGGCAGCTGCAATTGCTGCCCCGGTGCAAATTAAACAAGCAAAACAGGATGTCTTTGGTCATGTTAAGATACCAATGGTGGAGCCATATATTCTCGCTGGCACACCGATCAAAAACGGCTGGTATCAGCTTGACGATTCGGTCCCGGCTTCCCAAAACATGTATTCTTCTCTCGTTGGGCTTCCCATAATACCCAGTGGCGGTTTCGATAAGAGTTCCAGCTACCAATTTCGTCTCAGCACTTCATATCTCAACACAAGATGCAGCTTGGAGAGATCAACAAGGGTTGAACTGTTTGACTGGAACACTTATTTAAAATACCGAACCAACGCTTCGAATGCATACAAGTTGGGGATATCAACATATACCGACAATGCAACGATACTGATAGAAGACATTTTGCCTCGTCAGGGGCGCAGAATCCCTCGAACATTAACTTTCACGCTGTATGACAATGGGCCAAAAGTCATCACAAACGCAACGTGTAGTTTGCGAACAACCTATGTGGAATTAAACATAGCCTGTGACAGGGCAGTATGTAATACTACAGCCATAAGACCTTTGCCAAATAAGAAAAAGGAGAAGCAAACAGTTCTAGATGAGGACGATGATGATGGATATGCCCATACTGCAGATTTCCTGAGCGCCTTCGTCAACATTTTGCCTTCAGACTGGGGTGCATCTCCCATACAAGGGTATTTGATGGATCCGATGTCTCCGTTTGACATTCCTGTTGAGGAATCGGTTTATGGAATCGGCCAAGAGGCATTCTCACAGCGGTTCGCTCAGCTGCTAAACACTTTTTGGATAGTCAAATGCGCTCCCTCCAATGCTCTAAACAACCTTCAGTCAACCAGCCCAGATCTTATAAGCGGACCCGTTTACGCAGAAGCGAGTGGGACGAAAACGGTGGAAAGCCCGTTGATAAAAGTCAATCGGGCATGGTTTGGTGTACTGATTATTTCATCGATGATCATGTTACTAGCCGCCCTAGCAGCGGCAATTTTGAATAATCTACGACGTGGCCCCGACATACTTAGTTACACGATTCGCCTCATGCGGGATTCACCGTACCTGGACATTGCTGGCTCAGTTAGTTCCATGGAACATGGGGGCGATTTCACTAGAAGGCTTAAGCATGTTCAAATTTGTTTGGGTGATGTAAGAGCTGACCAGAAGTTGGGACATATTGCAATTGGTTCGATGGATAACACTGTGCCACTCAGTAGGCAGGGCTGTGAGAGGCTGTATGAGTAGTTTTAGTATTCAAAGGCCGGTTCTAGCGTATCCATCGTATTTACGTGGAATTTGAGTGATCCAAATATTCTTGTATCACTTTGGGCTGAAATTCGTTAGGCGTCGACGTGTTTACCATGTAAAGCCCTTGCGATGAATTGATAGAGGTGATGTGGTAGCGATGCGTGGAATGTTGGATGTGGCGTTCCCGTAAACATCCGAAGTAGCCAGTGTTGATTGAATAAATTGAAGTTAGATGAAGCTGATGACGCTTGTCTCGATGTTTAATGGTCAAAGAGCTATCGCCAAAGGACATGGCTGAGGTAAATGCCCGTCATCCGAAGCTCATTCGCCCCTTGTGGGATGATCTTGAAATGCCCGCGACCCATTATTATTTTGTAGAATACGAGTAACAATTTATACTTGATAATCCGGGGGATTTAATGAATTGCTGGCGATACACCAACACCCTGGCTTCGTGCCAATGCAGCTTCGGTTGGTCCATTCGCATCTGGTTACGTATTACTGCTCGTTTAATGAACGCCATCACCAGCCTCGGCTTTGCTGTGCCGTGGTGTGGGTCCGGCCCACCACCGAACGGCTCGCATATCCGGCCTGGCGCAGACTTGGCTCAGCTTGTTGGACACATGATGTTGGGGATGCGTGTGTGTGCTATTGGGCTGGAAATATTGCTCACAGTTTGTAGTGGCCACGCGGAACAAAGGCGTTCCATGTTGCGAGGGCCCTTTTCGCTTTCAAGCTTGCGCCTCATGCCTTGGTGGCAATTGGAGCTGCAGGAACCTATTTTCATTCCACGGGATCTCCATTCGCCACAGGTCCCTTGTCAATAAGTGGCTGCTCGTTGGCTGCTCATTAGCTACATGGCAACTTAATATTCGAGCTATGCCCAGTCCGGTTCCGCCACCAGGAGCGAAAACCTCAAGAAAAAGAAACCCACAGGCGCCACGGCTAGATCGGCCTGGCCAAGAAAAAATTCCTAGCACATCCCAAGCACGGAGACCAATTTATTAGACGACATCACCGTCATTGCGCCCCCGTTTGCTTTCAATTACTTTTGCAATGGCAAATGCCGTAAATTCTTGTCCAACTTTGACGGAGATTCTACCATTCGCAGGGCCCGCGACCGCTCCCACGTATGCAACACCCGGCGCCACACAAGGTTTCATCGCAGCATTTGGGCTGGCACCACCAAGATGAGCCAAGAGCGATTGGTGGACCAGCTCCGGATTGATTTCGACTTTTTGGAGGCATTCGTGTCAGAACAATCTGCACAGGGAAAAAGTCAGTATCGGGGCTGCGACACCCTGCTCAGAACCTTGGATCTGACCCATCTCATTAAGATGAAAGTAGTGTGAGCACTGATGGTGCAATCGCCACCCGCGATTTCACGTTCTTCTCTTCCTCTCGGGGCTCAGTCGCGCAGGGCGCGAATCTGGCCGAACTCACTAGGCCTGATGAGACAATTCGCCAACTTTTCGACCCAGCCACCCAAGACGGTGATTTCTTGTGGTGGCTGAACCTGACTGGGGCAAGCAAGAAAGAAATACATGCCATTTGCAAGGCCTTTGGTGCTCACCCTCTAACTGCCGAGGACATCACGACGCAAGAAGCCAGAGAAAAGATTGAGCTATTCCCGTCGTATTACTTTGCCTCGTTTCGATCCTTTAGAATTGTCAAAGAAGAGGATGGCGACGAATATGTGCCCTGCTACGTCTATGTCGTTGTGTTCAGATCCGGGGTGCTGAGTTTCAGCATGGCATCAAATCCGCATGCCTCCCACGTTCAGTTGAGAATTGCGGCAGCGAACGGTTACATCGGGCTAAGCAGCGACTGGATATGCTACGCGTTAATGTGAGACATGGACATGTGGCGCTGATTTTGAACAGTGAAGCTAATCCCTGTCAGAGATGATATTGTCGACTCATTTGTTCCGACAATTCGCCGGGTCGAGAGCGACGCGGACATGATAGAGGATGAGGTGTTCATCATCCGCGACAACGATACGCAGTCATTTTTTAAATCCATGGAGCAAGCGCGGAAGAATGGCACAGCGCTGTTGCGATTGATAGGCGACAAGGCAGACATCCTTCGAGGACTTTTGAAGCGCTTCGGCGAGGACAACATCACCAGCGCGAGCTCGCAGGTCGTCATGAACCTGGGAGACGTGCAGGATCACGTTGTGACCATGACTTCTAACCTGCTGCACTGCGAGCAGATTCTCGCTCGGGCGCACACCAACTACCTTGCGACCCTGCGTATCAACAAAATCAAGCAAGACGTCAAGACAAATCGCTTTCTGGGAAAGATCACACTGTTTGCTTCTATTGGTGTGCCTGCCAACTTGCTGGCCAGTATTTTTGGAATGAACGTGCTTGTACCATGGGAAAGTGTGACTAGTCTTGGACCATTCTTTGGAATAGTGGGCGTAATTCTTGCTGCCGTTTTTGCGAGTACAATATGGGCAAGATGGCGGCGGCTCGTTTGAGACAAAACTTTGGTGGAGCGGAGGCGGCCTGCTGCTGGGCATATCACTTGATCAAATGAACGAAACGAACACTTAACTAAGCAAGAAACTGCATTTCTCGTATTCACTCAGAATAAAGGGAACCTAATTTTTCGTGTCATTTCCTCCTGCAGCTCCCTGATTGTCACAATGCATTTACTACCTTACAGTGCAGTGGCTTGCCGCGCAATGTTGCAACTTGCTAAGAGTCTTGAAGTCTATGCTCATGCGCTGCCATTCTTATTTGCTTCGGGGCCTGTTCCAGCTCCGCGGCTTCATGTGACGTGTCTCAAAATCGACCTTGCTGTCACTTGTCACCCGACGGCGTGACGGACCTCGTGTTGCTCGCATCGGCGCAGATTCAAGCCCTTGAGGTCTCAAATCACTTTTCATTGACACAATTTGCTTACATAGAGCTATTACTTGTCGTGTGAAGTCTTAGCCGCAAATCCTTATGCAAGGTATCGGCCCTATTGGTTTGTATGGTTTTGGATCTGACACGCCAGCTGCTTGGAGAGCACCGTATACATCAATACATTGAACCCTTTCCTGCAATGTCTTGGAACTGATTTTGCGTTTGTGATCAGTACTATTTTATAACCGTTTAAACTGAATCATAAAATAACTCTATTGTAATGGACCCCTAGCCTCTAGGCACCGTCTCTATCGCACTGTCCGAGACAAGTCTTGAACTTTCTGGATACCCATGGTCTATGGTGCATGTTCCATGATCGAAAGAAATATGGATATCAATTCGGTGACCCAATGTTGCAGCACAGACCTGCATGATATTCAGCTTGGTGAATAACCTATTTGAGAGAAGTGGACACTCCCATTTTTCTTGCGCAGAACCCGACCGAAAGATGTAATACAATATCAATGAATATTAGCTGCAATACGATAAAATTCGTAAGTGAAAGTACATATAATAAACATGACTCAGCCGCCAGAAGTGATCGTACATGCAAGGGGGTCGGCAAAATGATATTCTATTGCATGCATATGAGGAATTATCCCTATTTGCCAGTATCGCGAGACAGGTCAAGGTGGCTTGGCTGAAAGTTACAAGGGTATTTTTAAGACGTGCTCTTTCTGCTTAAGACACTATGGGATTGGGTGGTTGTCTGTAAGGGGGGAGCATTGAACATGCGGACGTATTGATTTCGTGCGGCCCTAGGTGATAGCAAAAAGCTGAACTGCAAACTCCTGTAAAAAAAAATTATAAATAAGTAGCTCTTTACTCTAACTATCGACACACCAGATCTAATCACGACAATACCACACGAATCGGAACATCTATTCCTTCACTTTGCGACAACATGCGTTTGCAACTGACCTCGTTTCTCCTTCTGCAAGTTGTGGTACACGCCGTGCCCTACCCCCCGGTCAAGTCCTTTTGCGATACAGATCCGGTTGTAGCCCAATTAAAAGCCTATGACGCAGGACCTTCGTTCTGTAAAACTCATTGGCCCCCAGCGGAGACCAAGTAATGACAGCCCTTTATGAATTGAGGACGTATCTAAGAAAGAAATTATAGAACGAAGACCATCACGGTCGCAGCGGCAGCTCATTATGGAAACAATGGTCTGAACCTTCATGGGATTGCCACGAAAACCGTCACCGAAACTGAGGTACGGCCACTTTGCACATTCTTCGTTGAACACACTCGCTCATCTATCCTTTAGACTGCTACCATCACATCAAGTTCAACATCTACAA
Source organism: Calonectria crousiana (assembly GCA_013406985.1). Classification (NCBI taxonomy): domain Eukaryota; kingdom Fungi; phylum Ascomycota; class Sordariomycetes; order Hypocreales; family Nectriaceae; genus Calonectria; species Calonectria crousiana. Next base: position 300,728 of record VTGD01000059.1, on the reverse strand, counting down.
TCACCTGCCTTAATAGCGCGTACACTGCAACGGCCCCCACGACAACAGTTTTTAGGCGTCATGATTATGCTACCGAGCCAGAGATTGGAAAGGATTTGGATCCGTCCAAAGTTGTGCGAGTCTGCTCCTGTCTGTCAGTCCCACCCCCAATTGTGACGGTAACAAAATTTAAGACGTTCACGGGCTATGAAACGTAAGTGTATTCACTCTTCATCAAATATAAATTGAACCACCTTGACAGTTTGTTGCAGAGGAAATAAGGTAGATGCCGCAAGATATACCGTGACGAAGACCAAAACGTCAACGGTCACGATTACTGCGCAAGTGGTCTCAGAAACCATTGAACCAAATGGCTTGTTTTACCGAAAGTATGAGAGTGGATACAATGCTTACGTCAGTAATTCACTCACGTCCTCCTTCTTCAAGAACAAGAACCCAGATTGGACCGGCACTTTGCAAACTTTGACATTCGCTTCACCAAATTGGCCTTCTGGTTCTACTATGCTTTCCCTCCCTGACGGAAGGCCTTCTTTCAAATCAGATCAGTCAGCCCTTCTATTCAATGGCTTCTTCATTGCAAAACAAACAGGAACATATGTATTTTCATCGTCCAAGGACAGAATTGACAACTGGGGCTATCTTTGGACTGGAGAGGTGGCATATAGTGACTGGGATGATGGCAACGCTGCATACAAGGCGAGCAGAACGGCGGTTGGGAAATTTGGTGGTTTTCACTCTGTGACAATGAAAAAGGGTGATGCTATTCCCTTAACCTGGCTATGGGCGAATGGCGGCGGTCCGGCGCAGAGCGATTTTACAATCACATCTCCCGACGGAAAGTCCACCAACGATGGCGATGGATACTTCGTCAAGGCGTGTTCTTCCCGTGTATTTACATAAGACTATCTGATGCTTGGCCTGGCTTGAAATTTGATTAGATTTCTGTGGTGAGCTGCTGTAATGTTTCATCAACCCAGTGCGTGGCGGGATGATGCTTTAAATCAAGATGAGGCATAGCATTGTGTACTTTGGGGATGACGCTAAGTCATTGACTGGGGATTTTAAGTTGGAATATGGTGAAAGAATTTATATTTCTAAGAATTGGTAAAAGAAAATACTACTCACATGCCAGATCACGTCAAATGCCCGAAGCTCGTCGCGGCGACTTAGTAAATATAAAATGGCTGGGGAATACACAATTTGATTGGCCAACTGGCTCTCCGTGACGGCGAATGAATGCATGATCAGTAAAAGAGGATCCCGGGATACTTAGAAATAAATCCGACTAATGATTAATCATTGCATTTGATCACAGATGCGTCCATATTGTGTGGTATAAATACTAGCCGGTTTTCTCAGATTGTGCCATTCGTTCATCATTCTAGATTCTACTTAAGATTCATTTTATCAAATATTCGACCGGCTTTTCTCTTTGTGAAAGAAGCATGTCGGAGCTGCCACAAATTCTGGTGATTGGAGGTACTGGGGCACAGGGCTCCCCAGTAGTCAAGGGTGAGGCAAAAGCCATTGTTTGAGGTTACGAACTGACAAGATTCAAGAACTCTCTGTTAGTGGTCGATATCATGCTAGGGTGCTCACCCGTGATAAAAATTCGTCTCGAGCTCAAGAGCTTGCGAAATTGCCCAACGTCTCTTTGATCGAAGGGAAACAGGACAACCAGCAAGATTTGCATCGGGCATTTCACGGAGTCTATGGTGCGTGGGTCAATACTGATGGCTTCACACTCGGGGAGAAGAATGAGCTGTTTTACGGAATCCGTGCCTTTGAAATTGCGCGACACGAAGGCGTCAAGCACTACATCTGGGCGAACACCGATTATGCACTCAAACGGGCTGGTTGGAATGAGCTGTATCATTGGGGCCATAATGACGCAAAAGGGAGAATTGGAGATTTCATTCTTTCGCAGGGCCAAGATGGAATGAAAAGCTCGTTACTATCCACGGGCCCTTACATGGACATGTTGTTGGATGGGATGTTTGTCCCCGTGGAGCAGCAAGATGGGGTGTTGGAATGGGCCAACCCAGCAAGTATGCGAATCCTGCATTGCATTATAATTCTACTCTTGTTCTTTTGGAAGACCTCACTAACGCGGCATCTTTTTGATAGAGGATGGGAAAATTCCTCTTATAGCTTTGTCTGATGTCGGGGTCTACAGTTTGTGGCTGTTTGATCACATTGAGCGGGCTGCTGGCATGAACTTGGAGATTGCAACTGATGAAGTTAGCTTCGCGGACATTGCGAGAATCTTCACCGAGGTAACAGGTAAAAGGGCAGTTCACAGTTCCGTTCCGTTGGAGGATTATTTGGTGAAGGCCGAGCCGTATCCCGGAGCATATGCCAACTGGGCCGCTGGCAGTGATGCGGCAAGGGATGAGTCGAACATGACGTGGCGCGAGAACTTCTCGGCCTGGTGGCGCTATTGGGGTGAAGGTATTTGCGGGCCCAGAGACATGGAGCTCCTGGATCGTATTCACCCAGGCCGTATTAAGAACCTAGCTGAGTGGATGGTACAAACGGGTTATGATGGCAAACCGAAATCGGTTTTGAAGGGCCTTGAAGATTTGAGGAGAAAGGCGCTGATAGCCAGAGACCATTGATGCAAGGGATCCAAAGTTCTCATCTCAGTTAAAATAGCTATGTTATATAACTAGCTCACACTTTATATGGTCCACGGCAAATATATTAAGCAGCTGTTGTATATACTGGGTACATAGCCCACGCTCTGCCAAGTGTTTGCTTGAAAGACTGACGTTTCTCGTTTAGCTTTTTCGATCCCTTGATGTAAGCAGGACTAGGAGTAGTGATGGATAAATAATGATTAATAATCATCTCGAGACTTTTCGTGTCGACCCTTTGTTTCAGCGCCACCGCGATAAGAGCAATTTCGTGCAATGAGAGAGCTGGGTGGATGCTGCACGATGTGCATTAGCTAATTGATTACGATTAATTGGATAACGCCAATATTGAGCACAGATGCGCCAATGATACACTATTTTATGATTAGTGAACATACCTTGGAATGGGCGGGAAGATTACATCATGTTCCCGAGCCGACCTGATTCCTCCAACAGGCTGCATTCCAGCCCCACCTTTTTCGTAGGCATTTTTGGCTCGTGAGAGTACCATTGTTTATGGACGGATGATTGCAATGGAAAAGTATTTTAAGCATAAATAATGTTTACACGGTAATTATGAAAACGCGCAGTGGCGTTAAGCATGTCCCAAGTCAGACAAATAATGCAGGTGATGGGAAACTGCCAAATTTATTTCTCGACGGTAGTTAAGACAAATATTGTCTGGAAAAGAAAATTTCACAAACGGCCGCTGAATCCGTCCTCTGCTATTTTCAACACTGGCTTGAGGTTGTTGACTCTCTCCCACAAGCTCCCCAGTCCGTGCTCAATGCCCTTGGCATCCTCGCGTTTAAACCACTCCTCCGCAGACTTGATGCGGTTCGGATGAATTTTGTCAAGGAGTTTAAAGTCGCGCTTGATTACGCCAGTGTTTCCGCCGGAATATTTCCACATGTTCCAAAACCCAGTAAAGTTGTCTCGGATCGTAAGGGCAGCTGGGTCCGCACGGTCTGAATTGTAACCACTCATCCTTGTCCCATCTCCCAAGGGCCCCGAGCTCCAATACGTGTCAAGATCAACATCAATAAATCGTGCTGGATGGCCAGTAACCTTTTCGAAGGCTTTGGCTAAGTCGTCGTAGGCAATCATATCAATGGCAACCTCGAGGTCCATTCCATTGGACTTTTCTTTGTTATCAAAAAGCCACCGGGCGTAATATTCGCAGTCATCGAGATCAACATGGCATACAGCCCCAGTTCCGAGAGGTACCCTCCAAATCACCACCCCATCCTCGACACTGGGGCTCATGGGAGTGCCTAAGCCGATGGTCATGGACATATACGGGCCTGTGGTGAATACCGCCATACCCATCCTCTTTGCGTTGAGAGGGTCCTTGTTTTGTTGCAAGATCCATTCCGCAATCCGGCCTTTGCCGTCGTAGTGTCCAGTTCGAAATTTTGGATCATATCCGCTCTTCTTATAGACGTAGTCGAGATTCCCATACACGAAGAACTTGATGCCCTCCTCAAGGGCCAGTTCATAGCTCCTCATTGCCCAAAACATTTCCGTTTTCTCGCCCGAGTTGAAGCCATCAATGTTGACAAACGCGTAATCAGCGCTGCGGAAACCTTTGCGAAGATCGTCTTCGCTTGCAAAAGTACCCTCGATGGGCTCGGTGTTCCCAAGGGCGATGAGTTGCTTTGCTCGGGCCGAGGTTGAATTGCGTGTCAAGAAACGAACACGGTATGCGCCATCTTGAACGAGGCCTTTGACAACAGAGATACCTTGTGCACCGGTGCCACCGATAACGAAGACTAACGGAGCTTGTGAAGACATGGTATGAAATGTTTGGAAGATGTGATGGGAAATATCAATTGATAGTGTAGTCAATATAGTGGATGTCAAGCCAAGCTTCTTGAGACCAATGCTGACAATCTTGGTTCAAACACAAGCGTCTTTAAATATCTATTCTGTAGGGCTGAAAAGGGTGGTAGATCAAATCATGCCAATCCTTGTTATAATTCCGACGGAGATTTTACATTATGGTTCTGAGAAAAGTGGGGGTTGATTACTATTCACATCAGTAATCATTTATTCTCGACGTCGACATCATTTTGTCATACATCAATCAAGGTAACCGCCCAGTGTTGGTTTCTATATTTTCATGGTATTTACATAATTAAATATAATTCATGATTACTGATGAGGCGTGGCTTGTGTGGATGATGATGATGCTGATGACGCGAGAATGATGCCTTGCGTTGGTGTAACTGTAGAGAACAATCTGAGAAAATTATATCGACGCTTAAAATGGTTAAATACAGGTTATTTTGCTACAGTGACATGAATGCAGCTTTGTGGATGTTTGGCATCGTCATGGAAATTTATCTCCAATTTGGATGTACACTAGCTTTCAGTTTCAGTCACTCGTGACACAATTGGACTGCCGTACTTTTTGTATATACTAATGACTACTTGAAAATAAAGAAAATATGCCCTCGCCCATTTATACCTTTCTGATAGTCTTGCTCGTGGTTTGCCTTGGCTAGCAATTAAATACTGACGGAATTTACGATAATGGTCTGGGTATTTTTGGGAGATAAGGGACGGTGATCGTCGTCCAACTTCAAATCCAAATTATACAGGGCTTGTACACCGCCGCGGATACTATCCGCCTCATTTCCATTTGCCCGTAGGACACTCGTTGCCACACGAGCGGAATCTCCATCGTAACATAGAATTAGCGCATGCTTGCCTCGAAGCTGCGCGCTGATTTCGTTATCCTCTGATCTGAGCTTGGTATCAAGTTCTCGCCAGAGAGATGCAAGTGTGGAAGCATCAGAGAAGGGGTTTGGCGTGTTTGGTGCAACAACAGGGAAGTTGATAGAGCCGGGGAGACTGAATGTCTCATAGTCCTCAGGTTGTCGCAGGTCAACTATGACTGTGTCTGGCGCGGGGATGATGATTTGTTCCCATCCTTGGCGATCGGTTGAGCGCCTTTTGGACATGAACAGCAAGATATCTCTGGCCAGAATCTTTTCAAGGCGGTAGAATTCAGCAAGGGCAACCAGAGGGTCCTTTTCCCAAGCCTCATCGTATCGATACAGGTCAACATCCATCAGTTCCTGGGGTTTTATGAGCATTAATCAACAATATTAAACAGAATGATACTGACAGTGTTTTTCATAGCGGGGAAGTGCTCAGGGCCCAATTTGTCGAAGTACTCGTTGATGTACTGATAAGGCAGATCGCAACATAAAGTTACGCATTGAATCTTTCCATCCTCTCCGGCAAGTTCAGAGAGTGTTCCGGCCTCTTTTCGTTTCTCAATAAGTTGGAATAGCCCTTGTAGGTTGAAGCCAGACGAGGGCCCGCTGACAATTCCATGGCGACAGAGTTGCAATGATAATGAGTATGATTTGAAGGAGTCAACTTCTTCGATATGGTCAACGGCTGTTTTCCAAGGAAATTCTACCGGCGCCAAAAGAGCAAAAGAACGAGGGCCAGGCACTCGGTCACCTGCGGCTGTGCAGACTCTGATGACTCATGTTAACCCTTTTTATGAACATTTTAGAATATGCGGGTACGTACCCAAGGCGATAAACGGAAGGCTTACTCTCCTTGAAGAAGGTGCCAAGTCCTGTCATTGTACCTAAAGAATAGAATAATTAGAACTTGAAGATTGCCAGCTGTAATCTCATGCAACGCACCCGAGGTACCCATCCCGGCGCAGATCAAATTGATTTCGGGAAGCTGACGTAGGATTTGTGGGCCGGTCCATTGAACATGAGACTTCCAATTCTTGAAGATTGTTAGTTCATTACTCGAGCTTAATAACTGATGTTCATCTTACGCAATCATTGCCGTATTGGTCAGGGTTAATAACAGACTCGGAGCCCTCTGCCCATCTATTAGCAGCACGGATACCGCCGCGTTCATCTACAGGCTCTGGTTGGGATGGGCCTCCAAATAGGGTTCTGCAGTGGAAGTCATCAGCAACTTGGTAAGCGGCGTATCGTCTGGATGGTGAACCAACATGTTAAGACCAAAGAATTGCATTAACTTGAGCTTAGCATCCGATGTTTTATTGCTTAGGAAAGCATGGACATCACCCAATCCGAAGAATACTTTGGAGATCAATGCCATGGATATGACGGTTGATCCAGAGCTGTACTCCACTATTGTCTTGGTCTTGTCTGGTTGAACACCATGTTGGAGGAGATTTAGTGCTGGTGAAAAGAATTAGAAACTCTGTTGCTCGCGGTATTTCCCTTGGGTAGCTGTACCTGGCATGGATTTGACGTTGTTGGCGGGGTGCATCGTCATCATTTTGGCGTAGATGTGAACGCCATCTTTCAGGTAGGGGTTGAGCGCCTCGGGAAGCTCCACCAGAGGAAGAGGGGGGGCCACATCAGGATCAAAGTAGTTTCTGACAGAGTCAGGACCTTTGTAGACATTGAGGTGGTTTCGCTTTTCCATCTTGCTCGTAGTTGTTGCACCACCTACAGGTTGGAAAGACGTAAATGTCAGTTGTAGGTAAAGGTGACAGGATATTTTTAACCTGATGAACTGTGGTTAAAAGTACCTTGAAACTTTTCACTTCGGAAAAATCCCCCGTCGCTGTGCCGTAACTGAGGGTAAAAAAGCACGCGGTTCGTCCAAGCCGTTGCACGATATTTGCCAAGACCAGGGCACAGCTTGGTCCGCGGTAGGAACCTTGATGCGCTCATTACGGATCATCATTTCCTATTGAGTTCTCATGCTGCATTAGATGCGGGAATTGTTTTCTAATGCTCTCACGCTGCCTGTGGCTTCATCCATTCGTGCTCTTTTTCCGACGAGATGGTGTCTGCAGCGTCTACTTACACAGCAACTGTGTTGTTTTGCGTTACCATTGGCCTGGATGGGATCCCGTGCCCACAATTAGTAACTCTAATTTACATCGTTTTAAATCTGCGCAAATTGGCTCGGGGCGGACGATCAATGGGTCCGCCGATCCAATTGCGAAAGGTAGCATCGCACCACCTTGATAGTCTGACATCCCACGCTTGCTCCGTGGGACTGTCGGATATGCGAACAAGCGCATCACACCCTGGGGGATAATTTAGGTAAATTCGGCTCTTTTGCGGCCCGGGCCTTGGCGTGCAGTTCGGCATTGGTCGTTCTGCAGGGTCTAATGCGCAAGACGTGTACAGTGAAGGCTAAACTAGTGGCATAGCGTTGCATTTCCAACTCGGCGCGTAAACGTAAGTCCAAGACTCCTTGTTTCGCCATGAAGGACTTGGCCGCTGTCAATTCCGAAGGGGGTGAAGCTCGTATTGGGGAGTTTGCATATCCATTGTTTCCTCATAAGATATCCCAGTCGCGGCCATAGCGGTGAAGTCATTGCCGTGCCGTGCCAAAGTCCCCATCGTAAACGCGACCGTGTTCAGTTACCGTGAAATCTTTTTTACCTGCGAGCCGTGGAACATTTTTCTTCATCCTCCCACGCTGTCTAAACGCTTTCAAGCAGCTTCAAGTCCATCTCGCCCTCTCCGGTGTGGATCAAGTCAGTTCCTGGAAATTCCTTACCTCGGCGTACGAAGCGATACGTTATGGAGCAGCAGACTCGCGATAAGGCACAGCCCTCTAGGGTCCTGGGCCCCATCGCCACTGATCAAAGCCCAGACAGTAGCCCTGCGGAAACTCCCACCCAAGAGAAGGAGGAGAAGCATGTGTTCAATGAGCAGACCAACTATGTGCCGAGAAGCACCATCATTACGGTAACACTGGAGACATGAAATCTTGTCTTTGCATCGATCGCTGAGATGTCAACTAGATCTTTCTGGCTTGTGCCAGTGTTGACTTTGTGGCCCTCATGGACCAGACCACGCTCGCAGCCAGTTTGAGCATCATCGGCAACTCGCTCCACGCCAGTCAGCAAATGTCATGGCTTGCAAACGGTTACTTCATCACGTCGACTATTGGGCAGCTTTTCTATGGCCGATTATCAGATATTTGGTCACGCAAGGTCATCCTCATGATCGGGCTGGCCATATTCTTCTTCGGATCGTTGGCGGCTTCGCTAGCCCAAACCGCAACGCAACTCATTGTATTTCGTTGCTTCACTGGTTTCGGAGGTGGAGGACTGATGACAGTCGCGCAAATGATTGTCAGTGACGTGGTGCCTTTGCGTGAAAGAGGAAAATATCAGGGCATTTTGGTAAGCTACAAGATGATGGCTGCTCTTGGTATTCACACGTACGTTTCTAACTAATAAGTAGGGTGCAGTTACAGCCCTGGCTAACGGAATTGGTCCCGTTGTCGGTGGTGCCATTTCCTCCAAATCAAGCAGTTCTTGGCGTTGGATTTTCCGCATGAACCTGCCTTTGACAGTGTTGACTACAGGATGTGTTCTTTTTTTTATGCCTTTGAAGAAGGTACTAGGTGACTGGAGGATGTAAGTTGCCCACGAGTTCGAGGAAGGTTATGGACCCTGATCAATTCTTTTTTTAGAAAATTGAAGGCCATTGACTTCATAGGCATCGGTCTGGCCCTGGCTGGTACAACCGGGATCATGCTCGGTTTGACCTGGGGAGGAGGCGAATACTCTTGGTCGTCTGCGGCCGTGATTGCCAGTATAGCTGCCGGGTTTGCCGTCTGCGTCGCTTTCGTCGTGTGGCAATGGAAAGGCCCTGATTACCCACTCGTTCCAAGTATGGTTTCCTTTTCAGTAATTGTTCGTTTATCTGACCTTTTGCAGTGGATATTTTCCGCGCCCGTATGACCATCGGAGCTTGTATAACCATGGCAATCAATGGATGGAACTTTGTAGTTCAAGTATACTACATTCCCACATTTTACCAGCTCGTTTACAATTATTCAGCTACAAAGTCCGGAGTCATGCTTTTGCCTATCACCCTTGTGCAAACGGCGAGCAGCACTCTTTCGGGATTGATTGTGCACTGGGTTGGGCGATACAGGGAGTGCATCCTATTTGGATGGCTCTGCTGGACAGTTGGACTTGGCCTGATGTCCACTTTGGATGAGAACTCTGGCGTCGGCAAGCAGGTTGGCTATTCTCTGCTTATTGGTGTGGGCGTCGGAAACACTCTTCAGCCGTACGTTGTCTGCATTCGGAGTTCTACTGGGATTAAACTGACCATGCTGCTTTAGGGCTTTGATTGCAATCCAGGCCGGAGTGCCGCGAAAGGACATGGCCGTTGTCACTTCTTTTCGCAAGTGAGTTTTTCTATCACAGGGGATAAATTTTATTTCTACCAACCGAGACTGACGTTATTCCAGCTTCGTGAGAAACTTAGGATCTACATTTGGACTTGCTGTGTGTGGAACAATTCTGTGAGTTATTGCGGGTTTGGATTATGTCCAGCATGCTGACCATGATAGCAACAATGTCGTGAAAGGCTCGCTGCCAAACTCAGGACTCGCCCCAGAAGACTACGACTTTTTTCTTGAGAACCCGAAGCAGTACATAGCCACCCTTTCCACAGAGGAGGCAGCACGCGTGAGCGCTGCCATCGCACCGGCCTACCAGGAATCATTTCGTATCATTTTCTACTTGGGAGCAGGACTCGCCGGCACAGCCTTCTTTGTCGCATTTTTCTTGATGCCGCAAATTGAACTGAGCAGGCCCGATGACGAAAAGCTGAAGGAAGAAGGTCGTCAGGCACGATTAGAAAATAAGGAGAATAGCTGAACGATGTAGGCTGAATTGGGTTTATGGCATCAGATGGAAACTAAAATAGACACCAGCGTGAGGCATCGTCTACACAATTTTAAGAAATGGATTGACACAATATTTACTCAATGAATATGACCATACATTAACTCATTTACCTTGCCATTTTCCCATCCTTCGATTATCCCCGCGACGGTTGGTGGCTGATGACTTGTGATTTACAAGTGTGTTATTTCCAAGGCATTTATACGATGTAATCAGCGCACCAATTAGAATGCTGCATCACTCAATCCATATAAATCATGATACAGTAGTTCAAATAGAAAACTAATCAATCGGGCCAATGTGTTGGTTGTCTAAAACCAACATTGCAGCCTATGTCACTTACTCACTCACCACCATATCACCAACAGAAAGGACCCGGGCCCGATGTAGCTAGATAGCTTTCATTCTGGGAACTACGCTTACTTTAAATATTACACTAGCCTATTTGTCAACGGGATGCTCCAATCCCCACGACCAGGGTAATGCCGAGACTAGTAGTCCTGGCAGTCCTCTGAGTACCAGTGGCTGGTTAGCCCCGTAGATCGCGGAGATCACCAGATCTATCAAGGTATTGTGGCCTCGACAGTGACAGGCATCAACTGCTGGCGCTCCCATCAGACACGGAACTTAATTCCCTGGTGGGAGACATGCAGGGCTCCCCCCAATAGCTGGTAGCAGGATACGGCAATTTCTGATGAAGAAATACCGTGACATAGTGAGTTTGTTGCGTCCGTCGTGTTGCATCGGCTCTATCTCCAAAAATGTCTTAGGGTTTCTGGGCGTATGCATAACACATACTTTACCCGAGGTCATCAGGGTTCTCATCTAGACATCAAGGTCAACTCATCAAAGTAACTCCAACATCTCAGGTCTCCAAGGGCGCAAGAAAGAATCGCCTCTTACGTGAAAATATTTCCTTGTGTACTTATGCAAGATGCAGCTTGTGCAAGACCAGAGTTGTGATTTTTAGTTAGTAGCTTTTAGTATTGTAATATTAATATACGTTTGGGAGTTATCACAATTAGGATACGACTCAGCTTTCAATACAACTTGGCTATGTTCAATTGCTCTGACTGACCAATTGGCCCATTAATAAACGCAACACCTCTTTTTTTATCTTTTGTATTGCTTAGACCTAATGTGCCTGATCCGTCCTGCAAGTATAAACCCCACGGTTGCCTTTGTTGGATGCTTTAAACCTGACTACCCTGTAGGAGGGTACAGACCAGACCGTTCCACGTAGCGTTTGGACTTCTACCGCTATTCTATGCCTCATCCACTTTTGATAAATCATCAAACCCGGTAACATCTCTTATAGAACACCCACTCTCAAACTTTATCATCCCCCGGCAATATAATGCGCATTGTTGTTTACTCACCAGGGAAGATTCTTCCCATCATAGTCTAGGAATTTCCCGTTGGTTTCCAAAGTGGCTTGGCTGATCTATTGCGATGTTAGTCATTTATCTAGGATTGCAAGTTACCTGCTTATAAGAATGGGTTTACCAGGTGCATAATTCCTGCAACGCTTTCCTCGACGGTGATGGCGTCTGGGATTTGCATATGTTCGCGAGCACCCCTCGTCATGGCGGTTTCTACGCACCTAGAAGAGTACATGATGATCAATCGTAGTTTGAGAATAATCTAGAGATGGATACTTACCCTGGATTCACGAGCCAGATAATCACATCTTTCACCTCGACTGAAAGGCGCTTGAATAAATGATTGACCAGTGACTTTGACGCACCATAGGCCCCCATCGGCTGCTTTTCCATATGAGCCAGAATAGAGGTTGACCCAGCACCACTGGACACAACAACAAATTTGGGCGCGGATGCCTTCCTCAGAAGTGGAAGTGTCTGCTGGAACAGCCAAAATGGGCCGTAAGCGTTAACGCGTATATGTTTGTCCAGTGCGGACGTGGTCACGTCGGCTAGCCGGTCGAAGTTTTCGTTAAGGCCTGCGTTGGATATCACCACATCCAGTCTGGGAACATCCAACTTTTCAATGGCGTCCTGTACAGATTGCTCGTTGCTGATATCAATTTTTACAATGACCAGGGAGCTCCCAGGGCCACAGGGAAGGTCTCGTAGAGCCTGCAGATTCGGGTGGGCCGGATCCCGAACAGATGCGATGACCGTATTTCCTGGGGCAGCGAGGTACGCTGCTACAAGGCCCTTGCCAATACCTGCTATATTTTTAACATCTCTGGGAAGAGAAGGGGCTGGTTGCAAATGGCATCTACTTGGTAGCGGATGAGATGCGTTTCAGTATTTACCTCTATTGGCGCCTGTAATCAAGATGGTAAGATTCTCTGACATATTTACAAATTCTCGGTCGTGTTTAAAGGGCTTGATGAAAAGGGAGATAAATGTGTTTTTCTTCGGGTAGTTCTGAACAGCCAAGCGCGGAAAGTTATAGGGAAGAGACAGCACAAGGATTTTATAATATAAAATGAACAAGAGATCCCAATGGACTTCGGGTATATGTTGTTCCCAAACCCTTGGGAAAAAAGGTGGAATTCGGGCCCGGTGTCAGTCCAACCGGGAAGCGGACTCTTCATAGTTCCCGTCGAATAACTATCTCCGGCGCCCGTAGGAGATTTACAATACACTAACTCTAGAAGGTTAAAGGATTTTTTTAACAGGGCAAATAGTATGCGGCTACTCTATAAACCTGGGGTCCTGTGGGAGGATTCAGTGGCGTCAAACTTGATACACCGACTGAGTGGAGACATGGAGGTATAGGTCTTGTCAAGAGGAGACCGGCGACAGTGACCGACGTTTCACTAGAGTGGGTTAGGTCCTGAATCATTGATTAATAATGATGAGACGCCTCCTGTGTGGGTGCAGATATTATCGCCCTCTCTCCAAGCAAGGGCGACCTGAACGAATTTGGTCGGCCACGGGTACTGCCTGATTTCAAATCAGAGCACAACGCTGGGGGCTGAATTTCTAGATCTCAACTAAAAACAGAATTCTCCGCGATTGGTACGGATAGATAACCTTAAAGCTGAGGTAGGATGGCCTCTGGTGGGGCACTTGCGGACTCCAGGACGACCTGGTACGTTGAGGAGATACACTAAGTTGAGTGCTTTAAGTGGAGAAGCATGGAAGATAAAGTAGCACGGATAGCTGGCTAGATAAATAATGCCAACTCTATAAAGTGGTCGGTTCGGTTCGGGCTGGCATTGGGCGGCTGAGTCCGAGAGCGAGACCGAGGACCACTAATATGGTTATTTTAACTGTGTCATTGTAACCAATAATTGATGTATTAAGCTGGATTTATCTCGCACCATAATTCTATAAATATAGTACAATCTGTTTGGGTCTAGTTATCCTAATTTTGCTTGAAGAAGGGTACTGGCAAAAAGAGTGTTTGCTGAACTTCGAGAGTCCTGGGTGGCGCTTTGTACTGGGTCCTTGCAGGATCTGGTTGTTTATTTCCACATCCACGTTTCAATGTATGAGGAACTGATGGATGGATGCCCGTTCGATACTGGATATGGTAACCCAGCCTCGTGGTAGATGATATGGCCGGCGTTGTGCAACTATTTTAGGCTTAAAGAAGTCGACCACCGATCGAAAGCTGAAGGGAAGCTTTATGGAATTTAATAACTCATGGCTCAAAAGTATTCGTGGTCTACACGGGTTAAAGGAAAGGCCTTAAAGAAACGTGCTTGATTCTATACAGTGGGATATTCTTGACACGTGCTTGTCGCTTCCGATGTGAATAGACTGCGACATGACGGCATCTCGCGAGATCGGCTTTCATGAAACCTTGAGGCCTGGCCAGAGTCATACAGTAGCTTTCGACCGGCTGGGAGAAGGGAGGTCTCTACCATAGAATAGGATGGCATGCACTTCACGACATTAGCGCCTTCCTATAGGCATATTTGTTTCCGCGCAAAGGGCTTTGCCTTCCACTCAGATATTTTGCACACTATTTACTATCACCTACCTCTTCTTGTATTTCTCCTAGTTAGGGGACTGGCAATTGTAGCCTGCTTGAGGGTTATTGTCTTGCGTGAGAAAGGGTCATGGCGTTGATATCTAGGTTGGACAGAGTTTCGCATGGATTGCTAGATGAGGATGTCGCCCCAAAGTCCTCCCCACTTGGTATGCCTAGGACAAGACATGCGTCGGTACTTTCCGACTGTCGACCGAACGGAGACCACTCGCATGATCGTAGTGAAACCTCGATACCCTAGAGCTACACATCGACAGATGAACCCATCTTAGGGGGCTGGAGTGAAGTTGCCGCCAGGTCAACCAATCTAGCCTTGGAAGGCGGCGAGTTGGGCATCATGAGGCAGCCGCGCAATGATTTAGTATTATGTAGATATTCTTGTTACTGAGCCCAAAATAAATGGTAGATCTTCAATGCACATGGTTCGATACAAAAGATAAAATGCCAAGATATTTCGCTTTCGGTTTCGTTGTCGCAATCCAGTGCATGAACGAAAGCTCCGCAATTACTGATGCTGCGGAGCGGAGTTTCTGAGATAGTGCAAGGATCCGGCGCCACTTTTTACATCAATTAGCCCGCCAGGCCAAAAGATGAGCTTAGAACGGAGCTACCCTAAGGAGCGGTGATTTTCTAGGGGCGGCTCCAACGATCTATTGGTGGGTGTAAGGGAAGCTACTGTTGCTAAAGGTGGGTCGGTCTCATGCTCAGACGCATGGCACCGTGTCCTGTCCGCTGTTCTCCAGACAGGCACAGAGAATAAAAGATATGTCCCCGAACTCGGCATAAATTTAGGCCGACTGGAAAAGTGCGAACTATACTCGGGCTCAGTTTAGAACCTAGGGTCGAGGAGGAACTTTTTGGAGAGACATAAAAAACGACTAAAAGCCCTTGAAGAAAGAGGCCCTAAATGGAATGTGTACTCTACAAGTTGTGGTTTTCATCGCAGCTTAAAATTTCAGGCTATAATTAATTTCAACTTTGACCTGCGCACAAGTGCAACTATCGCCATGGCACGAAACCAAGAGAGAGTGGCTCTCATTCTTGGATCTTCAGGGATCGTAAGTATTTACATGTCAAACGGGATATAAGTCACCATTGCACTACGCATGAGCAGAGAGTCCACTTCGCTTTTCCGTAGCCGCCAATGTGATATTATATTTCATTCATCAGGCTATAAAGTTGCTAATGCGAAACTTGCTAGTCTGGCTGGGGATTGCTCTATGAATGCCTTTCGTACCCGTCAACTGACACATTTTCTCGTGTGTTGGGCTTGAGCCTGCGGCCCTTGACGGTAGAAGAGTCCCGTCTTCCGCAAGATGCACGGCTTGAGTTGCACAGTGGACTGGATCTTACCGACAAAGAGCAGACTTTGGAGACACTGGGGGCCATCCCTGGAATTGAAGACGTGACACACATCTACTACGTCGGTGCGTAACGCATGTCCAAACAGATTGAACATTTGAAGTTAATAATTGACCATTAGCATATGCTGGCCACGGAGGCAGCCTTGAAGAATTAGTATCAACCAACAGGGCCATGATCGACCACGCTCTCAGTGCGGCAAATTCTCTTTGTCCCAAATTGGATTTCTTTCTACTGCAGACAGGAGGAAAGGTAAGTTGGGTTGTTTTGATACGTCCATTTTGTCTAACTTTAGCTAGGGCTATGGTGCCGTCGGATATGGATTTCCGCCTGCTCCCTGGAAAGAGGACCTTCCTCGCATGCCAGAACCGTTTGCTTCCAAGACATTCTATTACGCGCTATTCGATAAGATGGTTGAGCATGCTGCTCACGGTTCCTGGAAGTGGTCTGAAAGCCGACCATCTTATCTCGTAAGTAGCAAATTTGCAAATCTTTTAAAAAGAGTGCTAATGTGCCTGACCTGGAATTTAGCCGGGTTTTGTTCCTCGCCACAATGCTATGAACATAGCTCAAGGACTTGGTCTATATCTTTCCTTTTATCGATCTATGAAGGGCGCAGGGGCTAGTTGCCCCTTCCCAGGGACTCAGGAATCGTGGACAGCCATACATACGGACTCATCGCAAGATATCGTGGCGCGATTTAATATCCATATCTCCCTGTCCCCTGAACAGAGCCACGGGCGGTCATTCAATGTGGGAAACGGGGAAGGTGTCACATGGAAAGCCAAATGGCCAGTTGTCTGCCGTTACTTTGGCCTGGATGGCGTTGGCCCTTCCATTCAGAACAATGACGAACCCCAAGGAATAGAGTGGTTGATGTCTGAAAAGGATAAGTGGTCGGCTTGGGTGAGAGAAAATGGCCTTGTCGACAACGCGTTGGAATCCATGCAATGGGATATCCTCCAGGTATCGTTTCTTAACCCGATGCGGATTGATTTTGATCTAGGAGCTAGCCGAGAGATTGGATTTCAAGAGAAGAAAGAACCAGGAGAAGGATACATATTGGCGTTTGACAGGTTGAGAGATGCAAAGTTTCTGCCGTGATAGGGGTCGGCAATCATCGGATTGAGTCGGCTCGGCAGTTACCAATTCCACCACAGGAAGGGCTTGCGTTGAATCACCCGGGAGGGTTTTAGTTCACTCGCCAATTTTCGTTTCCTAGACTAGTAGTCTCATTTTACCAATTACATAACAGTCCATGTCACCTTGCTTGACAGACCAAAAGTTTGACAGCTTCTAATTGGCTCCCGAATCAACCAGTTCAAAGTCGAAATTTCTCAGCAATGGTGGAGGCAGTTTCGACATCCCCATCAATCAGATGTTTTTGCCTAGATATAGGCGTGGTTCCATCTCAAATTGTATCGTAAATCGATCCATCTAGCGCACCTTCTCTATATCCTCTGGCCATCGCTCAGGCCGAAATTGGTCGGCATCGTAACCGAACATTAATTTGCTACGATAGATTATATTGTTCGCAAAGAGGGGACCAGATCTCGCCATGTGTTCTGTGTGGATGCCTGGCTCACCCATCGAGGTGACCAACTGAGTGGGGCCATCCGACTCACTTAGGTTGCGCGATTGACGAGGGCGCAAGAGTAGAATGCCCCCAAGTTCTACTGCAACTGTGTCGGGGACCACAACGGGGAACTGCTGTTCTCCGTATTCTCGTATCTACTTAGTCTGATTAGAAGGAGTAAATACGCATTGATGAGGCATATTTTCGTTGTCCAGTCTCAAATGCCAGCAAGGTTCTCAACAGACCATCAAGGTAAGGCTATTGACGTACATCGGGCAATTAAGACATGTACAATCCTGGGAAGCTGGGTCGTTAGCGCGAAATTCTATTGATTCAACTAATTGACAATGGAAATTCGCAAGAAATTCCGAGCTACAGCAGGGGTCATAAGGGTCCTACGTTAGCTACTGCATAATTGATGACTTATCCTTAAGGCTATCGGCACATAATATCCGGTGTGGACCTTTGTAAGGTGGGATGGCTAAGAGGATCCTAATCTTGTGGGCAGCGCTATTCGTGAAAAGAGATGAAGAAATCAGTTCATCTTGTGGCCGTTGCCGATAGATTCGCTCTATAAGATAGTACGGCAAGCCCAGTTGGAGTTGACATGGAATCCTCAGCCTTGTTTAGGAACCAAATCATCAACTATGTCTCGAATGACATCACTCCATTCCTTGGCGCTCCTTGGGGCCTCCTTGGCGTCGATCGTGACTGCTGATGCCCAAAAGCCGCTTCTCAAAGACTTTGACGCTCTTGGCGCTTGGTTTGATGGAGTCGCGTCAATCAACACCACAACAAACTCCGACAATCTCGATGAGAGGAAGAACACCTCCATCGCCATTGTAGGTGCCGGCATCACCGGTCTAGCAACCGCTCTCATGCTTGATAGCGTGGGCGTTCACAACTGGGAAATCCTCGAAGCCAGCGGTCAGGTTGGGGGCCGCCTGCGTACTCTGTATGTGGGAGAAACAGAGTGGGCAGAGATGGGCCCCATGAGGCTGCCCTACAAGGTGACTTACAAAGACACCAACGAGACCATCGAGTATTCAGACCATGCCATGACATTTCAACTGGCAGATTGGCTGAATGAGATGAACAAAGCCAATCATTCAGACCTAAAAATCAACTTTATTCCATGGATTCAACATTCCCCCAACGAGTTGCTTGCTCTAGGTACTGGAAGACTCCCAGATGGCAGCATTCCGACACGCGCAGACATTGCTGCAAACTCTAGTCTTGGCAAACCAGCCCCTCTGTCGACTCAGGAGTACAAAGACATTAAAGCTAAAATGAACAGCATTTTGATGAACCAGACGACCCTCCAAGACATACAGCGAGACATTTGGAGAGTGCATGGACGTGTCATGGAGCAAGGTCTTGACGAGATCAGTCCGCAGAGCATGATGAGGAATGTGTGGAACGCCAGCCTGAATGTGACTGACGCCATTGTGCGAAATACGGACTATGATGTCTTCTGGGACGAGATGCACCACAACTCGAACCTGGCTCAGGATGGCGGCTCCAGCGCTCTCGCAGAGACTCACTGGAAGTGCGTCGACGGTGGCTTCAGCCGATATGCTCAAGCTATTGTTCCCCATGTTCAGGGTCGCTTCAAGCTGAACCATCAAATCAGAAAGATTGAGGCCATCGCTAGTGACGACGGGAACGTAACGGGCACGCGTCTTTCCTGGGTAGCACCCGACGCGAACAGGACCGTGACTAAGCCCAAGGCTGGCCAATCCAAGGATTACAACTACACCATGGTCACGGTGCCTTTCACCATGACAAGGATGATGTCTTTGCCCTCGTTTTCATCCGTCCTCACTCGCGCCATGTCGGAGCGCGGCTTGCGATTCAAGGACGCCTGCAAAGTGGCGCTGCTGTTCAGCGAGCGATTCTGGGAGAAGGGCGATCGCCCTATCTTTGGTGGCTACTCCACGCCCCCCGATGCTGCCATCGGCGCGCTTTACTACCCCGTCTACGGCCTCAACGAAACTGGACGGCCCGGTTTGATCATGCACTACCGTGGCGGCGACTGGAGCAGCCGGTTCACCAGCCTCAGCGACGAAGAGCATGTCAGCATGGTTCTCGATGCGATCACGTCGCTGCACGGAGAGGAAGTTCGCGACCTATACACAGGCGACTACAAACGCCTGTGTTGGCTGAATGAGCCTCACATCACAACAGCCTGGACTCGCCCAGACGTGGAGCAGCACAAGCTGTACATTCCCGCATACCACCAAACTGAGAAGAACACAATCTTTATCGGCGAGCATACTGCGCCGACCCACGCCTGGATCAGCTCTTCGTTGCACTCCGCCGTTCGAGGCGCGGTGCAGTTGCTCCTAGAGATTGGACTTGTCGATGAAGCCAAGGAACTCAATCAGCGCTGGATGGGACGATGGATTCAGGCGTGAAGCATAGTGGAATATGCGGTGGTGCGGTGTAGTAGATAGCTTTCAGACTAGACAAGAATACATAGTTTCACTCATACCATGGTTGACTCGGATCCTGAGACGACAGGCGTTGATGCATCCTAAGGCGTCAAGGTGGGGGCGAATTGCGCCTACTGGCTCACCAACCCACAGTTTTAGCCGTTTGATGGTCAGAACAATGGTGTCGGATTATTTTAGTTCCGCGTCAAAAGCCCAGATGTTCAATCGTCGTGATCCAAGCCGATGGCAAGCTGCCAAGACATGCTCCAACGAGGCTTTCGATACTGACAAGCAGCGCCATGTTCCCGTCCCCACCCACCCACAACAGCGACACGACGGGCCAGTCGCCTGCGCCAGCTTCACAGCCGTCAACTCCAAGGCGATTCCCTGCGTGCGGGCCGTGCCAGCAGCGCAAAGTCAAATGCGAGCGCAAGTTTCCATGTTCCAGCTGCGTCAAGGCTGGCGCCCAGTGCGTGCCTGCGCCCGTCGTGCCCCGCCAGCGCCGTCGTTTTCCCGAGAAGGCCCTGTTGGAACGGCTCCATAGGTATGAGGAGATTATGCGGCAGAACAACCTCGATTTTGAGCCAGCGAACAGCGGGCCACCCAAAGAAAGTAATCCCAGTCATGGGTTGAATAGTGAGAGCCAGGATGTGGATAGGCTCGAGTCATCGGTCTACGAAGCGAAGTACGCCTTTCCCTACACATCCACCTGGCCTCAACTGCTAACCAGCTCCGCTAGGGACTTTTGGCACACGATGGGGAAAGGAGTATGCCTTGTTTCTTTGGTCAAAATGTATCTTACTGACTTTGTCAACAGTTCAGGGACGCCGACGAGGATAGCAACTCCTCGCTTGAATATATTGGGGAGAAATGGGCGAAAGATGCGTGGGATCAAATGTATCGGAACTCTGGGCATTCTCTCCTTGGCATCCGCACAACAAAGATTGATCTTTCTGCTCAGCATCCAGAACCCGTACACATTTTCAGACTCTGGCAGATTTATCTCGATAATGTCGACCCACTCTTCAAAGTTACACACACTCCCTCTCTGCAACCCCGAATTATTGAGGCCATGAGCAATCTCCACAACATCAATCCCAACCTGGAAGCGCTCATGTTCAGCATCTACTCTATATCAATTATAACCATGGATGAAGCCGATTGCATTTCCATCTTTGGCTGGAACAAAGATGCACTTTTATCCCGATTTTACTTTAACTGTGAACAAGCTCTGACGAACTGTGGATATCTGCGCACTAGCAACCTCGATTGTCTGACTGCACTGTTTCTTTATCTGGTATGCGTATTTAAAAAGGCCATCGGAATCTCGCTTACATTTTTAGGTATCGCTCGGCTCTAGTATTGATCCCAGATCCTTGTCGTCCATGCTCGGCATTGCCATGCGCATCGCCAAACGACTTGGCTTGCAAATCGAGTCAGCCCATAGTGACCTCAACGCGCTAGAAGCCGAACAACGCCGGAGGCTGTGGTGGTCAATCTTACTTTACGACTCTCGAATTATCGAAATGGTTGATAGCAAGAGCACAGAACTGACGCCTTCTTGGAATTGCAGAATTCCTCTCAACGTCAATGACTCGGCCCTTCGACCTGAGACAAAGGAGCCTCCGGCACCTGACTTGAAACCCACCGAGTCCCTTTTCGTCGCGGTTCGTGGCGAGTTGGGAAACTTCATGCGCCACTCCGAGGCTCATCTCGATTACTCTATTCCTGCAATGAAATCCATGGCAAAGAATGTCCGGGATATAACCAAGGTTCATCCTGACGTGGCCTCTCTTGAAAAGATGATTGAGGAAAGATATCTCAAATTTTGCAACCCAGAAACACCCCTGCATTTTATGACTCTTTGCACAGCACGTGGCTACTTGTCCAGACTTAAACTCTTAGAACAATATGTGGTCTCCTCGGGGGAACGCTCCGGGCCGGACCGGGACACTGCCATTTCGCATGCGTTCAACATGCTCGAAAACGACACCAAGATCATGTCCTCGCCACTTACTCAAAGGTATACCTGGCTCATGCGTATCTACTTTCCTCTCCCTGCCTACATTCACATTGTTCGAGATTTAAAAACTCGACCCATCAGCCAATTATCCAGCCGAGCCTGGGACGTCATGGCCGATAACTACGACGTCCGACGCAGCACCATGTATTCCGTCGGCAGCCGCCTGTTCAAGTTCCTCGCCAACTTCATCCTCCAAGCCTGGGAATCTCGCGTCAAAGCGTTCCAGAAGTCGGGGGAGCCACTGGCAACGCCACGAATTGTGTCGTCTCTGGAAACTGCTTTGGCACAAAGGCAACAGAGTGGGCAGGATAGTAATACTGATCCAAATTCCATTATCGCAGACATGGACGATTTTTTTACGCACATGCCAACAGGCTTTGATCTTGCTACGCTACTAAATGGGCCAAGTTTGCAGGACATGGACACAAGCCCACCGTCTGATTCAATTACCGAGGCGCTTGGGAATACATTTGGTCCTGATGTAGATCAACTGGATTTGAATGCTCTGGCGCTGGAATTTTATAATAAGCCAGTCTGGCCGATGCCGTAATGAACCATGGTCGGATGTCATCATGAGCATTCCCTTCCAACTATTGTATTTATAGTAATTGAAGAATAGGGAGGTTATAAATTCCACTCTCATACTATAGATCTTTACTTACAGCAATATTTCACCGCCGTGAATGCTATTACCAATCTGTGGCACTTCCAGAATACCAGCTTCGACAAGACCCACCGCCAACCTTGCCAACAGTCCATCACAGCCTTTTGCAGCTAAAACGCCCACGGCAACCGGCAGATACTCAGTGTGATTAGTTATAGCACTGAAACTTGCCACTTCGCCAATTGGAAAGATGAAATCAGGACACTCCGAGAAGACGGACATGCGAGCAGCAGAGAAACCAACGTATGGCGTAGGTGGATCGATGTCGTACCGGTTTCGAGGATTCTGTGTGCCAATCTTTCCGGCATATAAGACTAGACCGGAGGAGCATTGAGAGGAATCGCTGACAGAGAGGAGAATCTCCAAGTTGAACCAGTCCATGAATATCGTTTTGTTACGCATGGCTTCATCCCAAGAATAAGGCTCGGCCCATGCCCAGCGTGCCAGAGGCGCCGGGTCCACAAAGGGTCTCCGCCCATCGTGGAGTGCCGCGTAGTCAGAATAAAAAGGGACCTTGACCTTTTCATACTGACCTTTGCCGGTCAAAACTGGATAAGTAACATTCAACATCTCAGACAAGCTGACGTTGCGGCTCCAACGCTTTGTCAGATCCAACGAGCTCACGTTACCATGGACGTAACTCACTAATTTCGATGCAAACTCGTTTAAAAGTTTACCCGCTTCGGCGCTGGAATTCGGAAAAGAGACCGTCATGATCTTTGTGGGATACTTTGGCTCTCTACCAATTAAGGAGCTGTAATTTCCGCTGTAAAGGACACTTTGAAGTTGTTCCCACAGGATTGGATTGCGAAGAAGAAATCCGATGGTATCGAGTGGCTCAGAGAGTGGCATAGTGTGGTCCGAGGCGAGTATTCCATGGGAAGCCCTGTTACCGAAAACGCCATTCACACTGGCAGGACTTCGAATGCTGCCACCTGTGTCGGTGCCGATAGCAGCATCGAGCCACTCGTAAGACGCAACTGAAGCACCCGCGCCAGAACTTGACGAAGACGGATCCTGGTACCCGTCTCCACGGGGATTGAAAGGAGAATGGTGGTCGACCCAGTCCACCGTGGCAACCTCGCTGGTCGCAAACTGTGACACTCTTTGGGTGCCGACAATGACGGCTCCGGCCTCGATTAGTTTGGAGATGGCGCTGGCGGTGGCGTTAATGGGCGGGTATAAATGATACCACGCTCTATTACCGTTGGACTTCTTCACTCCCGCCAACGAAAAAATATGCTTGACCGCGATTCGCACCCCGGCAAGCGGTTGAGTTTCCGACTTTTCGTAGTACAGCCTGGAGGGAACGCCAATTGTCAAGGTTGCCGAGCTTGGTAGCTTCGCCGACAGAGTCTAGAATGTGCGGTCGGGGTTGGCCAAGAGGGCCTCGTTGAAAGCACCCGCAAAGTCGTCGTACAGTCGGTAAACTTGGTGAAGATTTCCCGTCTCCTTTTCCATAAAGTATGGGCCTTTGAGGGTTTTGGACGGCGATTTATAAGCTGTTAGTGTTAGAGTTCTATGGCCGTAGTTGTCGAGGGTATAATCCGGGCCTATGGTATTGTTCAATCTGGTGCTGTCGAATAGAACAAGTTGCAAAAAGCCGGATTGAAATACGTCGTCAGTTTCGTTCCAGGTCGTTATGATCTGGGGAAGATCATTCGGCTGGACGCCCTCCGCCATGACCGATACTGGGAGAAAGCCAAACAAAACGCTGGCATTCTGTAGATGATGTGGTTGCAGCGAGATATTTCCTATGCTATGAGGTGAAACATAGTAGGGAATGCCATTCATAAACACGGTAAAGCCGGTCGGAATAATGTTAGAAATGGCAGAGGCCATTTTTACAAATATCAATAAATAGAAAATAGACAACTCCATCTTGACTATAATCATCACACCCAATTCGTCCTTTCTTGAGATCAATGTTCTAGAGCATAGTGAAAATCGCTGGCCGGATCGTTCCAGTCTTTTACATTACGATAGTTTATACCCCGGTCACCAACAAACCCTAAAATTACTTGCAAACCCCTTACTAGGGAGAACACCTTGATGGCAAATACCCCACGATAGAACCCTTGACAAAGGAATTGACGTAACCCGGATGGAATTTGGCGAACAATTACCGCGGAAAGAGGAAGCTGGTGTCGAAGGGCTATCAGGCAAACGAGCACATGAGTTTTTTTATTTGAGCAGAAAAAGAGAGGTCCGAATATCCAAATGTCCGCATTCAACAAGCATTATCTCCAATTAATCCGCCTTTCTGCCAGCGTCACACTTGCTTGCATGATAATACATGGCCCACTCTTGGGGATACCAAGACAGCTCAGAGCCCGCAGCCGAGCCCTGCCTGTTCACTGACATCATAATTACTTTGCCCCCCTGCTTCGAGATCCATCTTGCCCACGCGGGAGCGTTCTTAGCGTCGGTCTATGCTGACGTAACTTAATGCTCAGCCGCCATTTAACTCAAAGCCACCATGCATACGCAAAGATGAAGGGACAGATTCTCCGTTCAATAGTCTGGCATATATGCATGCTAACCTGTGGGCGGAATTATAAAGTCGACCTTGACTATTTACCGACGGCCCCCTCTTCATAGAGTTGCGCGATGCAAAAAATTATTAAGCGGAGGGCATATCAACTTCCGAGATCTCGACTTGTGAGGGGACTTGCTTACGATTTGTTGTCACATAAAATGGGGAAATACTAGAATGAGATGAACGCTACAGAAGCTTTAAATCGCGCAAAACTGCACTCGGTTAAGATTTTGCAGGTGGCATTCCTCAAGATTTGACAGCCATCGACAAATATTTAACTTCCACTTTTGCAGCGTGATACAAGCTTGGGTGATGAATCAATTTTTGCATGACCATCTATAAATCTATTTTCTTTTACATTGCAAAAATACAATATATTTTGCCCTTCAAAAAGTGCGAAAGCCACTTATATCATCGCGCGACACACAGCGCGCGGCTGGGCCATATTTCTTGCTCTCTCTCAACTAGGAGTCTAAAACGCGGCAACTTTAGTTGAGCCAGACGACGTTGGCAGGGCCAGCTGCCAAGTCGAGGTGGGCAACGGCAGAAGCCGAGGTGGAGTTGTCGGAGCCGGTCTCAATCTTCCAGATCTCGACAAAGTAGGCGGCGCTGTCGGTAATGGCAAAGTACTCCTCGCTGAAGAGGGAAGGGGTGACGGCATTCGCGGATCCGCCGCTGGCGGTCGTGGGGATGAGGAACAGCTGCTCCTTGATGGCGCCATCGTCGGCGACGGAGAAGGCGGAGACGTAGCCGGTCTTGGAGCTGTCGCGGGATCGGGTAGCGCAGATCAAATACTTGGGAGTGGCGCTTCGGTCGGGGGTGCCCTTGGCAGCAGGCACGGAGAGAAGCACTTCATCGGCCCAGTAGGACGAGGTGTTGGTGAAACCTGGAGCTCAAGTTAGCGTCGAGAAAGCGTGGCCAGCAGATTAGGGGCACGCACCCGCAGGGAGGAGAGGGTAGGTGATGTTGGTGTCGGTGAGCTTGCCGTTCAAGGCAGATCGGCTGTACACGGCAAGCTCGTTGGCCTCCTCGTACAGGACATAGACGTAGTTGCCAGCAGGGTGGTGCTCCAAGTGTCGGGGGTTGGCGCCCTCTGGGGCCTCAATGTGCTGCAACTCCTGGACCTGTCCGGAACTGCTGTCGTAGCTGTGCACCCAGACGCCGTTGCCCATGTCGTCGGCCGAGTAGATGAAGTCGCCGTCGTTGCTCAGAGCAGTACCGTGGACACCGGCTGCACTGTCGTAGTCCAGGGTAGAAAAGGCCTCCACCAAGGTGCCCTCCTCGTCGACTGACATGACGAGACTCGAGCAGCCAGGGCTGTAAGGGGTGCCGAAGACGGTGTAAGGCGCATCGTCGGAAGCAGCAATGAAATTGGCATTGGTGCCTACAAATTGTCAATACAATTGAATCTCGATAAAACTATCCTTTTGCACCATATTTCACATACAGTTGGAAGACAAGCTGACGTTGCTCTTGTACTCGAGTCCGAGATCTGAGGTGATGGCATAACTCTGGAAATAACTAGTGGTGGCAACGTAAAGGTTCTTCTTGGTGTGCTATCCTTGACAGTCAGTACTTTTTTTCTTATTCTTGTTTTCAGTCGCTGTGGGTGTATTGTCTCACGTCGAGAGAAATCCACTTGGAACCAGAATTTGCCTCTGTGCTGATGTTGTTCACGAGGGACAGGGTCGAGGTTGCGTCGTCAAACTCGAGGGCAACAATGTCGTTTCCGGCAAAGAAGCCAGAGAACATGGAGTGGGTGTCAGCCAAGACATTGCCACTGAGGGCCATCAAAGACAGCAAGAGAGATCGAGAAGCCATTGTTGAAGATTGTTCGTGGTCTAACAGCAGTGCCTGTCACCTACATCAAGGACGTTGGCAAGATGCTTAAATATATCTCTTGGCATCGGTAGGGCGGTGCACACAGACCAATCACTTGGCCGGGTGCGTACTCGAACTGGCCCTAGCGCAAGATGCCGCGGGTTCCGGTCGCTAAACACCAAGACTGTATGTATGAAACAATTCCGCCTCTCGCCAGCCAAGTGCCGCGTGGAAGATGACGCCGGGATGTGGGGGCTCGACCTGCCCCGCAGTCAATGCCAACAAGGCGTGCCCGACGCCCAATTGCACTCTGTAGATCTTCATTTTGAGGCTCGGGATGCGGGTGACTGGCAGTTCGGCTTGGATGCCTCGTTGTGGGGCGTCCAAGCCCAGACGCTGGTTATTAACTTTGTTAGCTCGGTAATGGCGTCGTCATCATTGGCTTCGCCCTGGGGAATTAGTGCACACACGGGAAAATATATTGGCGGGAGGCGTTCCCAGGTGCTCTGCATTAAATTGCACTGTTGCCCAATGTAACGGGAAGCACGATGCAAAACGACGGTTATAACCGGTGATGCCATCCACATCAAGCACCGTAGCATGGAA
The DNA here is from genome assembly GCA_013406985.1 of Calonectria crousiana. NCBI lineage: Eukaryota > Fungi > Ascomycota > Sordariomycetes > Hypocreales > Nectriaceae > Calonectria > Calonectria crousiana. The sequence continues at coordinate 273,416 of VTGD01000059.1, read as the reverse complement.
GAATGCTCGAGGTGATTCTCGCTGCACAGTCAGCATTACACGTCACAAATTGGGCCCTTTATGACAAGCCATTCTGCTTGCTTTGTTCAAGCACGGTTGTAACGGTCATACAGGGGGGGCACTGTCGCCCGACAAGAAATCTTGATTCAATTCCACGTCTGAATGCCATCTCTCAGTCGGAATATTTAAGCCATCGGGCCATATTTGTCCCACAGAATAATATCAGACAATTTGAATTAGCTCGTGGGGAGAGGCCACATTAATAAATCATCTGTTCAGTAGATCGGCGACTCCAGGTCGGCGACGGAAGACGCGACCGCTCCCTCCGGCTCCACGTGTTGTCGCATTTCATCCACCTTTGGGTTTAGCTTTCGCTGTCTCGATACCGTATTATCGCCTTACGTCCCACCTTCGCCTCAATTCGTCTGTTTAATAGATGCTCTCTCAAACCACCCAGCATTCTTCGTAGAAAGAAGCCTGAACTAAGAACGTTGTGACTTGTAAACAACTGAAAATTATCGTCGCTAAATAAATCACGCGCCAAAACTTCTGCAGGCAGAACACACCAAAACTCACCGCTACGGTTTAATACAAAATATCCAGTCAAAGCAAATGATCTGATGAGCCGCAAGTCAGGATCAACAATCGTGGAATGTAGGGCTGATCAGTCCAGCAGGGGCAATAAACACAGCATTGAGTTCAACGATTCTACAAGGCGGGAATTGAGCTTATGTTTGAGGTTATTTGCAACGCCCCTGTTTAGACTAAGACCGTCCTGCGCTAGAGAGAGGTGGTAAAGGCCAAGGACATGGAAAATGCCAAGACCAAGGGCTCACGTGAAAAAGCTTAGTTGATGAAGGGTGCGATCGATCCACATTTACGGAACACAGCGAACCGGGGCCGAACCGAGTCCAAGCTTCAGGACAAGATTCTCTTCGGGGGTTCCGAGGGTTGAGAGGGTGCCACCAAATGACTGCCAATTAGCCAGGGTCTGACCCTATGTGCAAAACAAACAGAGTTTGGATCGGAAATGCGTCCCTCGTAATCATTTCCAGCGCTCTGCTTCTCATCCCAAAATCACTTGCAACGGATTTCTTTATCTTAACATGACAATTGTAGAGACACCAGACCGAAAGAGAAAAGAAATACCTGGAATTGGGACTTTCTTTCTTGAATGACAAAGCCATCAACTCTAGAAAACCAGGCACTACGTCATTTCTTGGAGCTTTTGAGCAAGAAAAACAATGCTATATAGTTCACAAAGTATCCACCATGATCTGAATGTCAGATACATTATTGGGCAAAGGTAATAGTAGGAGTACACGTACTCAATGTAAGCGGGCGATCACTTCCAGCTTCGCCTCTCTAAAATGAGGTGTTGAAGGTTTACGCTACGAAGCGCACAACATGGTTGGCGTGGATAAAACAGGAATAGGAACAGTCTTATCGGCTCGGCAGCCCACATTCCATGCGGAACGCGTGCGACGATGGCTTTTCGGTATTGTTGCCGTTGCTGTTCCAAGGGGTGCTGAAGGCAAAAGCCCCCTGCCCCCCAACAAGTGAATTGCCCCGGCTCCTCCACTTTGGCTATCCCCAGGCCGACGCTGTAGCGGTGATCACTTTATTGGTCTGCCAAAACTCGTCAATCAGGTAATTCAAATGATAAAGAACAAAACACCACATGAAGTTCTCTTCAAAAGTGTTTTCCTTGTTTGACAGAGTCTGATTATGTGCATAATATTTATTTATTAATTACGCAGCACAATTGACGTTATGCACACGATGGTGAAGTAGCAGTGGTATTCTGTAATTGTGCATAACTAGTTGCTACAGGGTATGTTCTGGTTTTCTTCCAACGGTTGGAGCAACCAGCCAATTTGTTGGGGAAAAAAATTGATTGAACCATCTAGTACTTACCATATTGCTCTCCATTGAATATCGACCGTTGAGCATGATCACACCCAATTTGCTCTTCGTCAAGACTAGAGTCCTGGAACACAGCGAAAATGGTGGACCAGGTCATTTCATTCTTTTAAGTTGCGAATACAAATGAAATTGAGTTTGGTTTTTTTCCCCCAGAGCATTCAAATATCTTGAAGAATACAATTAGATATGGAATAATACTATGGAGGTGGAAAGGTTAGTCGATTAGGGTGCGTATAAATGGATAAGCCCAATGAATATATTGTGTATGAAAACTTTTACTTGCTATGCCCCTTTTTATCTAGGTGTGGCTGTAGTGGCGCATAGGGCAACTGTCCCACTATGAGCGGGTGGCTCGGGCCTTCCCGTTACAATATTACATAATAGCTCGGTCGCTGTGTCCGAAGGGCTGCCACCACTCCCTTTTGATGGACTATGGTGTCACACTGCTTGGATTGGTCACATCTAGCTGTTGAATTGAGAATTGAAAGAGCCTTGATTTTCTATGAAAAAGAGAGCTATCGATGCGTGTTTTATAGCTCGGTGGAGCTCATCCTAGTGTTGTGGCTGCGTTAGGTGTTCAGCCACCCACCAGCCTCAACATAGGAGACATCGTATTAGTGGAAGATTTTTTAATCAACTTGCGCTGGAGAATCATATGAGTTTGAATGGATATATAAGATGGGAAAAAGAACAATGCAATGGGAAATTTGGTCTCGTTCTGCTCTGGTCTGGCGTCAGGACACTGGTTTAGCATTTTAAACTCTTGCATGTGGAGTTGGATGTGAAGGGCTGGTCCTGGGTTTATTCAACCTGAAGGGTGCTCTGTATTGGTCTATCTAAAGCTAGAGAGGAAAGAAGGAAAGGGAGCCAGAAAGGCTTCCCTTCTGGCTTTATATCTAGGTTCTTATGACCTTGTTGGCCTCCAGCTACCAGGGTAGCTGGAGAAGGGTTTTTACTCTCAGCCAGCCTTGATGGATACGGCACAGCCGTATCCCCCAACCAGGCCTCAGCCTGTGACATTGGATCAGCAGAAAATATGCCCTCATTCGTCGTGTCGTGTGAAGAGTGACATGCCAAGGCTCTCTTTTTGTCAACAAGCCAATAACTTCTCTGATGTGCATTGATCAGTCAGGCTGAGCATCCGTGTTCCCCATTTTATCTCGGTGGCTAAGCAGTAACCATGTACACCGAGTTGGGCCAGCACCAGTGAAATAGCAAATCGGAAGTTGGCGACCCTGAGAAAGATTGGAGAAAAGGATTCTCCACAGGGCTATGCAGGTATGTAAGGAATGAGTCTTAATGATCGAATAAGGCCGACCCTCGAAAAGGACTGTTTTCTCTCTTCATTCACACGACCAAAATGAAGACATCTGGTGCAGCCTCTGCTCTCCTTGTAACATGGGCTCTCAAGCTTTGGTCTTGCCAGTCGGCAATGCTGTCTCATCCGTCTCGACCAACTCACCGTCATTAAATTGGGCTGCGTGCGACTTGGAGCTTAGGAGAAACATTACCGAACCAGTTGATTGCGCGGCGCTAGAGGTCCCCCTGGACTATACGAATTCCAGCTCCGAAAGGACCATAAAACTTGATTTGGTTCGAATCAAAGCCAACAAGTAACCGTTCAAAGACAGCGTGTTGTATAATCCTGGGGGGCCGGGGATTTCTGGGGTCGACACAGTAGCCTTGAGTGGCCCCATTCTTCGAAAGTACGTGGACATTCAACAGTGAAAATATCTTTGCGCTAACTTTTCATAGCATGCTCGGCGGCCAGTTTGATGTTATTGGCTTTGACCCCCGGTATGCTTGTCCACGTAATTCTTTCTATCTTCTGTAAATTGATTGCTCTAGTGGTACTGGACGAACTATCCCGTTTGCATGCGATACGGCAAGCTTTCCGAACCTGACGTCTAAATCTCGTCGAAGTCTGAGCTCCTTACCACAGACCGATATATGGCCTCTTGTTAAAAATGAAGGCTGGAAGTATTTCGACCTTATTGCCGATGCCTGCTTTGAGAGCCAGAAAGAATTTGGTCGTTATATAGGCACCCCCTTTGTCGCTCGAGACGTGATGTCCATCGTTGATGCTCTCGGTGAAGATGGAATGTTGAGATATTGGGGAACGTCATATGGTACTGTTTTGGGACAGGTAGTCGCCTCCATGTTCCCGGATCGGATTGATAGAGTCATTCTCGATAGTGTCCTATTGGCCGATGGCTATGCTACAAGTAACTGGAAGACTTCATCTCTACAGACAGAGAATGGCCTTGACCACTTTTTATCCGAGTGTGTCGAAGCTGGGCCCTTGGTTTGTCCGCTGGCCAACTACTTTGGCCCAACCACCACGGCTAAGGACCTCAAGGAAGCCCTGAAACAACTTTTTAATCACACGATGGGGAACCATAACATTCCTCCAGAATACAATCTTTCCGATGAGCTATTTCCTTATGGAGATCATTCCATCATCCAACAGCTCAAATACTTTATTACCATCTATTTGTACAGCCCAAACCAATATCCAACATTGGCCAACATTCTGCAATTTTCTCTTCAGAATGAATGGAAAAGCGCTTTTAGTTTTCCGATGCAATCTATAGCTTCGAATTGGAACAAAGGTTCGCATGCAATGCTCGGCATCGGATGTTCCGACTCTTCGTTCCGAGCCGAGTTTGCAGAAGATATGTATTCCGCTGTACAGTCACAACTGGTCCAGTCATCTTTTGCCGATGACCTCTTGGTGCCGCGATTGGCTTGCTCAAGGTGGAAATTGGATGCTACGGAGAAGATTGATCTGAACAAACTGAGAAATGTGAAGACAAGCCAGCCGGTCCTCCTTATCAATGGAGTCTACGACCCTGTGACGCCGGTTCACGATGCCTGGGAAGCGTCAGTTCGATTTAGAGGGAGCAGGACATTACTTCACGAAGGTGTTGGTGTAAGTGATTTCCGGCTTGGACTGTGTGCATGATGAACCATAAACTGATCGTGCTTTAATAGCACGGCTCCATCTCCCACCCTTCGAAGTGTGTGAATAGAGTCATATTGGGGTACTTTGTAAATGGCACTCTGCCCAAGCTTGACGCAATTTGCAAACCAGACATGTCCGCTTTCGAATATATCGCGCACTTGAACACATCCAGGGCTAAAAATTGAGATGGTTCTAACAATTGAATACAAAAAGTTGATCTGCGACAAAAATGAACTGAAATTAATGAAAAGAGAGATAAAGCTCATGAATTCCAATAGTTGTCATATTATAGAGTCAATCCGAACATATATCATGATTTATTTCTGAGGTATTTATATATACTGAGTACATATTTCATCTGTATGGCAAATAGATTGTCTTGAGTACACAGATTTGGGGCTCAATGCAGCCAACTGCATACAGACAATCCGAAAGGATACCATCTTGTCACACACTCAACTATGTTACTCAAAAATGACTGACAGTGCGGCCTTTATTAAATCAGAGACCATCGCTTGAGGTTTTGGCCGCAGTAGTGTCCACAGCATCGGCTGGAACGGTCTTCTTAGCAGATGCAACACCTGCCTCAGGGTCAACAAGTCCGTGGCCGACCTTGGTATTATGGATCAAATCAGGGTTCTCAGCCTTAAGTCTGGCAAAATTCTTTTCAGCCTCCCAGTTCCAGATGCTGTCGCTGGCAAAAACGAGGTCCATCTCTTCGAGGGTGCGTTGATTGGACTCGGGGTATAAAGCCCAGACGATCACGATGCAAACAACGTTGACGCCCCCAAAAATGTATAGAGTTTTCTCGTTTAGTTTGTCGAAAATGGTAGGTAGTAGGAGAACCTGGTATGCCATATTAGCGTGCCGTTTCTTACAGTTCCTACCCGTCTCTACTTACGGTCCAGCCATTACCAATCGACCATCCAACAACACCCCATGCATTGCCTTTGGCGCGCACTTGCAAGGGGAAGATTTCAGCAGGATAAAGCCACGGGACCGTGAGCCATGTAGCGCCGAAGATGGCAGTAAATAGAAAGACAAAAAATGTTGCGGCGCCGCCAAGCTCGGCTCGATTGCTGGGGCCAGCGTTGATGGTGGCGCGAGCGAGCCCACCAGCACAGAACATGCAGATTGCTTGTCCAACTGATCCCCAGTACAAAGTCCAGCGGCGACCAATGCGATCGAGAGTGAAGACACAAATCAGGGTTGCAAACTGGGGTATGTCAACTCATTGCATCAAATACGCTCTAATGGAGAGGAACCAACTTACCATGTATGTAATGTTGTTGACGCCACTAACCCAGAGACGCTGCTCAGAGCTGATTCCTGCAATGGTAAAAATGGTGGGTCCATAAATAGTGATTCCCGCAATACCAATCCATTCTTGAAGAATTTGGAGCCAGATAACGAGCTGCACACGACGGGCGGTGTGCAGTTTGCCCGACCCAATGCCAAAGAACATGGCAAAATAGCTCTGCTGGTTAGACGTTTCCTCTTCCATGTTCCTGGTGTTGATGATATCTTGAAGCTCTGCTTCGGCAAGTTGGCCTTCCTCGCCCTCAGTGCCACGCAGCCTACCAAGGATGAAACGCGCCTCTTCCTCACGACCAACCTTGACAAGCCATCGAGGTGATTCGGGCATGAACCAAATAACAATGAACAATGCAATCAAGGGAACTATTTGGAAGGCAACAGGGAATCTCCAAATGAATGAAGAGTTTGGATCCTTGTACTTGGAAGTTCCGCTATTGAATGTTAGTTGTTGACGCCCGGTTCGAAGGAGTCGGCTTACAATTCCAGCCAATACGCAACGACGACACCGAAGATATTCAAGGTGAACTCAATGGAGACAAATTTTCCGCGAGATGTATGCGCAGCTGTCTCCGTGGCCCAGACAGGAGTGATCGCGTTCAAGACGCCAGTCCCGATGCCATTCAAAACTCTTGCTGAACCCAAAATTAGCGATTCTGAATGGTCAGTCTCTCCAATTAAGTAAGAACCTACCACAAAACATCCAGTTCGAGTTTTGAGCGGCGGATTGCAGAGCGGCTGTAAAAACGGACCAGATGCAGGCGGCGCCAATGGTTGGAATGCGACCATAGCGATCGCCGAACCAACCTCCCAGCAAGCATCCAAAGAGAGTTCCCGGAAGATAGTAAACAGCTACCTATGAAATAGATGAGTCTACAGAAAAGCTGGTTGATTGAGACTGCAACGTACGATACCGCCCTGTAGCATTGGCTTGTCAACGACGACAATCTTATTTTCCTCGTCCCAATGGCCGAAGCCCATGAGCTCTGCATAATGACGCGACGTATTGACGCCACCCATTAATCCTTGGTCGTAACCGAAGAAGAAGATGGAGATGCCCGCCACCAAGCATACTGTGTTGAGCAACGAGCTCTTGTAGAGCCTGTTGGCCACATTGTACTTGGCCAATGGCCCTGTGAGCTTCGTCATGATGGACAAGCGGAGGCAAAGATTGGGCGCCCACAAATTGTGTCGTAGTATCCCTTTGAAGAGAAAAATGAGACTCAATGTTTTTTTTTTTGAAATGACTGGTTTTCGGAAACAGGGATTAAAGTCGCTTTTATTTCCAAGAAAGACCGAACTCTCCCCCACTCACTGTGGTCTGGGTGAAACATAACCGGGCCATCATTGTGTGGAGCGCCCGCATATTTTTCTTGATCGAAATTCGTCTGCCTGGAGCCCCAGAATCCCCGCACCGCTCCGCGAAGCATCGTGATTAGCTCTGCGATGGCGGGAGGAGGAGGAGCTGCTGAACCCCAACCCGTCATTGTGGGGCGGGAGCGGCTCGACCTGTTGGATTGGGCTCGGTCCAAGGCTCGGTAGCCGCTCGTGCGAGAATCATATCTTGTTGCGGCAAAGTCGCCTGCCGTTGATGGCGACGTTGCAGCGCAGGATTTGTGGAGCGCCGTGCACCAGGTGAGCAAGTCGGCCCATCTCGTGCGAAGTGGTGGAGTGCCGTCCAGGGAGCAAGAAAAGTGAGCAGAGATACAGGAGAGATGCGTGGAATTGGGCGAGGCGGAAATTCAATTCACATGATAATGCCATGGCAACGAAGTGCTGTTGTCATGTTGCCTTGCTAGATACACGATGGCTCTCCAACGTTGACCTCCGTTGCCACGTTGGATGGAGGTGATGGAGGTGCTTACTGGCCTTGCGTAGACTCGATTGGAGGTAACATTTCAAGAACAGACTGAACTTAATAAAATATTCCTGTAGCTGAACGCCCATGCTTGTGTCAATATTCAACTTCGATAAGACTAGTTCAACAAATATGAGTTTTGTTTGATTGGAACGACTGATGTTGGAATGATAGAAGTTCCTGTCAGCGTGGGGTAATAATATGGTGTCCATTCCATAAACCTACCCAATAAATGCCACATATATTCAAAAATATGGCCAATTTATTCGTCATAGCGATAGAAACCAGGTTTTGTAAAGCACTCAGGTTGTTGCAGGCTGTTATGCTTCGGCACTCACAAAGCCAGACTGAGGACTGACGCAAAAGCGAGAAGAGAATCACGTTTGAATCTCATAGGAGTAGGAAAAAGGAAACCCAGGCCAATCTAATTTATAGATATCTAACGAGTGACTTTGATAGCTATCAAACACTAGAAGATGTGATGCACCCTTCCCTCATTCTGACTGATCACTCTCCGCCAGCGTATTTGTTCCACTCAATTTCCATTTCCCAGGCATCAATCTCGCTTCTCATTTCTTGACCATCAAGCCTCTGCCCAGTGAAGTCAATGAATAGGTGAGAAAACTGGCCTTCAATCCGACCATTGCCTAGAAATTTGACATGACCTGGATGGCTGTCGCCGGTCATAACAAGGCCTGCCTTGTCGTCTGACTCGCCTCGCCAATCGAATCTAAATTCCCTGAATGAAGAGTACTTTGGGCGTTCGGCAATGCGAAAGACGCCCCGGATCCCTCCGAGATCGAAGCGGCCCCAGAGGACTGATCCAGAGATTGTGAAAACAAGCCAGAAATCGGAACTTTTCTTGGGCCATATGGCACTTGCCATATTGCTCTTCATGGAATATCGACCGTTGAGCAAGCCCATGCGCCCCAGGCGCACTCTTTTTGGGCGACGCCATGAAGAGCCGGGTGGAAGCCTCCCAGTCATGGCGTAGCATTCTTCCAGTTCTTCTTCAGGATCAATGTAAACGTCTAGGTCAGGTTCATTAAAGTCACCCTGGATGATTCGATATTGTGGCCGAGAGGTAGACACGTAGTGCTGAGTATTAACAGGAGTACGTCTTGGTAAAAACCGTACTGAAGCGCTTGGCGGAGAGGACTGGCTGGAGGCAATAGAGCTACCTGTCGATAGGTTTGGAGTCGACGTTTGGGAACTGGCTGCCCGATTGCCAGTCTGTCTTTTCGGGGTGCTGGGTGTAGCCCTTTTCTTGATGATTTTCGGTTTTTCATCATAAGCCTCGTCATCTTGGGTCAAGTCTATTATCGTGGTTGGCTTCCTCTTTGTCGCAACCCGAGTGTTTTTATTGCTATGTTGACTTGAAGTGACGGTACTCTGGAGTGCAATGGCACCCTCATCTTTGACCTTTCTATTGGCCCGTTTGCCTTTTTGTGAGGAGGCCGATGCGGATGAATGAGTTATCTCCATAGTGTTGGAGGTGATGATGTCCGGGATGATGTGGAAGCGGGGTTGATGGTGCCACCTAAGAGTAAATATCTTGAAAAAAAGCAAGTCCGCCGCACCTGACTAGATCCAATACACACGTGATTGAATGTAAAAAAAACAACAAGAAGCTGGCCCTCCTTTTAATTGGAAGACCGTAGTTTTTGTCATATCGATCCTGCTGATAGTGTCTTACCAATAGAAGCCATAGGACTGAGACACAGACAGGCCAGATTCTATGTAGCGTATGAGAAAGGGCTCGTTCTACGGAGCGGCATTGTTTCTTTTTTATGACATGTCAATGTGAAGAGAATATAATATTGCCCATTTGATGATGGCGATTTGATGAGAATATTTTAATTTTGGTTAAGAATGCATTCATTTTGCTAGTTTTGGAATCGATCGCCTTCGGCCAAGGGAAAAGTTAGGGTTTTGTTAGCTTACACGCACGTGTTCCAAACTTGCTCTAAACGCGACAGGCTATACAAGATAACGGAAGGTTTTTAGAGTCCGTCGATCTCTGCACAGCTGTTTGATTGCTGATGGAACCTTGGGAGGTCAATGGGTGTTGTTGCGTGTGCCTTCAATTGTAGTACCATCAATCAACGCTAAGTGTTTGTGCGGAAGCGGAATTACAATGACTTTCTGCTGGAGCAACTGTCGCACTATCACACTTACAACTAGGTCAGCCACAAAGACCACTTAGGATTGCACAGACCACAACCCAGTAGATCAAATGACTTTAGCTTAGCTTGGCCTTCTATTGTGAATAGAAGCCATAAGCCTATTCAGCTCATTCAGCTTTCACAGCTCTATCGGGCGCCTCCGGCCGCTCTCAGTTATATACAGCTATATAATACCTAGATAGAGCCCCTCAATAAACAGACAAGAGCTTCCATTTTTCACTATCACGTGCACCTATTGACATAGCTATCCAAGTGACAGCAACTTTGACTCAATATATGCACTCGACAATTCGACGAGGCCCTGCCCCCCAAAAACTCCGATCGTGATACCGACCTCAAGTTTGGGCCTGAGCCCTACTAAATGATGATTTCCATCTCTTTGAGTGCGGTAAGACTGCACTCAACTATCGCGCCTTAATCACTCAAGAAAAAAATCATATCTCGAGAGCGGAGTATGCTTTTCAGTATATAGAATAATTACTAATTCTCATAGAATTGTATAATCAACCAATCAAATATTATATATTTAATCCGGAGACCTTTGGTCGATATTGTGTTGTGCTAGATCCCTAAGTGTAATCAGATCGCACTTAAAAGGATACGACAACACCACGTCTTTAAATAATTTCCCAACTATTTCTCTACGCTCTATAGAAATCTGCAAGGCATAACAATGCACCAATAATACTAGAACTTGTCTCAAAGGGAGCTCAATATCTGGCAAAGTCTATCCTCACCGATAAATCTGGTTATGGCCATAGCTGCAACCACACCAACTGGCCATCTGGGTGATTGGTCGCATTAGAACTGGTACTATTGGCTAAATTACACGAGAAAACATTAGAAGATTCGCCTTCGCAACCATTTTGTTCAATCTTTCTATTAACCTACAGCATTCTGATGCTGACAGTTGACACCTACCCCACGACCTCGCACCCCTGTGCGGCTGAAATGGTTCACAAAACACCTTCGCAAACCTCAGCTGAAACTCCGGGGACTAGTTTCTCCGGAACCCTTTTAGCTTATTCTGATCATTTTACCCCTCAGCATTGTGACGCTAATCCGCCATCATGGACTTCTCCGCCCAGGACGACGACGCTCACCCTTGGAAACGGCTTTGTCACCTGAAAGATCTATGTTTACTTGGCGCTTGTAAGGATGAGGCAAATAGATCTTCAGCATTTAATTCATCTGAGACTTCTGCCTTGCGAGAAGTGTCAGTCATCCGCGAGTCGGGTCTGAGGGGATGCCCCGTCTGCCGATTTCTCCTCCAGGCTGTGGATGAACTCTTTCCCGGGTGGGCTTCAGAAGACATAGTAGGGAAGCGAATCACCATACAAGATGGCATCACTTTGCGACACCATGGGCAGGCTGTTGCCAACTTCCGTTTGAAGGGTCAGGTTGATGGTATTTCGCCACTTTTTGTCTACTCTGAGATGATGAGACTGATGTTAACTTCGGATAAGGGCATATGTATCCTAAAGAATACATCGAAAATGGTATGGGAAAGACCCTGATCTATGCGGCTCCTCTCTTCCATGGATTGAGTTTGAATGTGCTGCCCGACACGTTTTCCACTCTCGCATTCGACCGAGCCAGAGCTTGGCTTGAGCACTGTGAGAAATATGATCACAACTGCAAACCATCGTCAACCGATATCGACTTCATGCCGCGGCGCTTGCTGGATGTGCAATCCAAAGCATCCTCAGATCGTGTGCTTCTTGTTGAGGCAGTACCTTCTGCCAAATACGTCTGCCTTAGTTACTGCTGGGGAAAAAACGTCGAAGGCATAGTCCGGACCCTTCGGGAAAACCTACATGATCACGTTGAGAACGGTATCGAGTACAGGTATCTTCCCAAGACTCTCTACGATGCGGTACTTGTTTGTCACGGACTAGGACTGCCATATCTTTGGATCGATTCACTTTGCATCGTTCAGGACGACCCGGAGGACTGGGCAAGGGAAGCACCACGCATGTCTGAGATCTATGGTAGATCTCACCTCACCATCTTTGCTAACCAATCTGAATCATGCCATGACGGATTTTTGGGCCCGCAGAACTATGGGCAGCCTACATGGCGGGGAACTATACCGGTTACATTGCCACCTGAGTACATATTCTCGGCAGACGCAGTGGCCGTCCAACTTGGCACAGCGATCTGCTCTCGTATAGCACCAGGTACCGCCACATTTGGAGATGGAAGACCTATTTCTGACCACCGAATGGCAAAAAGCCAATTGGATAAACGTGCATGGTGCCTTCAGGAAGAACTTCTCCCAAATCGGAGACTATACTTTGACGGCAATGAAATGAGTTGGGAGTGCTGCACTCGTTCATTTTGCGAATGTGGACATATGAATGAGGATAAGAGGCCGGCCTGGTCAAATGCGAGTGAAACGACCCTGACCGAACTGAAAATGTTTCTGGGCTTTGCAACAGCACGCAACATGCACTACTCACCTGAGCAAGTCTTCAAAGCATGGAAATGGGTTTTGGAAGATTACAACGCTCGATTCATTACCAATCCATCTGATAAATTGGTCGCTGTATCGGGTATAGCGTCAATGATGATGAAGGCGATTGAAGCAGTCAAGGCGAGTGACGAGAAAGGCGTCAACAAGGGCGAGATCCAAGAATACTGCGCTGGAATATGGCGCCAAAACTTCTTGGTGGGACTCTCATGGACTGCCGTCCCGGATGCATGTCACTTGGGCCAATGGAAACCGCCATCGCGAAGCAGCCAGTATAGAGCGCCTTCTTGGTCGTGGGCCTCAAACGACGCCCCCATTGAGTATGTCTCGCATCGAGTATTTACTCAATGGACAAGTAAGCCCACAATGGCGACAACACGAACAAGAGTAGACAAAGTCTGGTGCGAGCCATTGATGCAAGGCAATGCTCTGGGTCAGATAAAATCCGGATATGCGTGCCTTACTGGTCCGCTTGTACCAGTTGAACTGGTGCGGTTGGATGAGCAGCTGAGTAGCCGCATATACAACCACTTCGGAAGCACGAACCGGATTTTCCGGCCAGATGAAACGTATCAACAGAAACCCGTTGATATTGCCCTCGTTAGGGGGAAGAACCTCCTCAATTATCCCGTCTCACTCGACATGGCAGATGTAGGAGATTTACTAAGTCATGAAGAGAAGTCATCGAAATGTTGGATGGAGCGAACCTGTTCACGAGGTTGCTGTGGCCAACGTTCCGTATCGAAAGCAAAGATTGCATCAATGTTCCGGCGGGTCAAACCACAAAAACCCCAGACGTTGTTTTGCATGGAGCTATTCACTTGGGAAGATGATGGGACAGGTACAGATCGCACAGCATACATCAACAGCCATTATCCTGGAATTCCTCCGGAAACGTGGTTTCTAGTTTTACGAGAGGGCTCTGATGGTATCTTTGAGAGAGTTGGGGCCGGCTTCTGTCAGGCCAGGTCTGATCGCGAGCTCAAGGTCCTCTGGCCGAAAATTGGCGGCGCATCCACAATGTGGAACACGTTCGAGTGCCCTCTTTTTCAGAACTGTGAAGTCAGGTCAATCAAGGTTGTGTAGCTATTCGACGGCTGTTGAGGGTGGTGAGTGGCTGAATGACTAGCGCAATGCCGCCATGGAAGCGAGCTTGATAGAGCTATAAAACCACGGTCTAATGCCCCGGTTGAAGATGATGCAGGAGGATATTGTCACACACAAAATACCGCTATACCACTGGCAAAAGTATATCTACAGTGTGACAGCTATCTATTTTTTCTCATCGTGCAGAAACTAAATGTGGAGTTGAACTCTCTTGCATCCACGCTTTCCATCTTGCAAGACGCGATTCACCGGGCGTGATCGGCAGAACAAGGATTAGACGTCACCAACCAAAATCCAGCCAAGGCACTAATTTTTGACAGAATCTGGCCCACCGCCAGAGTGACGGAGCACGGGGTAGTACATGAAGCCGAGAGCAGGGGGCATTTGTATGTTGGATTCATCCTGATTGGACGTTGCGGAGAGTCCGGCACGGGCCCCGAGAATGTCCCGTCTTGGCGATACCAAGTAGCGGAGTGGAACGGATACCTTGGGCAAGGTTGATACACTAAACACTTCAGGGGTTCTTCTTTGTGCTTCTTGCCCTTTTAAATATTCGATATTATAGTTTATTTCAGGAATTCTGTCCGTAGCTTGAAATGCAAACTTTTCTTTTGAAGTAGAGATTCTTGCGAAGACTGCGAAAACTAACTATAAGCTCATGGACTCCAAATCCGACCTATCCGACAAGCAATCATGCGAACGTGACCCTGAATTTGGGACGCAAAATACATTTTCCGAAAACGAAATCGAAGACCTCGGCGTTTACTTTGTGAGTGAATGATGGATCCCAATGCAAAACAACATCGCTATCCTTGTGCTGGTTTTCCTAACCTGTCTTTTAGGTTGGCCCCCGAGATCCGAACCGTCACTCGAAATGGCCCATTTTCCTCCGGCTCTATGGAAGTGTTACTCCCTATATGATTTTCCCCTTGTTTATGGTGGCAGCATGGGCGACTATAATTAGCTGCATTTCACACTTTGTTTATAATCGTATGCAACCGAACACGTCCATATCCATGGCCCCAATCTGATATGTTAAACTGACACTTGGCAGTGGGAATTGATCGAGTCCTCCTCACTGTTCTTGGTTTCGTCGTCGGTTTATCTTTGTCATTCCGGAACTCGACAGCATATGAAAGATATGCCGAGGGTCGCAAGTATTGGGCTCAACTATCTCTCACTACACAAAGCTTGGCTAGGCTTATTTGGGTGTACGCCGATGAACGAGCGGAGCACAAAGTGGAAGACTTGCTTGCCAAGGTAACATTTTGCAATATGCTTGCAACTTTTTCTGTTGCCCTGATGCACAAATTACGATTCGAACCCTTCACGCATTATGACGACTTGGATCCCCGACTCGGCCACCTACCCGTCATCGCCAATGGGGCAGATCCGAAAGAGTTCCCGGAGCCCTCGAGACTTAAACTCTTTGGCCTAAGCTTGGGTCTTGCACTCGCCGAGTCCAACCCTCGAAAGCTGATCAAGCAATCGAAGAAGCCACTCGGCAATACACCATTGGAGATTTTGAGCTACTGCTCCAAGTACATCAAAACCATCATTGACAATGGCACTTTCAAGGCCCCTATTTACCAAACACAAGCATTGACCTTTGTTTCGCAGTTGAATGATATCATGACCGGAACCGATCGAATTCTCAACACTCCTCTTCCGCTTGCGTACTCGATTGCAATTGGACAAATCACTTGGGTGTATATTATTTTGCTGCCATTTCAGCTCTGGAATTATCTTGAATGGGTCACAATCCCAGCCACTATTTTCGCCGCCTATGTCATCCTTGGCCTTGGCTTCATTGGGCAGGAAATTGAGAACCCTTTTGGCGACGATGTCAATGATCTGCCCTTGGATATCTTCTGTGAGCAAATACGCCAGGAGATTGACATTATCATGGCCGGGGCCACGCCCACTGTCGATGAGTTTATCGCGCACGACGGAAATTTGATTCTCCACCCCCTGAATAATCACGGCTACCATTCGTTGAAGGGCAAGAGCGAAGAAGAGATCAGGGATATGCTCAAGTCTAAAGTCAGCGTGCTATTTGATCGACGGCGGCAAGCTACTCCAAAGCAGCGGGGGATGATGTCAAAGGTGCAAGACAAGGTTTTGGGCAAGTCTCAAGACTCATGATGCGGGCGATGGTACCCGCCAGGGAAGAAAAAAGGAACCCTATATCTTGGGGTGTTATTTAAACCTAAATCTCAAGTAGTTTCGTTTAATCTTGTTGTGAAGGCTCAGGCCGCGATTCGGATGTTGTATGGCCCAAAAAACTAAACCTCTGTGGCGTAAATAGCAAGAAGTAATTAGTTCATATATATCGAGATTTGAAAGGAAAAATCTTACAAGTGCGATCATAATTTGCTCTTGGGAAATTGTGATCCTACATGTCCATTACTGGAACCCACACCATCGGAGGTATTGTGTGCCAAGTCACGCCAAATGGCGAGTCATCGAACTCTGAATAATTTATAAACGAACGTCGTATTGCTGCGCAATCTCATGCCCCACAAGCTCCACAAAGTGACTCCTGCCAAGACATCACAACGAGAAACAGATGGGACCCTCTTTATGAAAAAGTCAAACATGCCTCGTCCTGGTCGGATTTCACTATGCTTCTTTAATTGGTCAACCCACCACCCTTCCAAACTTGATTCCTATCTCGATTCAGCTACGTAGGAGTGTTGTTGACTTGTTATTTTAATAGTGATACCCACATCATGATTATCTAGTTTCAGAAATGGCATGATTTGGTCATTCTAAATGGCAATTATCTTCTATGCTGATAGTGGTAGAATGCATTCCGCCCAACATCCTCATTTATCACTAAGGTACAACATCTCCAGAAAGCAGAAGCTTCAGACCATGCTTCAGAGCGTCATAGCCCTCGTCCCACCCCGGTTCGATCTTATCGCTAAAGTCAGACCCATAACGATTGTCCTCGCTTAGCAGTGCTACACAGGAAAACATCTTGTACGCCTCGCTAGCCAGCCTATTTTCCACTCCATTATCGGTATCCTGTTGCCATTTCTCCCGAGCCTCTTCCATAAACCCATCCATCAAAACGTCAACAACAGTCCAATTCTCTAAACCGAGTTCATTTATGATAGAAATGAGTTGATTGGTGGTTACAATGTGGCTAGCAAAGTAGGCCTGCCTGTTCCGATACTGATCAGGGTGTTTCAAAACGTCAACGAGAGCTTCTGCATTCAGAGAACGCCTGCTCATGCTGAATTTCTGACTTCCTGATCCATAGCGCGTCACTACTCGCTTAGTTCTGTTTACCCAGAATATATCCTGTTCAATAGCCCAGTCGTACCAGACACCCGTGATGATGGCCGTCCAAGTTAACTTGCCACCTGATGCGGCCACCGCGCTCTCAAGCTCCTGTTGTGCGCTTCTTTTGGGATCGAAAATTAAGAATTCATGAGCATGTTGATTGAAAGTGTCACCACTAAAATCGGGAGTGATGATGCGTTGAACCCCCGCCGCTAGACAGGCCTGGGCGATGATAGCTTGGTGGACGGACGCGGCAGGGTTGAAGGCTTCGACGACTGCATTCTGTCCCTCAAATGCACCTGTAAGGGCAGAAACATCAAAATAATCTGCGGTTTTGACCTTTGATCCTTCTGGCAGATTCGATTTACTTTGTGGGCGAGCAATGCAGGTCACCTCGAATCCAGCCGCCAGCAGAGCCGGGACAAGAACATACCCCAGAGAGCCAGTAGCCTAAGCTTAGTTATTGATATTGGAACCTTTGAGCTCGAATACATGCTCCTATTTTTCGTGACGACTTACACCCAGGATAGCAACTGTTTTGATAGAGCTCATGTTGGATTTGACTGCAACAAAAAGGTAAGGGATGTTGTGATCAAGGATTGATGTTAGAAAGCACCTGGCAGGAAACCATCTTTAAATACGTAATTGTGTCCCAATCATGGCTTTCACTGTCCATATCTCTTCACTTACTTGCTTTCCCCGACGCTTCACATAAGCGGAAATCGCCGGGCAGTACTAACATAATTGTCCAATGAAGCGGCATGTTCCAAGCTCCACACCACCCAAATGCATCGGCCGCCCCCTTGTCACTTAGAAAATTGGGGCACAGTGAGGTTTGTCAGCATTTACGATTCATAAAGGATCACCGTTGCTGATGCGTCGGCCGATGCATAGAGTGAACAATATCACAACTCCATTTGAGACTGACTCGTCTTCATGGCCACCGATATCCAGGTGCTCAACAAGGCATCCCGAACCTGCGGCAGATGCCGTGCTAGAAAACAGGGGTGTGACCGGACACTGCCGAGTTGCCACCGATGTACTTCGTACGTCCCGAGCCCACCAATTTGAGAGGCTTATTACATGTGACTAACATTAATTACAGAAAATTAATCCCCTGTAACTATTCTTGGTCCATTTGCGCACAGAATCCTACCCAAGATCCGTCCCAGCTTGTTGACTGGGGACCATGTGGCTTTGATTTATCATTTCGCGGTCGAGCAGAGTTTCTGCAGGCTATTTCAAGTTCAGTTATATCTAACTTTATGAGCCTAGGATCCCAAGTCATTTCTGAGGCTGGAATGACTCCCCTTGAGCTCTTCAATGACTACGCCACCTCCATCCATCCCTGGCTTCCTCTCCTCAATCTCTCACAGTTGAGAGATATGCAGTGCTCACAACCATGCAAGGGAAGACCCATCACAGTTCTGATCTTCCTTGCTGTCCTTCTTGTGACTTCTCACCCATGCTCCCATGCAGAACACCTTCGGTCAAAAAACTTGTACAACATGCTCCGCTCATCGATCCTTTCATTTCAGGATGCCAGCGGTATATCACGACTTGAGCTTTTACAAGTCCAAGCACTCATCGCCATGTACGAATGTGGCCATGGGATGAGCCAAAGGGCATATATCACACTCAGCTCCGCTGCTGCTCTCGCCAATCTGTTGGACGAGGGAGCCCCAAGTGACTCGCTCTCGTGGATGGTCTCGCTCCTAATTTTAGACAGGTAAAGTTAGTCCACAATTAGTTCGGTATAATCCACTGATGGATTCAAGAATAATCATCTTGTCATATGCAGATGATGAACGGCCCTCGATCTTCCCACCAACAAGTATCCTAAGTCGACGTGTTGAGACAGCCATCAAATCCTTTACAATCACTAATGAACAAGTCTGTCCAAAGCTTTATCTCATGGCTCAGACGGTCATAAACTCTGGGCGTGTTCTCCACTATGTGTATTGTTCAAAGGCCTCACTTGCGCCAGATGAAGACTATCTGGAACTGAATGAAGATTTTGAAAAATTCATCATGAGTCTAATCGAACAAAATGGAAGCCATTCAATACCATTCTGTGATCCCATCATGATGTCTCTTTGGTAATACAACTATCCCACTTTATTTTCTGGTTTCCATTAATATTCACCATTTTTTTCTACGTCAGGTGTCTCTTAATTCTTCACCAAGAACGTGCCAGGAAGGCAAACACTGCCAACGGCTCACGAGACTGTCTTTCACTCGAGATATCCCGTCGTGTAGCGTGGGATTCATGCAAAGAGTCGATCAAAGCACTCAAAAACTCGGATTTATCCGGCATGTCATATGTTTGCTTAGCTTGCACGTTGAGTATTGCTCTGAAAGTAGTCGATGATGCTGGAAAGAACCCCCCTCCGGAGGAGATTAAATGGATTCTACCAGCGTTGCGATCATTTGCTAAGAGATGGAAAGTAGCCAGATTTTATGAGTCCGCAAGTGGAATAGCCCATTTGGTGGATGATACTTAATTTAAGAGCAGTAGATAAAATATTATTCTTCAGCTATTGCATTTCCTCCAGCTCGCCTAACCACTCTGGGATGAACTCGAGATGTACCAGTCCCAGAGGTAATACCACTATTCAATACATCCTCAGTAACTCCGGGGAGCATCAGACCATAACTACTAACGTCGATCAGTCTTACTCAACCACCTCCTCATCAACCACCCGTTGACAAAAGAAAACAGGGGGGAATCGTGGTCCAGTTGCTTTTTTATGTGTCATTGATGATGAACTCACCAGCTCCGTGGACTTTTTGGTCTGGGGTTTTATACTAAATGATGAAGGATGAGTCTCAGTAATAGCCATTAACGCGAGGTCAAGCAACGGACCACTAAAGCCCCATGATCGGTGACACAAAGTGTTTTGGAGAGCACGGCGATGGGACAAAATGATGAAATCTTAACAGCACCCTTCTATTGAACGCGAATAACCTTTATTTTGCGCAGTAAAGCGAGAATTGGATCGCGAACAGAAACTCCTTTCCTGGAAATCACCTTCAGAGCCTGTGATCATGACCCGAGCTCATCAAGTTTCCCATACCCTAGAGCACATAAACTGTCCTTTGTCTTGGGCCAAAGTATGTGCCAGTACGAATTTCAAGTTGATTAAAATCAAATTGCCATTAAGAAATACTCAAATATTACCATGTTCACGAACAGCCATCTAAGCGAATTTGTACCATCAGGCTGGCTGTGTGGAGTCTAATTGTGCACTCACGCTCCAAGCTTTACAGCCCCCATCTGCGAGAATGCATCTTCAACACCCGATCAGCATATAGACAGGGGAATTTTCGGGTTCTAAAGCCCCCTCTGGGAGGCTCTCCATCTTTTTTAGGAATACGTTGTAAATATCACGATGATCACTAAAATATACCACATTTCATCGGATCTCAAGTCCGAACATCACATTAGCGATTGCTTTCGTACCCCGCTCCGAGAATGACTAGAACGCTTGGACCCCGACATGCACCCTTTTTAGCACGCATATTGTGCTGGTCACATTCGTTCAAGGGAGTATCGGTGTTTGGGATTGGGGACTTGGCGAAACTACTCTGCCCAGCCAAATGTAGTAGCCCCGTGAGGTCGCTTAGCTGCATCTTAGCATCTGATTATGAACTCATGAGCTGACTTATTTTCATAGGCCAATCATGACTCGACCGCAATA
This sequence comes from Calonectria crousiana, assembly GCA_013406985.1. Lineage (NCBI taxonomy): Eukaryota > Fungi > Ascomycota > Sordariomycetes > Hypocreales > Nectriaceae > Calonectria > Calonectria crousiana. The sequence goes on along the minus strand of VTGD01000059.1, from coordinate 252,595 downwards.
CCGCAAAATCGTAGGGTTCGCTGGACCAAGCATGGGCATGGTCGGATCCTGGTCTGTTGGCTCGGTTACCCCAGTCTGGAACATCGGAGAGACGGCAAACTGCAACGGGGATCAGCCTAAAATGACAGTTCGGAACCGAGAAAAGTGCAACATGTTTTGCACAGACCGACCAGCATCGGTATTGTTTCCGCAAAATTCCAGAAACTCGCCGCGAGCCTGGGCCGTGGATTGGCGGCCTTTTTCGTTGCTGGTTTCTTTCTGACCGGAGCAGGCAGGCTCTGAGCTCAGGGCTGAGTCTACAGATTCTTAATTGAGCCGGTTTCGTGTGGGAGGGAGAAACCCGAGGTTGACCTGAAGCCGAGGTGTTGCTGTGTGGGCGAAAGAAACACGCCAAAGAAATGCACGAGCGTGGCGCCAAGTCTGACATGTAGAGCACCCCTGAGTAGATCCTTGTATTCATATCACCCAAGCGTCGGGGTGTTCGTCCAATTGCAGCAGGTATGCCCGAGGCCCTCGCTCGTCGTAAACGGGCCGCGCTATCACGCGCCACTGACCTGAAAATCTAGTCTGGAAAACAGATTAAGCCTCTCAAATGCTGGCGATTGGTATGGCGAGTGGGGGTTTTCGCATGTGGGTTGATGATGGCTGGATGCAAAAAGATGCACATGGTCTTGGCAAACATTTCGTTTCGATGGTGCACATCTCCTAGAAATCTGATCTTAGAACTAACTCAAAATACTATCCTGACTCCCGTTCTTCCTCGATCCGGGCTTGTCTGAGCCTTCTCCCATATATTCGCCAATTGCTGGATCTCTTGTGTACTTGATCCGATATTCTTCGTCTAGACTGCGTAATGGATAACTGCGACCTTGCCTACCGTTGTTCCAATCTCTTACGCCAGCTGAATTACTGCCTTGTCGATTTGATGTGTTTTTCGACCCGAGCCCCAGCATGGTGAGGATCCTTGGGAGGTATGCCCTCAAGAATGGCTTGACTCGCATCAAGTTGTTGCAAACGATACCAAAGTTCAGTTCAACAAGGGACCAAACGCCTGCCTCAGCTTGTCGACGAGAGAAATCAAGGTCAGCGGCCATGATCTTCACGTATGGCGCCCTCGCGATTGATGCAATTAAGACACTGGTTTGTTCAGTCAGATTTCTTTTTGGATGAATTGAAGCAAAGCCCATGGTATAATACTTACGCTGATCCAAGACCTAAGATCGCGCCCACCGCCACCTTTTGTCGGAATGGAATGTGGAGCTTTATGAGAGTCGGAATAGGTAAGGCGATAATTGAAATATCAGTAAAGATATTGAGCACGACCTGCGCGATGGCGAGATTGTTCAAACAGGTGCTATTCCCAGCGTCCACTGGATTGCAAGGATTGGACAGGAGCACCGTGAACACGACCGTATAGGTACCAAGCATTCCCGCAATCAAATATACTCCAATTCGAAACCACGGCGACGGGTCGATCCGATGGAGGACGGTGAGAATTGACATTTTGGTGAGAGTTGGACTCCACATGTATGTCAATGTCATCGGTAGAAGGTACTAAAAATTTTCAGCTGCTTGCTATTTGGGTGCAAAGGGGAGCTCACATTGTAGTATTGCGCAATTTCTGCCACCGTAATGTCCCAGGCATGCGACCCCCAGCCATACTTCATGCAAAAGGAGACCGAAATAAAGTAGCCTAGGGCTGTGCCCCATGAGAGTGTAATCAAGACTCGTGAACGGTTAGATTTCCAAGAATCATTGGCTGCGTGCGAGTACTTACCGACGTCCAACTCCAATTGTCGCAAAACAGCTGCACTTGTGATGTACCGAATGATCATTGAAAAAGTCGCGAGGCTATATGTGATAGCAAAAACTGATATCGTCGCTATCTGAACGCTGGACCATTCTCGATCAAAATTAGATGTCGTACCATTTGGAGGCTGGACGACTGGTGTGTTGTAAATATCAATATCGCCTAACGTAGACATAGTGGCGGGAGAATCCGGATTGGTTTGTTTTGGTTACGTGTCGTGTCCAACACATCAGACATTCAATTGCTGGCGAAAGAACAAGAACAGGCTGATCACTGTCCATTATCTCGCTGCAACCGCGCTGGCAACTAAAATGATGGGCAGAGAACACGAGCCTTGCAGGAACGAGTAGTCGGGCCCCTTAAGAAGGTATGGCTGGCGGATCGATCTCAAATTGGCTTGCATATTCGCTTGCATCACCAAGAAAAATGCAACTCTGGGGTACTGTGGTCCGAGCCGAGGCCGCCCCAGGTGAAAGTCGTTCAGTCAGCAATCACGGTTTAGAAATGTTACGCGTTGGCACCCCTTTCCCGGAGATGGGTACTGATCAATCCGTTCACCCGCACCAGAACAGCCACACTTGTTCCTTGCATGAAATATGGTGTGTCGCACGGGAATGGATTTTGGTGTATAGGACTGTCGAGATGCACCCCGCAGCATTTCCCCAGACAAGCTGATGTGAGACTACATCCCTGAAGGCTACCCCGGCGCCGATGAGAGGCCCCTGTCATGCAAGTCGACGAAATGGAAACCTGTGCCCCGGGAAAGGGATCCCTTCGGTTTGTTGTTTTTAGGAAGCGAAATTGGTGATCATTCCACATTGGGTACCTGGCGTAAGAGTTTTCGCTTTCAGCTGTTTGAGTCACTTGGCATTTCTGCCAAGATGATGCGACAGCTTGCTTCATTGCGATTAATGCGAAGCCGCAAATAAGAGCGTACGCCTGTGTAGCATCTTAAAATCAGGCTAAATATCATAACTGAGTGTATATGCCACTATTTATGGTCGCACGCGTCGTATCGGAGCAAATAGGCCTCTCCTCATGTTGGTTGCTTGACAGACCCCACCGGCTTGCGCGGAAACAGTCCCCATGTCACGCGGGATAAAACAGGGGCCAAGGAATAAATGCATTGAAGTCTCGGGAAATTCATGGGTGCACTTGTCCGATGGGCTGTGTGCCTTCGCCGCCGGTACCTGCGGAATGAGAATAATAAAGGGATAGCTAGGACTTCATTGGGATATATAACCGCTACACATCGCTGGGTGTTGGTTGAGTATCTGAAAACATTGCAACCACCTCAACAAATCAAATAAATATCCTTCATGATGACAGGCTCTCTTACTAGGGGCTCCAATGCGCCTCGGGGCTTCTTCAACTCGGACAAGGCCTTTCCGATGACACCAGAGGAAGTCAGTTCCGAATGGCTCTCTGAGGTTCTTGGCGTCGAAGTGGCAGTATTCGAAATCAACTCAGTGAACCACGGAACTTCCTCAAAGATTTTTGTTCAGTTGACCTTCGCTGATGGAGTGGAGACGGATATTCCCACTCGCGTCTGCATCAAGGGCGGATTCAATCCTGTGATTCGGCAAACAGTACCGGAGATGTGGGCTACCTACCGCAGAGAGGCCGAATTCTACTACTATGTTGCACCTCAAACAAACATGCTACTTCCAAAGACTTGGTTCTGCGGCACTGATTCCGTAAACGGGCAAGGCATAGTCATCATGTCCGACATCGCCAGCGAGTGTACCTTTGGGACACCATTGGAGCCCTGGGCACCTGAACGTGTTAAGCAGGCACTTGACCAGCTGGCCAGCTTGCATGCAAAGACGTGGAACAGCGATGAGAAGGTCTATCCATGGCTCTTTGGCAACGACGGGACCAAGCTGGATAACCCCGTCAGGAACATTGTGCTCGCTCTGTTAAACCCAGAGCCCTGGGCACTTCGCTTTAGCGAAAAGCGTTGCCCCCCCGTTGCTAAGCCTTTGCTCGATCGAGAGCGTATTAAGAGGGGCTTTGAAGCCTTGTGGAGGCACGCCGACTCCAACTTGAAATATTACTCACTGATCCACGGCGATGACCATGTTGGGAACACGCTCATTGCAAAGGATGGAACACCTGGGTTTATTGACTGGCAAGGTCTCCAGTATGGGCCTGCTATTCTGGACTTGGTTTACTTCCTTACCGGCGCCTTGACTATCCAAGACCGCCGCGACCATGAAGGCGACCTAATTGAGAGCTACCTCAAGACACTTCACTCCGAGGGCGGTCCGAGGCTCACCAAGGATGATATCTGGGATGAGTATCGCCGCTATATAATGCAAGGTTTCCTCTGGGCCATGACTCCCTCCACCATGCAGCCGGATGAGGTCATTTTTGCCATCAGCGAGCGCTATTCAGCTGCGATTATGGACCATAAGACATTGGAGCTTCTCGGTATTCATGAATAAGAGGCATAATGGGATAGAGTACTTTTTGGTAAAACTTGGACAGGGCCACTGAGCTCGCTTACTGGCTAGAGGACTACCCACCAATTCCGTCCAAGTGAGATACAGCCGATAGATAGAGATAGAAATGTATTATAGATGATTTTTATTGAAGTTTTCCTCTTACTAACAATGTCCAAGTAGAAATTATTAGCAATATCTGATCTGTGAGCCGATTGAGCGACTCGAATTACCGGTACTCTTTCCATATCTCTTAATAAAAGCTTATATGAACAAATGAAGTTCTTTTGTCATCGTTTACATCTGGACTGTCCGCTGCATCGTTCATATATGCCAGATGGCCTCAAATCATTGCCTAGCTGCAACTCCCAGAGCCAATCACCATATGAGAGCTCCAAGACCAAAATATTAGAACTTTAAATATCATTTACGTGCGACTTACCTTGGTCAGTATTATTGCCTGACCAAGAAAAACCTTTTGATTGCGGCTGCATCAAATAATTTCGAGGCCATTATGGGCCCAGAATGGGGCAGTTGCTGTAGGCATTATAGCTGGTGGAAGGAATATCAGTCGCGAGGGGAAACCCTCCGAACGACGTCTTTCTGCTGGAATGCATGCCTTGAGGAGACCCAGCTGCTTCTGGTTTGACTTTTTACTTGGAGGTTTAGAGCTGGATGCCATCTGGCCTGTATGATAGGGGCACCAGAGTTAAATTCCTTAATGGCGGTGCGCGCACATATGGAGCCATTTAAACAGAGTAATATGGAGCAGATAAGAGCGCACAAGTATGAATGTGCTACTGTTTTCACTAAGCAAGCGGATGAATGACATTAAAATTTCCTCGTCAGCACATATATTTATTTGGGGTGCTGATAACGGATTTGGAGCTATGAAATATTCTATGCCCCTTCCGAAGCTGGTTGGTCCATGCCACTGTAGGGAAAGGAAAGCTTATCTATCAACCCGGGATTGTGATGGATGTATCATCGAGGCTGAAGGAAATGATAGACAGGCCTACGTCGCAGACGGTTCAAAGTCACGAAAAAGCGGTATGGGGTGCCACCTTCTTGCTCCCTGATGGCGTACGGCCACTCTCTAGCTAGAGTGATTATCTAGTGAGGCTCTGGCATGTCGTCATGGGTGCGTGACTCCAGTCATTCTAGACCCATAGTTCGCTCCATGACAGCGATGCCCTGTAGGATGTACTAAAAAGGCAACTGTTTTGTTTGATGATGATAGACCTCAGATGACATATGACATTCTTGTTCGACGACGCTTGGCTCATTGCAGGGACCGAACAAGGCCCTGCCCAATTGGGGACGTAGATGCTTAAAGATGCTCCCAAGAATCTTTCGAAGATCTCATTTATCAGTCCACTGCGTTATTGCCCACGGGACGTGGTCGGCGTCCGTGTCCGGGGACATGGTGCAAATCCACACTGTCGCTACGGGCGCATGCGTGCAAACGATCCCATGCGTCGAATACTATTTTACCCACTGACGTTCTCACCAGAAGGTGTATCTATTGCTTTGCTCGCAGATATGAAGCATCACATTGACCTATACCAGGTCGCTACCAGCGTCAAATGCGGCCTTTTTGTAGGACATGGCAATCAAATTTTCGCCCGATAGAATGCAGCTCGCGTCAAGTACAATTGGCGGGAATACCAGACCCTAGAACAAAACGGCATCTGTTTGCCTGCACATGATGCAAGATCGCAGTCTGTTCATCAGCCTGCTGCAAGCTGAGATCAGGAGACAAGATCTTAACGTTCAAAGTCCAAGACACAAGGACTGGAGCGTGTCTATCCACACTCGATAGTCACGGAGTTCTTTATTCACGGGCGACCTTGGATAAGTTGCAAATCCGTGCACATTTTGCAATCTTCAACCTTCGGTCTCAGGAATCACTTGCTGACCCCTGTCCGCCACCAGCCATTACCTACGCCGGCTAAGCACCAACCCGAGCAAGACTTGGGTTTTGATGCAAAAAGAGCGCGTCTTCTGACTTGCCTAAGAGGTTCCAAGTTGAAAGCTCGAGTTGACTAGAGCCAGTCTAATAATTTGCCGTCGCCCGGGCCGGGCCCTCTATGCTGTCCGGTTTCGCCGGTAATTTAAGCGTAGAAGGACTTGCGCAGCAGCCTGGAAGTATGAAAGCATGAGTCTATTTCCCCGGATGAAATGGATTTCTGCAAGCAAGCTTCCAGAAGTCGCATGGACATTCCAGAATCTAATATTTATGACGGGCACTGCGGTAATTTGCTGCCGTCAGTCGATGAGAATCACACCTCGGATGTGACGGATGGGGATTGTTTTATATCCGAATCCTAACCATCCTTTCATTTAAAACTTTAAATGTCTCAAAAGTCGTGTTATTTTTATCGCAATTTTTTTTTTAACTGATTCATTCTGAAATAAGTGGATCTGGTGTCTAATACATGGAGATGTGTCCTCGAAATCTGGAACAGTGGTTAGGAAAGTAAAGATTGAAAAGCTGAGGCTGGTGTGTTGTTTGAGGTGAATTGTCGCCTATATGGTCATGGGAATGCGGCAGTGGAGCATTAAACTCCACTATATGAGGCACTCTAAAAGGATGAACTTTATTACAAGAAAGGGATGGTATCATGGCACCACTTATGGATCCAATCGTGAAATGATCGATGAACAAACCGGGCTTTGTCCCAAAATTGCTGCACATTCCGATAGGCTCATGTTCATCGGGCGTCGGAACTGCGGCACCCATACGCCACAGCTGGAGGAAAGCAGGCAATATTGCAAGGATTTTTCTTGCTTTGGCACAAGATTGCCATGCCGTGGCCCGTGTAATGCCGATCCATCCGCAATATTGGCTATGTGTCAGCGCTAGCGGTGGATATGCCCATCGTAGACGCGCCCAGGTGTGCGAAAAGAGCTTAGAAATCGACTTAAGCATGGCTGATGCCAACGCATACAGAAACCAATTTGTTTTATTTCTCCGGCTGTTTTCTAGCTGGTAGCTCCGCCACGTCTAGTTGCGTCATGACTCCGCATTGGCCGTGAACAATAAAACCATACACCTACCATCTCATGTTGCATCGTTTCAGGTCTCCACGTTAGCAATCCTTCATGAACATGTTGCTCCTTCGTGCGTGGGCTCTCGTGAGCCTCTTTTTGGGACTAGCCGCCGCCTCACCCAGTGTGCAAGCCGCTTCGCGCGCTCCGATTGCACCAAGCAACGACTCGTGGTATTCCGCACCGGCGGGATATGAAAAGACGAAGCCCGGAACAGTGTTGCGCGTGCGTCATGCGCCTGGAAACCTGACCGCCATTACGGGAAACAGCTCGGCTGCCTACAACATCCTCTACCGCACGACTGACAGCCAATACAAACCCAGCTGGGCCGTTACAACTCTGCTGGTGCCCAAGCTTGGTTCCAAGAGCCAGGCAGCTCAACTCTTCCAGCAATCCGCGCTGTTGTCCTACCAAGTGCCATATGACTCTGCAGATGTTGACGCCAGCCCAAGCTACACCATCTACACCTCCAGCGAGACCCAAATTTTCGGCCTTGCACTAGGTCTCGGACTATTTGTTTCGGTACCTGATTATGAAGGACCACTGGCTTCATTCACAGCTGGTGTCATCTCCGGACACGCCACCATTGATTCGGTTCGTGCCGTGTTGTCGCTGGACCTGGGCCTGAACACGACGGCACCCCGAGTTGCCCTTTGGGGCTATTCAGGCGGTGCGCTTGCCAGCGAATGGGCTTCCGAGCTCGCTGTGCAGTATGCCCCGGAGCTGTCGGGAACCATTGTCGGAGCAGCTCTTGGCGGTCTGACGCCCAATATCACCAGTGTTCTCCACTCTATTAGCGGAACGATTGCGGCTGGTCTTGCACCGAGCTCGATCCTTGGCCTGACAAGCCAGTATCCCGAGGTGCAAAAGTACCTCATTTCTCTGCTCAAAACGGTCGGAGCTTACAACAAGACTGGCTTCTTGGCCGCCGAGTCCTTCACTTCTGCCGAAGCCGGTGTTGCGTATGCGGGATACAATATTTTTGACTTTTTTGTCAACGGCACTGAGACCTTCCGAGACCCAAAGATCTTGAAGGTTATCAATCGCGATGGTATAATGGGCTTCCACGGTGTGCCCCAATGGCCCATCTTTGCTTACAAGGCAATTGAGGACGAAATCAGCAGTGTTGCTGACACGGACGCCTTGATTGAAAGATACTGCTCCGTCGGTGCCAATATTCTGTATCAGAGGAATACTGTAGGAACCCACTCTGAGGAATACTACTACGGTCTTTCTGCCGCGGTGCAGTGGCTGGCTAGTGTGTTGACGGGTTCATATGCGACGGCTTATAACACGGAAGGTTGCACGATCCAAAACGTCACAAGGAACAGCACTTCCATCTCGTTGAAGAAGCGGGGTGTGGCGAATGACGTTTTTCACTTGTGGTAACTTTTGTTTCAAAGAAAACTCATTTCATTAGCAAAGGCTTGTTCGCTATTGTAAATAAGACCCTCCAGTGATGTTCATGCTGATAAAAAGAATATAAGTTCTATCCTCGCTTTAATCATACTCCCGGAATCTAAGAGCAGAATGATAAATGAACATCAAGCCTGCCAGGTGCTCGTTGAGCATTGACAAATCAGAATGTAGTCAATCATCTCATAACTTAAAATAAGAATGATTTAAAGGTTGTGGGGTTCTGATCCCACCGTTCCTGCATGCACTTTTAAGGTGTAAGCATTCCGTATTATGGTTCTGCTTTCCCTGTCGAATCAACACCCGAGACCAATCACAAGACTGAAATTTTAGCTCAAAGCAACGCACCAATTTCTATTGCTACTGGTACAGAATAACACTCCCTTGTATTCTCAACAAAGTCATAAAAGCACCGTCCTGATCAAAATGTTCCTCCATCAATGATCAAAGATGAATATTACTTTGTAATTATCAGATGAACATATACGCACCTATTACGAAAGCCCAGGTAATCACACATTCGCCCCGAGCTATATCTATGCGCCCTATGAGACAGGGTCCAGGGTCAATCTTACACTTCAGATGAGAGCCAATGGATTCCACAGTGTGGAACATGAATACCCACGGAGATCAGCCCTATCGGCATTTAGCGGTGTGGACAGACTTTTGCCAGTAAGATACGATCCCAAGGATTAGAGGAGCAATTACACTATGATCAGCACCTGCGGCGAGTAACAGTCAAGTATTATTACACAACTTTTGAATCATATTGCTCCACCTATGGGGAGTGGGCAAACAGGCATACGCCACTGACTGGAATCAAGGCTTTGGAAACTATGAACGCACTATGGTACGATTTCAGAGCCGATCCTAGAAGATTTGATAGAAATTCCTGCCCTATCTAAGACATACTTACTGGACACGCAGCAGAATGCGATGAGTAGGATTGATGTGATATAACCGTGCCCTAGGTGGAAGCCCTGTTCCCCGATGAAGTAGATAGGCTTTGCTAGCTATGGCAAGCTAGCTATTCCGGATCTATCTCTGGCAACGAATGAGAAGATAAAAACGTGGGTCTACAGCCTTGAAGAGAAAAATATGCACGACAGACAGTCCAATTCAACCTTCTAATCCACGGCTTTGTTCGCCCACTATTCCTTTCGCACAATCTGTCACTCCACGTCTCCCACCGCCTGTCAAACTAAACTAGGTCGGGCCTAGTGATGAGCGCGGAAGATCCGTCATCAAATCAGGAGCGACATTGGGCTTATCAAGTGACGTCGCATTAGAACTGGCCATTCCCACACGGGCAAAGAACGATGCTAAGACAGCAACCTCTACCGCTGTCAGAACTACGCCAGGTTCCTATTGGGGAGCTAGACTGGAGTACAGTCAACATATTGCTTTTTCGGGTGACAAGGTGGCGTTCAATGCGCTATTAAACCCATGACCTGAAGGTCCTGGGCACCGGATCAGGTGCGACCAGCGGTTCATTCATTAACGACCCTTGCCGCCAGTCTTGCCATGGCTCCAGGTACAAGCAGGGAGTTCGCGCTTTGTATCCACCAAATCCCGAGCGACTAGACACTGAAAGCTCAATCCACCAACGTTAGTGCAGTCGAAGTATGAGCGCAACACCCTCGCGTGACCTCTTTCTCGTTTTGTCTCCCACTTGACCTTCATGCATCACGTCAGCTTCGAGGAAATTCCTTTACTAACGGATTCCTTCGTCCATGCAACTGTACAACATGACCAATTACATGTCTAACATCTGGGTTTCCATCGCCATAACATTACCCTGCGCCACAGTAGTCCTGGCACTAAGATTGATCGCACGGAGCATCACTCCCGCGGGATATGGCTATGATGATTGCCTCGCCGTCATTGCCTATGTAAGTTTTCCTTTCTCCGTCCCATTCCAAAAAATTTGACCAACGACTTGGATGTCCAGCTTGGCTCTGTTGGCTATAATACTGTTAATTTAATATGTATGTAGAAATCGTCCATCTCAAGGTTTTGGTTTGCTTTACGTGCTTCTAACCCTGTAATCCAGGGCTTATCCACTATGGACTGGGGAGACCAATTGCCGACGGGCCCAAAGATTTGACTGAAACCCAGAGACTTGAGAAATCCTGGTTGCTCTTATGGTTAGGAAGCGAAACTTACTCTTTCGCAATCGCCTTCTCCAAACTCGCTATTTTAGCACTTTACTGGCGACTTTTCAAGTACACCGGGATCCGCATCCCGATCCAGATTCTTTCCGTCTTGGCAGCCGCTTGGTTTATGCTCCGGCTCTTTGTGGTGAATCTCCAATGCATCCCCATTCAAGCGCTCTGGGATACGACCATCAAAAACGGAGCGTGCAAGATCCACGAGTCTACCTTCTTCTTTTCTACAGTACTGACACACGTGTTGATTGACATTTTTATCCTTCTTCTACCCGCAATCGAGGTCAGGAAACTGCCGCTTCCAAGAGGCCAAAAGATTGCCGTCATGGCCCTGTTCATGTTTGGAGCCTTGTATGACCACCCCTCACAACTCGATAAACTCGCTAAACATCTTTAGGGTTTGCATCATGTCTGTGTTTGTTCTTGTCGAGTCTTGGAAGTTCAAATCCAATACACAAGAACTCACGTTGGAAATGGGTATTCATATCGCTTGGGCTGTGGCCGAAGCAAATCTTTCCGTCATCTCAGGTAAGTGCATGGCCCCTAGTCCAGCTCATCGCTTCTTCGATAATCTGGCTAATTATGGAGCTTCGCTTCCGATGATTCGACCTGTCATCCGCACAATCCTAACCCGATCGTGTCTCACTTCGCATGACGAACCAGCGGCTCAATCGGATACCTACGGTAGTCAAAACATCAAGCTTGCAACCATGTCGAATTACAGAAACCGCGACCCCAGTGCGTCAAACTCAACGCGTCAACTGGACCTAGAACGGGATTTGCCATACCTCGAAACACATGGTATTAGTCTGACCAACGATATACCAACAGTCGCTACAAAGTTTGGGGAAAACAAGCTTCCCTCCGCTGATGCACATGAAGACGAAGGGATTTATATACGGGGCGACCTAAAGGGAGCGCAAAGTGAGCCCAGTGCTTACCAAACTAAATAATAATCATGAATGACAGGCTGCAGCAGCTTCCTCCATGAGTGGCCCTTGTGTTTAGCATTCCAATCCAACCACATTGCATGACTCGGTAAATGAGAGTGAAGCGCTTGTGTGTGGAGTGGCTTATCACCTGAGTCCGTGCGGAGGTGGAGGTGGAGGCGGAGCTCCACAGTGCACGCATTCAACACCACAGCGACGAGCGTGGACATCAACAAAAGCAACAAGAACAAGCTTGGTGAGGAAACACTCTGGTTGCGTTTTTCTTAAGAGGATGGTATAAGTCTGATTATTTGCTGAATGAACCACAGCGTCCTCGCAACTATCACATTGGCCGATACCCGGAAAGCAACCTCAGCAAACCGAAAAAAAACAAGCCTTGGTGCACACGATGGGTTCTCTTGGAAGTGCATTCAACGCCCCTCAGCCATCCAGCGGCTATGAGATTCTAGAGAAGCCTAGTCGCTCAGGCAGAAAACTTCGCATCATTTGTCTTGGAGCTGGTGCCAGTGCCTTGAATTTGGCCCATGAAGTTGACAACAGCAAACTGGACCTGGATCTTGTTTGCTACGAAAAGAATCCGTCAATCGGTGGCACATGGTATGAAAATACCTACCCAGGATGTGGCTGTGACATTCCTTCTGTCAACTATCAATTTTCCTGGGCTCCATCATCTGAATGGTCATCCTAGTAGGTCCCCTGGCGTTTATTCTGGCCAAGGCAATCCGTGCTGACGCTGAACAGCTACTCTGGTGCAGCGGAAATTCTGCAGTACTTCAAAGATGTTGCAGAAAAGTATGATCTGAATAAATACATCAAGCTCAAACACACTGTGGTTGGTGCATTCTGGGACGAGGGCGAGCAGATGTGGACAGTTCGAGTGCAGAGGGGTGATGACCCCAGTGACGTCATTGAAGACAAGGCGAATCTTTTTGTCAACGCTAGCGGTGTTCTTAAGTAAGTTGCACAAATCGGATCAGCGCCAAGGCTAGATTTGATGAGCTAATTTCGCTTTTCTCAGCAAGTGGAAGTGGCCCAGCATCAAGGGCCGGGAAACGTATGAGGGCAAGATGATCCATAGCGCCAACTGGGATCATAGTATAAGCCTCGAAGGCAAGCGAGTAGGTGTCATCGGCGGTGGTTCCTCGGCCGTGCAGATCGTTCCAAACATTCAGCCCGGTGAGTCTCGTCATTGATGAAGTAAATTTTTGAGAATCCCAGTCCATCTAATTTTCTCTTTCCTCAGTCGTGGGAGAACTCAAGTGCTTTATCCGAAGCGCGGCGTGGATTACAGGTGCATTCGGGCAAAAGTTTGCTGGGAAGAACGGAACCAACTTCGAGTGTAAGTATCTAAGATGGAGTTTATCAGGGGTTGTTTCTGTTTGCTAACAGAGAGCAGACAATGAGACTCAGCGAGAAATCTTCCGGAATGACCCGGACAAGTACCTCGCCTATAGAAAGAAGATTGAGTCCGAACTCAACTCGCGATTCCGCTTCATTCTCAATGGTTCAAAGGAACAGCAGGAGGCAAGGGCAGCTGCTGATAAGGACATGAGAACAAGGCTAGCCTCCAGGCCAGAAATTGCTGACCTCATCGTCCCCAAAGACTTTGCTGTGGGATGTCGTCGGCCAACACCCGGCAATGGATACCTGGAGGCGCTTTGTGCAGACAACACTGCTGTGGTGTCTTCCACCATTGTTGAGTTCACCCCCAAGGGCATCAAAACCGAAGATGGTGAAGAGCACGAGTTCGACGTCATCGTGTGTGCGACCGGATTTGATGTGAGCTGGCGACCTCAGTATCCTACGATTGGCCGTGATGGCGTCAATCTCGCCAAGTACTGGGCCGATGTCCCCAACACCTACTTGTCTCTGGCAGTCGCCCACTTCCCCAACTATATCAGTGAGTGGAATAAAATCTGATACAATGGTCTTGCGTTAACATCATACAGTTTTTAATGGTCCCTTCGGCCCGTACGGCCACGGTAGCTTTTTGCCAATCACCGAGACTGTGTCGCGATATGTAATGCAACTACTCACTAAGATGTCCGAGGAGGAAGTTGCCTCTTTCGCGCCAAAGGAACAAGCGGTGGCGGATTTCGCAGAGCATCGTCGCAAGTTCTTGCCACGCACGGCTTGGACATCACCGTGCCGATCGTGGTTCAAGCAAGGCACGGTCGACGGCGAGCCGATGATGTGGCCCGGTTCAAGGATTCAGTTCTTCGAGACGATCAAGACCCCAAGATGGGAGGATTTTGATTTCAAGTATACCACTTCTAACCGATTTGGATATTTCGGCAATGGATTTGCGGCGAGAGAGGGAGACGGAAGAGATCTGACGTGGTATCTTGGCCTCATGGATGGCAGCGAACTTCAGCCTGCTCTTGCTGATGAAGATTTTGAAGAGTTTTTTATGAACAAATAGAACTATATTTTTGCTTAGATTCTCATTGGTTTCCTTCATAGTCACAATTTTGTACCTAACGCCCGCAAAAATAGCGCCGAATGGAGCAGGCTATCCCCATCTTTATCAAGGCCTAAAAAAATAAATCATTGTAGCCGGCTAGTCACGATCACTGTTTAAAGGAATCCAAAATAGAATTATTTGACGGTTAATATTTTTTCTTGTTTAAAAATCGGGAGTTTTTTCTTCTTTTTTTTTTTTCTTTTGCAGAGAATCAGTAGGGATCAGGAAACAAGAAATAAACACGGTGCATAAATTTTATCGAGATTTCCCAAGTAGACCAATAGCTCAGAGTTTAAGTGATATTTAATTGATTCATTGATCTATCACTAACTATATACAATGTTCACAATTGCCGACTCGACGCATCCAGCGTTGACGAGAAAGAGGACAGTGACAGCACCGCTGTCGAACCTCTTACGTTTGTAGTCGAATCGAACTTTGCAAACTCTCTAAAGAATATAACGGAAATTTGGCTGCTCAAAGTCGGTCAGGTCAAGAAACTCAGTGCCAGTAGTAACAGTCTGAGGCTCTTCTGCAGCCTTCTTGTCTCGTCTCCTGTTCTCAAAAACATTGACGTAACGAATCGCCACAATTGTCAAGGCAGCGCACCCATACATGACTGCGACCATCATCTTGCCATGGTAATACTCCGGAGCTTCATTGGAGCGGAATGTCTGCGGTCCGATCCAGTTTCCAGCCGCGTAAGCCAAGATCTGCATACCGTTCACGGTAGCCTTTTTGGTGTAGCCAAGTGTGTTGTTTGAGATCATGACCATGATCAGACACCACGAGGATCCAGCAGCTCCAATAAAGTAGTAGCCCACAAGCAACGCCGCCTTTGCATGAAGAGGGATAAGAATCATCATGATTCCGCCAATCATGGGGATTAAAATGGCGACGAACGCAAAGCTGGATCGATCAAGAAACTTGTCCGACAGGTACGTGAAGAATAGTTTGCAGAAAATATCCACAACGCCGGTGGGCATGTTGAGCAGCAAGGAAAGACGGTCGCTAAATCCAAACGACTTGATGACGATGGATCCAAACGAGGTGATGCCGCCATTGGGGATGTTCATCAGCAGTGAGAACAAAACATAGAGGTAGGTTCGCGGGTCACGGAAAGCCTCAAAGAACTGAGACCACTTCCATTTGCGACTTCCGATACCCTGGAAATTTCCACGAATTCGCTCGATGGCGATCAGCTTCTCGCGACGGTTGAGAAACTTGGCGTTGGTCTGGTTGTCGGGCATGAAGAACCAACAGTACACACCTGTAAAGATGGTAGGAATTCCCAGGACAAGATAGAGTACTTTCCACGTTGCAATCGCCGTGTTTGTCGCTCCGGACAGCCCATACGCAATGGGGCCGATGGTGAGAAGAGCTACGCCGTTGCAACTCAGCCAAAAGCCCACGCGCTTGCCTTGCTCGTTTTGCTTGTACCAGGCCGAGGTGAGGATGATGAAGGCGGGAGTGACAGTAGCCTCCAGGGCACCGAGGAAGAAACGGACGCTCGCAAGCCCGGCAAAGTTCATAACAAAGACGTGGCAGGTGAGTACAAAGCCCCAAAGGACAATGTTGGCGGATGTGTATTTGCCGAGTGGGAGGGCTCTGAGGAGATAAGTAGTGGGGAATCTGAACACGCGGAGCTCGGTCAGCCGACTGCATTTTCTCGTTGCCACGACACGACTTACTCCCACAAAATGTAACCAGCATAGAAGATACTCGAGGCCCAGCTGTACTGTTGGCTGGTGGAGTCTAGCTTTGTATCCTCACGAATGCCCATGAGCGAGGCATAATTGAGAGACGTCTTGTCTGCAAATTGGAGCGCGTAAATCCAACAGAGCAATGGCATCAATGCCCAATCAATCTTTCGCAATACGGATTTTTCTTCCTCTGGAGTGAACTGAATCTCTTCTCCGCCAATAAAGGTCAAGGCAGGATCTGCGTCAGTGGCAGTTGGCTTGTCGACCACAGCGCCATCCTCAACGTCAGTCATGGTTCGGATGGCTTCACCTCCATCTTCGGGCTTCCCAGCAGGGTCGGCTTTGGAGTCAGGAGCCATTTCCTCTTTCAAAGAAGTAGTTGTTGGTGCCGGGACGAGAAGCAGGGAAATTGGATGTTCGACCGGTTAAACATGCAAATGGGTGAGGTAATGGGCAAGGGTAAATGGAAAAGGCCTGCGAGCAAAGACCTTAAATAGATCTAAAGGGGCCAAGATACAGAATTGTCGGTATACGTCAGGATCACACCTGGTCTAATCAGCTGCAGGGAGCCGATGCTATCACACGGTATCTGGGGGTGGAGGCGCGACAAATAAACTGCGGAACTTGATGGGTCTAAAGTCTGGGGAAACAGGGGTTCTGGCCCGAGCGATGGGCACTGCGACCAGTGAGATACGTAAGCACATATCTCTGCAGAGATAGCAGAGATACGGAATGCATCCGAGGGCCCGGGTTCGGCCCTTGTTAGTGCTTGCGAGGATGGGTCATCCTGGCGACTAAAAGTGAGGAGGTTGTGGAGCTCCACATGAAGGTGAAAAAACCAGCTCGGCTGATTCCTCAACCGTGGATACCGCCTATGCCCACTGGCCAACACCCCTAATCCCATTAGTTCTTGGTCGCCTTTGTCACGCACTGATTCCAAGCGGGGTTTCCAGCTCTATACATGGCTTCGGCCAAGTTGATGGGAGTCAAATTACATTTCCTCTCATATCTGGCACGGTATGGACTCGAGCTGTAGCATAAGGATATTCGTGTTTATTCAAGTCCTCGCGATCTCAGAAATGTACCGGTAGTCGCTTGCGAGAAATTTTGATTGAACAGCGTTGAAATTTATATACCAAAATACGATGAAAAGCCAATATGAATCAATTGCATGAACATAAAACAAGAGGCATATACCGTGCGCCAGTGTGTTGAACCTTCTGATGGGGAATCCCTTATCAGGCAAAAATTCGATGACTCAGCAAAGTCAGTTGATCCCAACACTCTACTTTGAGAGTGCCGCCTTTCAACCACCACAATGGGAGATTGAAGCAAAAATTTTATAGGCGTGAATAAGATTCGAAGTTTTATTACTATGGACCGTCCTTTTGCATGCACCGCGTGCTCTCAAAAGTTTACGAGGAATGTACGTGCATGCGCCGCAATCCCACCAGATTTACCCCTCTTCATGCCAGTCGCTAATCTTTCTCGGTTGGCCTGTAGGAAAATCTTGAGAGGCACAAACGTTCAAGTAGGTTTTCTTATCTATATCGTTCTAGATAGCTGGCAAATTGACCCAATAAGAACATCAGGAAGATGGCCGCAACCTGTTTGAATGTGGCCGATGCCCCGCCCGGTTTTCCAGAAGAGACGTCTGCAAGCGTCATGCGAAGAGTTGCCGAGGGCAGGACAAAAGCCGACAAACAGCGTCAAGTAGCAATCGGGATGAGGAACAGATTCCAGACATAGCTGGGTCTGATGACACAATGTCCTTTGGCACTCTCTCCCTGATGGCTCTTCCGGTATCCCCGTCAGGGACTAGTTGGTCAGGACACGCCTCAAGCACAACGTATGTAACTCCCTTGGTATTTGGCATCTTGACATTCTACTTCTAGAGCCAGAAATTTTATTAACATGTATCTCAAGCTCAACTTCATATGCACCCCGCAGTCACATTGCAGCCTACTTTGAGCATTTTCACCCGTCATTTCCGATACTTCACCGTCCGACACTTGCAAACGCCGACGACCAAGGATTCCCAACGGCACTCAAATCCATAATGATTGCTATTGGAAGTCTTTACAATGCCCAGTCTCTTCCTGATGAAGAAAAGGCATCATGTCTGCAAGCGAGCCAAGTTCTCTGGAATTCGACCCGCAGTGAGCTAGAAGGACTTGTATGTTGATGACATCCACGACAATCTCATATTCGCCAAATTTTCTAATTCTTCAAGCGTAATAGTCTTCTTTTGATTGCATCAGTCCTTCTGGAATAGGTATCATGCAAGCCTGGCTCTTGCACGTCGTGTATGGTGCTTTCATGGGCGATAGCGACATGTACGGCAAAGCAAAAACGATGCTGCGCTCTCTGATCAACGTAAGCCTATAATTCCACTAAGCTGATCAAGAATACCTTTTTTGTTCATTTTCTAGTCCAAAGTGCTAACTTTTTTGCAGACTGCTCAAGATCTCGGTCTGCTCAGACAAGCAGTAGCAATCTCAGGGTCACAATCATGGGTGCAGGCTTGCAACGACGACTCAATCCGGAACGATGAACAGCGAGCCCATGAATATTGGATGTCTTTCGTGAATGAAGAATCAGCAAAACTCGCCATGCACGCACTGTTGTTCCTGGATTACCATGTCTTGTATCCCTGCAACATTCGGTCCATAACCTGCCCCATCGACTTTGATTGGGAATTGCCTTACTCCAGCCAACTTTGGGACGCAGAAAATGCGATGATTTGGTTAGAAAGGGCTTCCAAAGAGCCCCGGATCAATGCGCTTCTCGAGCCTGACGATTCAATAGGCCTGCCTCGCCTAACGATAAATATTACCATGGCGACACATTCTCTCATGTCGGACTGTCCAAGCTCATTAGTTGCTGCGGCATTAGCTGCTTCGCCAATCGCAACTCTGTTCGTTATCACCAACCTCGACTTATTAATTCGCGATCTGACACGATCATATTACCAATTACCACCAACCTTGGAGGACCCCTCAGCCTTTCACATCTTCACGCAATTCCAAAATCGCCTATTCAATGCTACTTTGCGAAACGTTTCCAATATTGTAACAGAGCAAGAGTCCACATGGGACGGATCGGAAGGGCCGATATGGAATACGGTAAAGCGCATGCTGCTCGCAGCCAGAATTTCCTTGTACAAGCCAGACGACCTGTTGATAGGCGGCGTTGTCGACAGTAGCATTGTGGGTGGTCTCACCACGGCAATTCATCTCGCCTTGGGGCGCTATACAGAATCCAGAAGGTCATTGCAATCAATGCTGCGACAAAACTCGGGCGATGATGCCATCCTGATAATTCTTGAGGATGCTGTAGACGCCCTTCACGCTGTCTGCAGCCTACCACCAGAGGTTGCCCTCCACGAGGCACCTTGGGACACAATAGTCACTCACCGCATTCTTCTTGCCATCTGGCGCTCTCTCCGCTGGGCAGCCAATGAAATGCGCGCAAGGATGGCTGATGGTCGCCAAGCGCCCCGCCGTTTTGACACGCCAACCGTGATACACAATGCCATAATGGAGGTCATCATGCAACACGACTCACAGCAGAATCAGAATTGGGATTGGGGCGAGGCCGCAGTAACAGAGACAAAATACACACACGCCATGCTGGAATTTTGGAAAAAGAGGAGCGTGTGGGCGATGGGGCCAAATATGGTAACGGTGCTGAATGAAATCTTGACTTCAGGCTTGTAAATTAGCTGTTATTAAATCGTACGAACAAAGCGTTGTTTCTCGTAGGTTCGGCCGAAGAACAACAGGATATTTATACACTCCGGGTGGTATCAGTTATCAGGGGCTGGTTCGTTGTGGAGGCGGAGCTCCGCTGCAATGCTGTGCGACAATTACAAACATGTGTGCTGAGCTTTTTAGGGCAACAGTCCAGTCCAGTTCTTGGATTAATTGCATATTTTTCTATTGTGAACACCGTGATCCAGATAAGTTTCGTCTACTATTATTACCCTTTTGTCTTTGTCCCTAGATGTCTCAAATTATTTCCCAGTACCCTAGACCGTTTGAGTAAAATAATATTGTGGAACGCATGAACTAAACCAGGTCTTGAAATAAAAATAGAATAATGGACACGATACATAGCTCTTAATCTATAATGTTGATAACTAAGTTGTGTTCTCATCCAAAATAAAATACACTCATAAATGCTCACTTTAAGATATTCTGAGTTATTGCAATAGCGGTCATATCGAATGCCTGCCGATAAGTGCAGGGATGGAACAAAGTCTTGTGGACGGCGGCTGTGTTGAAGTGTAAGGAATAATGGTGAGATAAACTGCAGAACTCAGTCATGGCAAACTAATCTCGAAATTTTCTTTGGGGACCTGTTCGATGTTTAGAGAGCATGCTGCAACTACATGAAGAACCTATGTACTTATTTGCCAAATTAACTTAGTAGTGTCGCACGAGGAGCTGCTTGATCATATTTATGCACTCTGGAATACGCCTTGATGCAATCCGTTCTTGTATTAGTAGGGTTGTGCTGTGCAGCTTCAATACGACGTATTCATCAAAATCCAGCCGTGAATTCATTTCTCCAGGAAATTTAAATTGAATGGTAACAGGGATTGGTCTTCTCGCCGGTGGGATAAGGTCGCAGTTTAAGCAGAGACCCCCGTTTTCGAGTGCGAATCGCACCGTGAAGCTTAGTTTTCGAATAACTTATAAGTGCTAATCGCACTGCTTCACGGAGGGATGCGGAACAATCGGCAAACATAGACGCGCCCAGGAAATTGACGCGTAAGCTGGTATGCAATTGATCAATTTGAAAACAATTCTGCCTAGTTCTAAACCGAGCCTTTTTACCAAAAAGAAAATACTGGCTTTTATAGACTATTGGTTTAACCGTTCCTCCCAGCAGTTCTAGGTCTGGGCGAAATCGTCAATACAAGGTAATCTCAAAGAGTTGGCCACCTAGGGTCGACCCAGATGTCAGACTGCCTCCCGTGGTACAATACAACTTGTTCTTCTGCCAACCAGCGCGACCAAAATCACAACCAGTTGCCTTTCCCCATGTAGTGGTGTTGGTTGTCTCCGCAATGTAAGATGCGGAGCTCACGTTTCCGGTAACATCGTCAAAGACCAGTTGCTGGATTGCATCGGTATTCGAGGATAGGTATGCATACCTCTTGCCATTCTGCGCAAGCGCAAATCCGTCGTACGAAACTGCAAAATCGTCATAAGATCCGTCATAAAGAGCTTGCGCAGTGCCAAGAGTCAGGTTCTTATGCAGAGGTGCCCGCAGAACACCGCCGGATGCGGTCCAGTACAAGTAACCGTCTTGTCCAACTTTGATACCGTTAATGCTGAGCATTCCGGAATCTTCAAAAGCGGTCCAGTAGTCGCCAGTATTGATGTCCATGGCGACAACAGTGTCCTCAAAGGTCGCAGATGCCAGAATAATGGACTCATTGAATGTGGTGAGACCATTAAAGTCGGTAACGAGGGGAAGAACAGGCTCAGCGATAAGCTCGATGGTCGGATTAGTGCCATCGCCCTGGTTGAAATCGACTTTCCAGACTTTGGTAGCATTTACGGGAGGGTCGGTGATGTTCTCTCCTGTAGTGTTGGCGCCTGTAATGTAAAACACATCGTGGCTAACCTCGGTGATGCCGCTCAAGCCTAGAATGGAAGGGAAAGTACTGAGAAGAATTGGTTTAGGGTCCTCCTGGCTGGGGTCGAGGGAGAGTAGGTTGGCGGGGGGGCCAATAACTGTCGTTAGGACATGGCCATTCGACCTGACCCGTAAATTTTCCAGCCAAGTGGTGCTGCCGTTGCCCTGATACAGAGTTCTCACTGTATCTGCGGCGGCAGCAAGACCTGCGGCAGAAACGACGGTATAAAGCGATTTGCAAAGCATGGTGATTATTGAACCTGCTTTGGTCAAGAGGTCGGTTTGTAAATGATGTCGATTCAGTTCTCGTAGGAAGAGGCTTCACAGTGAAGAAAAAGACGCAATGGGGGCTCGACGATGTTTATAAATATCTCGAAACTATCCTGTGGAGTAATAACATGTGCCTCGCTAACAACTGTGACATTGGAGAAATTAGGCCACGTCACAAGCTTCAAGGCTCTGACACTGTGCGACAAAAAATAGGGACGTAAAGTGCGATCGCCTCTGTCACCCACAGCGTTGGGGGTGATGTGCTCAAGCCTTCCCTTCGTCGGCATCTAATCCGAATCCGAATCCGAGACGGTGCCGCACAGCAAGTAGCAGTCGACACGGCTACGCTGGAGCGATTGGATCAGTGAGATGATAATGCCGAGTTCCTTTTTGCAAGATTCAGACATCCTGTGATACCTGCTATCCTAATACCTTATTAATGGCCTTGCAGGAACAATTCATTCGGTGTGAACGAGTTGAGTTGCACCCTTGAAACGTTGACTAGACTGTAGGCGAAGAGGGGCCCCTGGTCTGACATGACCACTCGCCCCACAAGGCAGTTGAGCTGACCAATGGATACTTCTGCAGCCGAAGTTCCGGGCCAGCGAGGAAATGATGCCGTGTCCGGAGTGCGCGTATCCGCTCCACCCCTACGATCATGGCGCATGTTACTGGGGATGACCGTCAAAGGCAGAGTTATGTTAAACATAAGAATCGACAAAGCTATGAGCCAATTATGGCGTCTATTTTTTAAAAAGTACAAGCCCAGGAGGTTTTAATGGTATAGAATTATGTGAAAGCCCATGCGTGCCTCTTCAATAGGCAACAGGAATCTAGATAGGGACACAGCCTATGAACTACTATTGACGGAATATGCGCTTGGATTTACATCCCTGATGCCATGTTCCCTCTGTTCTCCACTTGAATTTCCACCTTTCCTTTTTTGGTTTGAGCTACGCGCCAGCACGTAGCCGAGGTCATCGCAGTATGAGCCTCCCTACATACATTCCATCTTTTGCTACAGTGCGTGATGCCGTTTCCTCCAAGTGGAAACGTTCAGCTGCGATGCTAGATTTCTTACTAAATCTTGGTGTCCCTCTGTTGTCTGGTGATCTTCTTATTTCTACAGAACCTAGAAGGTGTTGTAATGAGAAGATTGTGTTGATTAAAAGGTTAAGATGTGAGCACCCTTTGACGGGTGCTCATATTGCTTTATATACAGGTATGTCTGATCATGCTTTCCCAGCCACTGTATTAATTGCATTACTCCCACTTCTTCAACAGAAGGGTGCTCTGCGACAACACTCAAGTTAAATCAAAGCTTTTTGATCGGCGAACAAGATTTGATCATCAAAGTTCGCACGATGGCCAATTTCTTCGAAAAATTTCCCTTGAAAAAAATATTCAAGTTTTTATTTATCGCTTTATTCCGTTCTCCCAATCTCGCTCTTTCACCTCTCTATCTCACGCTTTTGACGTGCAACACTTCCACCATGACTATCTCCTCAGGTTTTCCGTACGAGATCCAACAGGAGGTCTGAGAACTTGCAATCCGCCTAGCAAATGTCGATCGAGGTGACATACTTGCCTTCAGTGTCATTCACAGAAGCTCTGCAACTACTGTAAGAACTCAACAAATTCGTCATCCTTAGCGTGATTCAAACGCCACTTCAACGTAGATATATTCCCCATGCAGTTAGTGATCGGGAACAATCGTCGTCAAAGAATGTCCGGAAAGAAAACAAAGTCATACTTGGAGACGATGATTGGTTAGTCATAGAAAACGCCGTGCCAGGCAAGACGCCCTAAGGATGACGAATTTGTTGAGTTATTACGGTATAACGACAAGGCACGGATGGTTAGTCCCTCGAGGTAATTGGGGAAAGAAATGGCACAAAATAGGCACTTTAGGATTCGATTAGAATGGACGACCAAATCTATCCGCTTGTATTTAGGATGTCAGTCTCCGCATTCAGACCTCAGTTAACAAATAGTACGAATTATGCCTTGCTGAGCAACTCTGCAGCGCCCGCGGAAAACGTCGCAACACGCCACTTCCACAACACGCCAACTTGGAGACATTAAATTTGTCAGGGCGTATGATCAGGTGTCGCTGATGAATGCCAGAAGACTAAAAAGCATATCCGTATTAACACGGCACCCTCCACCCGGTTCAAGTGGCCTGCGAAAGCCGCTCCATAACCAGGTGGCCACGTCTCCATGGTTCATGCCTTTGAAGTTTTTTTCTTCGATGAGAATGTATGCTTCGGTGCAAGGCATTGTGGACTCGCCCCAAGGGTTTGATTGATAGGAAGCTTCTATAGCTGACTGGAACACGTATTCAGGCAGTAGAAAGGAGGCCTCCTGACTCGGAATGAGGTCCATTTGATTTGTTGTATTGACGGTTGGTTGCGAATCTGATGAGGGATCATTGGAGCAACAAGGTGTCTTTAGGTTCAATATCTGGTCTTGAATGATTCTGTCGGGTTGCAGACCTCCGGATTCTGCACAGGTCTGGTTTGAGGCAGATACAGTAGCCAGGGGAGGCTCAGGCATGAATTCAGATGAGTTAGGGACGGAGAAAGGGGCCTCAAGACTTTCAGCAAGTAGAGGGAAGGAGGCATTGACTTCCGACCTAGGTCGGTCATCGGAGACCAGGGGCTTGGTATAAGGCGGGACGGGTAGTTCCCAAGCTCCCAGGTCTTCTATGTCAGAGAGCACACCGTAAGCCTGAACCAATTCGCCAAGAGTGTCGGTAAGAGGTGGCGGGGGTGTGCCATCCTGGCTTTGAGGTTGTTGAGGCTGCAGTGTGGGACAATCTGTCTCATTTTGACCCTGCGGCTGGCGGCGGGATTGTATCAACGCCGCTTGGAGAGCTTCCACCTGATCTCTGAGGGTCAAAATAGTCTGTTCTTCTTCGCCGAGCTTTTGTTCCAGCGTTGCGATATAGTCTTTCCGGCGAGCACGATGCTGACGCTGATTGTTGCGGACCCGCTCCAGTGTGTGCTGGGCTGAAACCCGTTTGGTCCTGCGTCGTGGCGTTGAAGCTGATCCCGGAGCCATGGGTGAGTCGTGATCATCGATATGTCACCGATGGGATCCAGGCTTCCGAAGTGTTCCATTTATCTCTGGTCTAAAAATGGTGACATATCAATATCGCGTTTCAGTCAGCATTTACTCTAATCTTTCCCACCAATAGCCACAAAGGCCCGATGATTGGGCGCCACTGCTTGGGATCCGACCCGAATACGTAATTGCATCAAACCATCATGTGTCTCGAGCGGACATGTCTCCATTCGACTCACCTGGGTGACATCACCAGACAAGTCTCCCCTCCTCCTCATTATTTTGATTGTTGGGGATACCCCTCGGGATTTTTACATGATGACATATCGACACGCTCCCAAAGACCTATATATGCATGTGCACATTCGGGAACGTGGCAGATCTATTACTCCACCGCAACGCATTTTTCTAACAGCCTTTTATCCTAACCTAACAACATTCGATATTCCCAATGGAGCCCAAGGAGATCTACGACCAAGTTAATAAGCGGTACGGCTCGATCGCTAAGAGGAGCACCGGCCAGTACGAGCACGCAGTCGCAAAAGCCTTTGGATACACGGAGGAGGAGCTCTCTAGTGTTCCTGAGGGCTCAAACCTGGGCTTGAGCTGTGGCAACCCAATTGCACTTGCGAGGCTGAGAGAGGTGTGTACATCCATGGCCTGCGTCGTATGATTTCTCTGAAGGTCCAAAGGGCGAAACCATCATTGATCTTGGGTCTGGAGCCGGGTTCGATGTGTTTGCGGCTGCAAAAAGGGTCGGTCTTACAGGCAAGGCCATCGGAGTTGACATGAACAAGGTGCACAAATTCCCATCCTCCAGATAGTCGAACATCCACCTGATATAGAGTAATAGAATATGATCGACAAGGCGAATACCAACAAAGCTCACACCAAGGTCTCAAACGTCCAGTTCATCGAGAGCACCATCACATCCATCGCGCTACCCGACAACACCGCTGACTGTATCATCAGCAACTGCGTCATCAACCTTGTCCCTGCTGCGGACAAACAGCTTGCGTTCAATGAGATGTTCCGACTACTCAAGCCCGGTGGACGAGTTGCCATCAGCGACATACTCGCGCGCAAAGAGTTTACCGAGGAGATAAAGAAGAGTGTTGCTCTATATGTCGGGTGCGTTGCGGGAGCTAGCCAGGTCAGCGAGTATGACGCATTCCTCAAGAATGCAGGCTTTGACGGTAAACCGAATCTTGCCACTAAGACATAATATACTAATTGGTCGCTGCCAGATGTTCTCATCGTGGACAGCAAGAATGACTTGAATGTGTATTGCACCGCTGCTGAGGCCAATCCATCGTGTTGTGGAACCGACGCTGTCAAAGAGGAAAAGGAGGTACCGCCCTGTTGCAGTGCAGAGGCGAAAGAGAGTTGCTGCAAGCCGGACGAAAAGGAGCCATGCTGTGGAACTGGCTCATTAGCGTGTGCTTGCCAGAACCAAACGAATTCTATAGCCGGTGAAGCCAAGACAGTGGCTACTGGACTGGGGATCGCAGACTTTAACGAATGGGCAGGTAAGTACACTGGGCGCTTAGATTGGTAGAGATCGCCAGCTGAACTTTCCCAGGTTCCTTCCAGGTGTATGCTGTCAAACCTGCGGCGAACTGAGAACAACCAGTCTGTAAGATGGGAGTTTCAACGGCGTGGGATAACTGGGGGATTGGTTTTCGTCATTCATTCAAATAAACTCTAGCTGTTGCATGAGCAAATACTATTACTAGATTGCATTGCAAGAAAGCACATTGTTCTAGATGGCTTGTTATTGCTAAGATCTACTGCAGAACCGCCAAGAGATGAATGAAAGAGATAGTGCAAGACCTGGATACTGACATATTGCTCGCCTGAATATCAAGCCAATGGAAAAGGAGCCCTTGAGCGTGATTTTTTCCCAACGTAGACAGTTGTTTGTGACGGAGGGGGTCCGCCAGTGCCAGCACGTCCTGTGATAATACCAAGGTCACAGGTCTGGCGACACGAAACCACACTGTGGCGCACGGCAAAGGAAAGACTCAGTTATCGGTAATATCGCCCAGTTTGATTTGAAATCTAGTATCTCAAGGTCCAGGGAATCGCTTCAGTGACTAGGTTCTCAAATTTCGCGTTCAGCAACATCTTAAGCCAACCATTATACACCAATCTCAAGCAGCCATCATTCGGCACGCGAGTCTGCTCCACCAAAGCTAGGTGGCGGGCACCAAATTAAACCAACACTTTAAATGAAAAGCGCCAGGAAAAAGCAACTCAAATGTCCTTGCTGGATACGGTTCGCGGATCTTTTTCAGCACATCAAATAATGACCTCAGAGAAGCGGAAAATGGTGGCTGCCTGGTTTCTGTAACCGGTTTAGCGAGACGGGAAAGCATTGGTCCGACTTACCGACAGAAGCCACGCAGCATCCTCACAAGAAGTTTGCCTGGAGACAGTAAGCAGTTCATCGTAGAAATCGTCAAGAGTTGCCCATTAACAGGAATTTGCCATGAAAAACGCCACCGTGGCTCTGCGCGGAAGATGGTTGCCGGAAGCTGCCGTGCCGTCCACCTCAGGAACGCCCAAAACCTCGTCGGATGCCGTCGGCTCGGTAGCAAATGGGACGACGCGCATACGTCGCAAGCCTATTCCGCGCAAGGGACATAGGAAATCAAGAGGTGGTTGTTTTAGTTGCAAGCAAAGAAAGGTAAAGTGCCAGGAAAATACGCCCATATGCACCAACTGCTCGCGGCTTGATCTGGCCTGCGAATATCCGAACCCAGCTCCGAATAGGACCAGCGGCACTGTGATGGTGCCCTCGGCACCGCTTCAGTCGACAGGGGCTCGCTTTACCATGCAGGACTTCAAGTTCTTTCACCACTTTGTCTTGCATGCATACCCGCGTTTGCCCCTCCAGCAGGATGCGGTTTGGCAAGGTGTCGCCTCAATTTCTCATCACGTAGGCATTCATCGGCGGTACAATTTTTTGCTACATTCTAATCCGCACAGTTTGATTTCTTGAGCCATGCAATGCTAGGGCTGGGTGCCTCGCACCTCTCCCTTCTGGACGGCACAAATTACAATACCCAGGCCTTGACCCACCGCGTTACTGCAATCCAAGCTCTCAGTCAGGCATTAAGCAGACCATGCGGTTCAGAAGCAGAAGCGGATGCACTATACGCGACCCTGATGGTTCTTGCTTTCCAATCGTCATTCATGCTTGATGGCATGCGCGACATATTTCCCATGATTCGCGGCTGTTTTGTTGTTACAACCTTGGCACTCCCACGATTCGCTCCATCCATTTTACAAAAGTTTTCACCCAAAGAGCATGAGCAGAATATTCATCAAATCACACAAAATTATGAGTGGGAAGACTCCCAACATCAATTCATTGATGCTGCATCAAATTCGGTTAATTCATTGCAACCTCTATGTCACACCCCGCTCCAGAAGGCATATCTGGACACGCTACAGGACATTCTTAGGGTCGCCAAGATCTCTCTATTCGATTGTATGCTGTTTGACTCCCTCCTGCCCTGGACAATCTCGTTCTAACCAACCTGTTTATCAGCACTCATGGAAATTCCAAAAGCTTACTCAATGTTTGCATGCCCGAACCAAGCCGAGTTTGATGCTTTCATGAGTGACAGCAATTACGTCGCTCAAATCCTCATGATTCACTTCTTCATGTTGGAGTATGCAATCGGGCATCAAGTCCTACGGCCGATTATGCAAGCATACCCATTCAGAACTTCTATAATGACAGCATGGGTAGAAGGAGTTGATAAAAACGTACCAGCTACGCATAAAAGCTACATGGACTGGCCCATGCAGTTTTTGCAATCTATCGCTTCGGGAGAAACAAACCAGCCACATACGCCAAAGTGATCAGATTTCCCATGCGCTGATGGATGAATTTGAACTTCATCAATTCGGCCAATGCACAACACAATCAATCGCCACTCACTTCAGGATGCTCAGGAGCCTCTGGAGTATCAAGAAACGGGTCCCAATTCTAATCACTCATAAATAGCCCTCTAAATGTAATGTGATTTATTTACAAGCAAACTGTACATCTAAATATACAAGCAGGTCCATGTACACTTTTCTTCCCATCCTCTGACATGAAGACAATGGCAGTTTTAGTAAATATGCTCAAGTATGGCACTTCTTGCCCTTGTTTCGAGAGCCTACAGGGGTTGCGGAACTGGCCGGGAGCGATACGCTGGCTGGGGTTTCCGAGGGTACTACAGACACTGAGGTGGCCAAACTTGGCGTAATTACCGAAGTAGCCAAGGTCACCGGAGTTGCAAAGGTTACCGGAGTTGCGTAGGGTGTGGAAACTGCAGCTACTGTCGAGCTCACAGAGACTGCTGGGCTCTCGGAACTTGCTGAGGTTCCGGACTCAGATGAGTTGGATGAACCAGACTTTCTAAATGGACATGTCAGTCATGTGATGCAAGTAATTTTTACATAAAATTCATCAATTCATGCCGACATCCTAGTATATTTATCGCAAACCTCTACCTAAGTAGTGCTAGGCCACACATGAATGCGAAATATCAGGTCCCCTTGACATAAAACATGAATGCAAGAGAAATTCAAACACTCACTCGACAGAGATGCTATAGGCTGAAGTCTTGAAAACAGCATTGGTTCCTGGTGACTTGTCAGCATGACAGATAAATAGTAGTATGGGTTTGACCTGACAACATACCAGTGAAGGGCTCGGTTCCAGCCTGCAGGCTCGTGGCGTACATGCTTGTGCTAACGCCTTGGTTCGAGGTGAGGTAGGTGAAAAACTCATTGAGATCACCGTCAAAGCTTGTAATGTTGCTGGTTGCGACAAAGGAGAAAACTGTGGTATCCCCGTTGGCACCAGAGTAAAGCTTCCAGCTGGAACCAGCAATGGTGGGAGTAGCTACGGGCGAGCCAGTGCTTGAGATGGGTCCAGCGCCACCATAAGCACCAAGCCAGATCATGATCTCATATTGGTTGTCGGCGCTGGCAGAGGGGGCGAGCCAGAGATCGTAAGCAACATCAGCCACGATGTCAGATCCGGTATAACTAGATACTAGTCAGCTTTTTTGTCTTTTTGAAATGCAGTAAATGGTCGCGATTATCAGAGGTGGATAACAAGGCAACAAATATCCAGCCGCAACTTACGTCCAGGTCCATTTGGATGGGATGGAGCTGATGGCAGACAATTGTGTACCAACATTTACAAGAGCCACGTTGGAGTAAGACTTGACGGAGCTTGAACCTCCTGCCCAGGTCCATGAGGTAGACCAAACAGCAGAGCCATCAGTAACGGAATCGACTGTGGTGCACTGGGAACCAGAAGTTGCCTGTGAAGCGCCCCAGTTGTTGTGATAGAAGGTGTATCCACCGGTCTCGAGGGAGCCGTAGCTGCTGCACCACGTAGTCTCTCGCTTGTCGAGGACGCGTGTAGGAGAAGCAGCCGCAAGAGTGGCAAGCAGCGCCGGGAGCAGGTATGTGACCATCATGGTGGGCGGTTGATGTAGAAGGAGTCGGCTAAAAAAGTTTCAACGAGCGAGTTTGATGGTGAGAAAAAAACAAAAATAGAGAGAGGAATAACTCGACCAGCGAGAAAAGAGTGTGAATTGAGAAAGAGAGTGATGCTGCAACAAAAAACCAAAGACAAGCTGGAGAAGGTGCCCTCATGGTCATCTATATAACGTCGATGGCGTCGCATGGGAGAATGGGATGGAAACAGCTGATGCTCCAATCACAGCATGTCCCCGGTTTTCGGGACGTTTTCGACGGTCCATCACGCATTCTGATATTCGTCCGAAGCCTTGTTCCGGTGATGATCCCATCTGAAACCAGGTCCTTCAGTGGGGCGCGTTAGCACGATGCCCGTCGTGGATCCGCTCACCGTTGCGTGGAACCTGCAGAGCCCCAGGTTTTCCCACCAATTGTGCGCGGCGCCCCCTGATTTCCAAACACCAAACCCCCTGAGGCGAGGCATCGTGTCCCTGCATCATGGATAAGTCGGCACATCCATCAGAGCCCACGTTTTGTCCAACAAATGTTGCGCGGGCCGTCTTGGCCAGCTTGGCGGCGCACTCTCCCCATGGCCGGCTGATCTCATCTCCACGTTGTGCGGGTGCCAAGCCTGTCAAAAAGTAATGGTCGATTTATTGCGCCAAGACTCCGGTGGCCTTATTCCAACGCTTTTGCTCATCTTGAAAGAATCTCGCCACTAAAATATGTAAATCACGCTCGCATCTTCTATCTAAAACAGGCTACGCGGTTTGGGGTGTCAGCTTCGTAGTTTAATCCCGCTCATCTTTTCATGAATCGTCCGCACATTTTGGGAGGACTTCTCCGCTGAGATGTGACGGTCGGTAATGTTTATTGCATCATTAAACGTATCAAATTAAGTCCAACCTTGGTCAGCTATTTCCTACCCTTTCGCGTTGTTCTTTCTCCCCTAATGCACCCAGATAAACTTCGTCATTCACAAACAGGTCCATTGCCCATGTCAGTTGCAAAAGTCGAAAACATATCGGGCCAAATCACCTCACTATGGATTGCTACACTAGTAGACCTAGCGCGTGATGTTGCCAAGAAAGCTGGCAATGGCCACAGCAGCTGCGCACCAATGTTTTCTTCCGGCATCTTTAAATAAGGTTTTGGTCTGCCAGCAACCGAAATATACATCGATTTCTCGAGATTCTGTCATTCATGTCTCGTATTTACGAATTGAGCCCAACTATCCAATTTACATATTTATAGTGAGATAACCATCGGCTCCATCACCTGAAGTAGTCCGCTTCGGATGCATCCGAATGATGAGAATAGGTAATTTTGAACAGCCGAATTACTGGTCATCTGACACATTGATCAGCACCAGCGCGTCCTTCCACAGTCTCGCTTCTTTCTCTTCATTATATGTGTGGTGGGTGTGACAAGCACCACCCAGATCATCATCAGGGTTCCCAGTTCCCAGCGGCGCCTCGGCGCAGTCGGATAGATATCTCCCGCCCTTCCCCTCCCATTCCCGACCGATTGCAGCCCAAACAGTTGTGGCTGCACCTTGTTCCAAACTCTTCCAGTAATTGGTTTGCCTGGGATCGTGAAGAATGGCCTGAGCTTGCTCCGGAGTGAACTCGCGCGCAAGCTGGGTGTGGATGAGACCTGGATGCAGGCTTGTCGCGTGGATCCCGCGACTGCCGTATCGCCTCTCAATCTCGTTGGCCATGTAAACAAGCGCCGTCTTGGATTGCGAGTATCCGAAAAATGGGTTATAACCCCCTTGCTCAAAGCTGTAGTTGCCCGTCTCGTTGATTGCATACCTTTGGTGGGCATCTGAGCTCACAGCAACAACGCGGGACTGGAAATCAGGCGTGCTGCCAGCGAGCAGGGCGGGCTTCAAGAGCTGGAATAGCAAAAAGTGTGACAGGTAGTTGGTTGCAAAGTGAAGCTCATGGCCGTCTTTACTCTGCTGGAATCCTGCAATGGTCAACACACCAGCATTGGTGATTAGAATACTGATCTTGTCCGTCTTGCTCAAAATAATTTTGGCAGCATCTCGGACGCTCTCAAGCGACGACTGGTCAATCGTAACAAGCTCCATCTTTTCCGGGTTAAACGATTCACCCAGGGCAGTCTTCGCCTTCTCGTGATCGCGCACTGGCAAAATAAAAGAGAGTCCTGTTGTTGCCAAAGCACGGACTGTCTCAATGCCAATGCCGGAAGAAGATCCTGTGATGACCGCCACCTTTCCTTCGAGTTTTCCTTCCATGTCGGCATCTTTGATGATCTGCAAAGCAGTGGGCCGGGCATCTCCCGCGCCATTGGCTTCCGCGTGGGCCTTTGCGTATTTCGACATTTTTTCGTCAAATCTGCTAAAAGACAAATGGTGTCAATTCTGGTGGTGAGCTTTGTTGTGCAGTCTTGGCAATTCTTTCCACAAATACGATGAGCGCGGAAGCAGCTTGCTCCACCCTTTATAGCTTCTCAGGCTACTGGATGCGAGACCTGCTAGGATCCATGTCATTTGTCAATTAACCTTTTTTCCCATTAATCTTATTAAAGTGCCCGATGCATGGTAAGAAAGTTCAGTAAAGTTGACAAGGCAGAAGCGACGTCACCAGGCATAGCTCAGTAATAATAATCCGTATCCTCATGGCAAACCCATTGAACGTCGAGGAGCAAACCCGGGTCTGCTTCTCTTCGCTACAGAGTTTCGCACGTGTTGCCTATGACTGCGTCATTCATTGGATATGGAGCTCATCGTCAAATTCGATTTGTGTCATATTAACACAGTCTAATGGCCTTTATTCTTCATACCCCTCTCAATCTAGATAAAAATCGATGATATCTCGAATCCCCGAACGTCCTATTTTCCATGGAGTAAATCCTCTGCTGTGGGGTGATGTGCCCCATTTTTCCAGCAACAAGGATATCGACTCTTGGCGAGGCTGGATTTTTGAAGGCTGAGACAAGAAAACTCAAATTCTATCATAGCTAACAATGAGATGCTTGCTCTTCTTAACTCATTCGATAATCAGCAGGAATATTGCCCACAGCCCCTGTGCATCCTTGCCTATGCGATGGTCCCAGTTCATAGCAGGGCGCCATTGATGGAGAAAATAGGAACGTACAATATCACGATCCCCTCAGCTAACGTAAACCTAGATCCAGATCACAGACCGTGCTCGCCTCTGCTATCAAGCATATTTAGTAGCAATATTATTCATCAACCAGTGTATACAGGCTTCAGAATTGGCAATACAAGAGCACTCAAGCTTTGCATCATACAAAATTCAAGCTGCGCGTTCTTTTAGTCAGGGGGTTGATTCAAACAGCCAAGTTGACATGGTTAACGTTGTTTGTATGCGAGACTTGTGGCCACCACGTGTTTTATAAGTCAAAATAAACGAAAAACGCACTACCGACAGAGCATAGTCACTGGTATTCGAGCAACATATATCACCAAATCTAACTGGGAAAGGAATTGTCTTGGATTCGGTCTGCTAGAACCCTGGCACAGGCTCAAGGCAACAAGCATGGGCGTGAACAAGGTTGGTCGCAGTCGTGTTCATTTTACATGAGGCGGGCCAACAACGTCTGATTTGCCGGTTTCCCCATCAGCGAGGTGGGACCATAGCCAGGGGGACGTTGCTCGGGGAAGAGCCCAAATCAGCCGTATTATCGTCTGCTAGTCTCGGTCGTGTGCATATTACGTTGAGCTTGAACAGGTTTGAAGGGAATGGAAAATCTAGATTGGCAGAACAGTCATGAGAAAAATTCGAATAAATGCCCGACGGGCCAGTTAAGGACCATTGCCATTCGTCCCAGGAGAAAACTTAAAGTCCATGCACCACCACAGCAGCCCAAGGAGTAAGAGAAAAGTCAATTCCCTTGCGCATCAGATTATAATCGAAATAATTCTTCAAGTTTAGCAGCATGTTTTTTTTTTTCGAATAGTAAACCTAGGCAGACTAATCTACCCTCAGTGCCTCGGTTCAGGCGTGGCTTCCGTTGGGAGGATCAAAATGTTTCTCTCAAGAATCACAGTCAAGCCTTTTAGAGTGCCCAAATTCAGGAGCCAACATACCCAACACGAATAAATTCTCCAGCCTTGATCGCTCCTATTGTGGAGATTGGATACGACGCAGTCCATCA
The DNA here is from genome assembly GCA_013406985.1 of Calonectria crousiana. Lineage (NCBI taxonomy): Eukaryota > Fungi > Ascomycota > Sordariomycetes > Hypocreales > Nectriaceae > Calonectria > Calonectria crousiana. The sequence continues at coordinate 217,962 of VTGD01000059.1, read as the reverse complement.
TGTGCGCATTTCCAGACAGCGAGTGAATATGTAATCGGAATCCCGTCTTAGCCCCATCGTAATCACCGCGGGAGCCGGCGATCCGACAAACCCGAGCCGTGTAAGTTTTCGGTCTCGGCTCCCGTCCCACTTGGCAGTAACAACCAGGATGGCGTAAACGGAAGTATAAATATGCCCGCCGCCAACACTCTGTCGCGAGGGATGAAAATGGCACCATGTATTTCTACCGCGTGGCCTTGCCCTCATTCACTATGCAAACCGACTGTCGAAATGTACTTTGAAGATTTACAAGCTGGTGAATGAGATACCTTGGATATATATCCCATCCCGCATCGGACTGAACCAACACATATTTCTTTGGCGTGGTATATTGCAGTGCCAAAGCCCGTTCCAAAACGTCGCAGCTAGTCCTCAAGGCCCACAACGTGAATTCTTGGTCACTTGGTTCGTCTCACAGATTTGCATGAGCACATGGGGGTTTTGCATGGCGCAAGTAAAAGCGACTAATTGATTACACGAAACAAGTCTTGTCACGTCGGTCAAGCACATGCAGTAACATCTTCATGCAGCCTGCGAATGCACGCCATACTTGAACTAGGACGTGTCGAAACTCTTCATATTTGGGCTGTTCTACAGATACATCAGGTTCCAAAGCTTGGTGTCCTATGCAAACGCTCACCTTCACGACTACTCCCACCATCATTTGCAAACACATCCTGCAAGGCGCGCGGCACCCATGCGTTTCTTTATATCACCACCACGGCTGAGGTTTCTATTTGATCCTCCGCGATTGTATCTCTGAACTTATTTCCTATTCGTAAAAAAAAGAAAGAAGGAAACAAGCTCTAGGCTCAACCGAGTGATGCAGGGGCGTCTCAGAGCTATAATTCATTCCCTCGCAGCTCTCAAGGCAGGTTGATTACTTGGTACCACGGGCATCAGGCACTATTTTTACAGTGCTTTTTTTTTTTTTCAAGATCGGAAGTCAATCAATTTATCAATAACTTCAATCTCGCGTGAGGGCTCGAGTCATGATGATACCCCGAGAGTGAGTGTGCCATAGTCTAGATCGATTGAGCCCCTGCTCGCGTGAGATGACCGCCTAGCTGGACCCGGGGCGTATCTTTTCGTTCCATGAATGACTTAAATTTCGGATACCCGGACCAAACCCACCACCTGCGGCTTTCTTTTTGATGTGCCAGTGAGAAATGCAATTCAGATCGACAATACACCAAGTTAAGCACACCCATAAAAACTAGAAGTGGAACTCTTCTTTTAGTAACAGGTTGAATTTGCACCCTCAGTTCGTTTGCCCCTTCTGTTGGACTCCCACATTGTCATTGCTTTTAGAACTCTCTAAAAGCAGGACGCGATCTTGGACAAACCAACTTCGCTCCATTTCATGTGAAGCCACGTTATCTCCTTGAGACACAAATTTCTTGCAGGTCTTATACCACAGAAATTCAGCCAAACAGAACAAATTAAAAGACGAACTTTCTTCTCTCATCTGCCACTTGGGGACAGTAAGCCCAATACCGTAACTTTTACGTTGCTGCTCGTTTGCGGCTTTCCCTCGTTATGAGTTTTTCCTCCATTGGACTCAGCCTCGTGGCTGCCGTCTCCCTCGTGTCTTCCCATCAATGTTGGCGGCCATATAGCGAGAAAATCGAGTCCGCGGTTGATATGACCAACAGCGCCTCTGCTTCAATGGTTGGGACTTCGGTCCAAACCACAACCGAGGACACTGAAAACACCTTTGAGTCATTGAGTGAAACTTCTACATCATTCAATCCACCACTCAGACTTCTATCACATCTGCAAGGATTGTCGAAAGCACCGCGACAACGCCGGACGAAGCACGTACCACTCGTCCTGTCGACGAGAATCCCACCTCGACAGCCACTTCATTGATATCTGCAGCTGCTCTGCTCACTATCTTCTTCCTTACCGCCGGACATATCCTAAACATCAACGTTGTTGGAGAGCGCATTTATCGATGGCTCACCGGTTTTTACTATTTCTCAACCCCACACACCATATCAGACGAATAGCAGCCTCTCTCAAATAAAGGCAAAATATAGGTTCAAATCAAATGAATGTCGCAAGTATTCGATGGTATAAATGGCAATGAAGAGAAAGTAATTATTATATGTGCTCGTTGCACGGGTCTCGGCGATTTGTATCATGGTCAAATGTCATGCTTATAATTGCGTATAGTTTGTGCCATGTTTTCCTTGTCAAACCCCCGCGGTAACCTCTAAGTAGCATTTTTCTTGCCAGCTTCATGTCTCCATATCTTGGCAAGTTCGTCCAGTCCGCATCCCTTCAACTCGGCATCCTTTTCCAAGTTCCCCCCTTTTAATCTAGTGAACGAAACGGAAATCCAGTCTCTGCTGTCCCTCGTCGGTAGAATGCAAGACGTAGCTCTCTTGCTCTTCCTTTGTCAGGGCATTCCACTTGCGGTCGCGCACCTTGTTGCGCCAGATGTAAAAGGCCTTGACGAGGTAAAACAGGACAATGTTGAAGGAGCAAATGGCCAGCAAGATCTTGTTTCCGCGGCGGTAGAGCGGCGCGTCGTCTTGTCGGTAAATGTTGGACGCGATGATGTTGCCCGACTGCACAAACATGTTGTACAGGGCGGCGCTGATGGCTCGCGTCCGCACGCTGTTGCTGTTCTTTGCGTTCCAGCCCACCAGGATGGCGTGGCAGTACGGGTAGCTGAGGAGACCCGAGATGAGGGCGTAGCGAATCCACGGGTTGATGTTGCCGGGCAGAACGACGAGGGCGACCAGCCAGGGGAAGATCCAAATGTTGGAAATGGACGACAGCATACCTCGCTCTTTGCACTTTTCAGACAGCCAAGTGATGATCAGGAGGTTGACAGCGTAGAGAAACTGCGAGGGGATGGCCAAAAGGTTGGCCTCGAACGTGGAGAAACCAATCTGCCTCAGGATGTACGAAAGGTAAGTGTTGAGCGGCGAGGGAGGGATGTAAACCATGAGACCAATCAAGTACAACGGCCACTGCTCCCAGTCCTTGATAGCCTTCCACAGCTTTGGGAGGTTGACAGCTTCTCTGCGGAGGAGTTAGCCTTTGTTTACAAAAGGTAAAAAAAACAAGGTCACGGTCTGCTTACCGGTTGTTCATGTCGCCCTTGCTGGGGTCGTCACGGAGCAGACGGTTGACCATGATGAACTCTTCATGCTCGGTGAACCAGCCTTCCTTGCCGCGGAACCAGTTCTTGGTTTGGCAAGGACCAGCGGGCATCAGCACCCACGAAAAAAGACCAACAATAAAAGTGCCAATGGCTTCAAGAAGGAACAGCCATCTCCAGCCACCCCAGCCCAAAATGCCTCGCATTTCCAAAACACCGGCTGCAATCAAAGATCCCAGAATGTTGCAGGTGCTCAGGGCGGTCCAGAAGAAGGCCAATCTAACGGGTAGCTCATTTGATTTGTAAAAGTAAGTCAGGTACAAGACAATATCACTATTGCAGTCAGTGAATTTGCACCCATCACCTTGTATAAAAAGAAAAAAGAAAAAAGGGATTCGCCCAACTTACGGGATGAAACCTCCCATCAAAAGGCCCAGCAAACACTTGATGGCGTAGTACCCAGCCCTGTTCTGCAGAGCAGCCTGGGAGCCAGCCACAATGGACCAGCTGCAAATCAGAAACGGGATCCATCGGTCCGCACCCAGCTTCTTGCTGATCAAGCCACTGGGCAGCTCCGCAGACAGGAACGAAACAAGAAAGATCTAATGCGCGTCAGTCTTGCAGGTACAGATGCATGCAAGGGTATCCCCCCACTAACCGTCTGGCCGTAGTTGAAGTCGTTGGTGTCCATGCCAATCTCAGGAAGCTAGCCCGCGTGTTAGCGAATGGGGGCAGTTTTTGTTGACACATAGATATAACTTGCCATGTTGTCCGAGATGGCGCGATTGATGTTTCGTCGATGAAAATCGAGCGAGAGGAACATGACCCATGCCCAGAGGCAGATGCGAAAATCGATCTATGGCGGCGGGCCGTTAGCTAGCGTCCCGGTCTACTTCGGCGGAGAAGCGTGTGAGTTTAGGTACCTTCTTTACGAGCTTGGCCTCTTCCTCGGGAGTCCAAGTATAGTTGGGGTCAAAGCGATGGCGGTTCTCATACTGGGCCTTTTCGTAGATCTTGCGCCAGCGGTCGGCGACGGCTGGGTCAGAGAAGACGTGGCCGCCCTCCGTGGTCGACGTCTCGTTGCCGCTGTCATAGTTGGCAGAGTCGTTGACAGCAACCTCCTTGGTGTCCCGGCTGGGACTTTCAATGACGGCCATGGCTGTGTACTTGAATCCGCGGAGATGCAAGAGCAGGAGGACGGTGCCGCGGAGATGGGAAACCACACGCTTGAGGCCAGGAGGGGCATGCGACATGAACGGGATGCAACGTCTGCATTATAAAGGGCGCCAACTACGCTCGCGTCTCCCCAGCCCATCCCATGGCACCGGAACCTTTGAACCCAAGTCCAAGGATTCGGAAAAGGTTTCTTGGCTGCTTCTCTTCCCAGGGGTGTCGAGATGTCGCGATGGACTCTCGATATCACCTCAAGCAGGCCAAAATCGTCCCAGATACGGGGGGGCAAACCACTTAGCCCAGCGTTCTGGGAGTCCAGGCTTGAGACGGATCCCAGTAGACTCGGACCGTCAAGAAATTTTCAGGCCGGAGCACAGAGCAAGATCGAGTCCATCCACGCCGGGATACGGCCCACGAACCAATTAAGGTAACCAGATAAGCATGCATGCGCCCCGAACTAGGTTGGCCAAGAAATGGACCTGGTGCCATTGGCGAAGAGCTGCCTCGAGACGGGCACTTCTCTAACATGACAGCCTCCATTCTAACATGACCAGGCATGGGAGAAGCTTTGCCTGTCGCAGGGGGGTTGGACGATGACGTGCGGGCTAGTTGGGGTGCTAGCCGGTAAACCCAATCGCTGAAGGCCCTGGCCGAGATCCTAGGAGGGAATTATGCTTATTGGAGCCGAAGAGCGTCCGCTGTGGTCAATGGCCAAGACAAGTTGGAGTGGAGACGGGTTGAGAGAGGAAATTTGGGGCGCGGGTGGTGACGAATCAAGGTCTTGCCATTTGATATGTTGTTTGTAGTTGCGGCGCGGATACTATCACCCGGCAATGAGACGCAAACTATTATAGACAAAACACACAAACAATGACGGTCAATTGTATTTAAAAAAAAAAAATTTAAAAAAAGAGGCATGTTTTTGCTTTCAGGATCTGGTCTTCTTCCAAGGTACAGATTCTCCCCACAACGTTATCTCCCTTTTTTCCCAATCTGCACAACCCCATCATCGGCGTAGTGATTGCGTGACTCGGCCCATGGGATTGCGACACCACAGAGGCACCTCGCAATGGCCGTGATGGCGCAATGGGCCAACAAAGTCCCACTCTGCTGCCACACACACGAGTCGAAGCGCATTGTTTCCCCAATTGCGTGATTTAGCCCGCAATGTCGACTGCCGCCCTCTGCATCCACCACTCACCACGCGCCGTGGGCCCGACGCTTGCGCAATGGCTCTGCCGTTGGACAATCTGCTCCCCTTCCAGGCGCCGTGCAAACCGGCCTCTCACCTTTGAGCCATTGCGCCTTTGGCCGAAAATGACGAATCCATCTCCTCCATCTTATCCCATCCCACCACCGCAAGGCAATTCGGCACGTCTCTGCCCTTCCCCGCGCTGATGTTGACATCAGCGTCCATTGACGCCATGACGATGCCGACGCCCGAGATGATCACCAAACAAGACGTGGCGTATATAAAGGATCCAAAGGCTCTCTCTCTCGGTCTGCCGCGATCAAAGAGATAAGCCAGACGCAGATTCTAGATCTCGAATCGGCCGTTGACGACATCTCACCCCCATCTTCCGCACACACACACACACTCTCTCTCTCTCTCTCACACGCACATACTCGCACTCGCACATCATGGCTCCTTCAGCGACCGAGACCGTGTCCAACCTGGCCAATCAGGCGGCCAACCTCAAGCTCTACTCGGGTGGCGTCGAGGGCGCCTACAAGGAGCTGGCACCCGTTGACTTTTCCAAGGAGGCCGAGGAGCTGGGCTCCGCTGAGCACGCCGCCGCCAAGGTTCGTTCGACTTAGACGCAAGCCAATGGCAACCCAAAAAGGGCAGCACCAGCTAACACGAATTTTGTCAACGCACAGTACCCTCACTACCTCCCTACGTGGAACAAGGACCAGGTGTACCCTCCGCTCCAGCCGTTTGAGCACCGCGACCACGGCAAGGACGCGGACCCGTCGTTCCCCGACATCCTGACCAAGGACGCCGAGGTGACGCACCTGACGCCGACCATCGGCACCGAGATCGCGGGCGTGCAGCTCAGCAGCCTCAGCGACGCGGGCAAGGACCAGCTGGCGCGGTACGTGGCGGAGCGCAAGGTGGTGGCCTTCCGCGGGCAGGACTTTGCTGACCTGCCCATCGCCGACGCTCTCAAGTTCGGCGGCTACTTTGGCCGCCACCACATCCACCCGACCTCGGGCTCCCCCGCCGGCCACCCGGAGATCCACCTCGTCCACCGCGGCGCCGGCGACAAGTCGCACGAGACCTTCTTCAAGTCCCGCGTCAGCTCCGTCGCCTGGCACTCGGACGTCACCTACGAGGAGCAGCCCCCCGGCACCACCTTCCTCTACATCCTCGACAACCCCGAGACCGGCGGCGACACCCTCTTCGCCAACACGGCCGAGGCCTACAACCGCCTCTCCCCGGCCTTCCAGAAGCTGCTCCACGGCCTCAAGGCCACACACTCGGGCATCGAGCAGATCAACGCCAGCGTCCGCAAGGGCAGCGTCAAGCGGAGGGAGCCCACCCTCACCGAGCACCCCATTGTGCGGACCCACCCCGTCACCGGCGAGAAGGCTCTCTTTGTCAACCCCCAGTGTAAGTACTCCTCCAATCACCTACATATATAAACACGCTTGCTAACCCCCATCAAAAGTCACCCGCGACATCGTCGGCCTCAAAAAGGAAGAGTCCGACGCCATCCTCAACTTCCTCTACGAGCACATCGCCTGGGGCGCCGACTTCCACGCCCGCGTGCGCTGGCAGGAGGGCACCGTCGTCGTCTGGGACAACCGCGTCGTCCAACACACCGCCATTGTCGACTGGAAGACGGGCCAGCGAAGGCACCTTGCCCGCATCACTCCCCAGGCTGAGCGTCCTTACGAGACGCCCTTTGAGGGTTAGGTTGGGGGCTGTGTGCAAGTGATATGATAAAAACGAAATGATGAAATGTACATGAACAGTCCCGCAGCACATGGACTTGTCGGGATAATAAATAGAAGAAATTGTGAAACTCATAAAAACAGCTTTGGAAGATGTGATGATGCCATAGCACCTAGCAGTGATCGAACAACTCGTAGAATTCTTGTTGACTGAGCATCATTGCGCTTCAGAAGCATATCAAGCATTACCCCAAAGTCATGAGACTATTGGTGACGAACAAGCGCCTAGTGTGCACCAAAAGAGTTCGGCTGTCACTACACTTTTAGCACCGTAATAGCATCTGCCCAACGTAACCTACTTCATTCATTGCACAATCAATTGGTTAGGAAGTATTTGAATTTAAAAAAACGCTATGATAGAATTATTGTAGTCTCGGGCATCAATATTGGGTATATATTTGACCAGAGGTAACTCTTCTGAAATTATTCACACTATGTTTCATCATTCACCTGGTCGCCTTTATAATTAACTTACCCTGCAAAGCTACTATCACCACGACCCAATTCAATCAGCAAAACAATCAAAGTATATCGTGTTCAAAATCTGGACATTGCGCATGCTAGTTCTTGACCAATAATATCCCATTCCAATTGAGTTGAGCTATTTATGTCTAATTCCAACGCCATCTATGCTCCAGCAACGCCGTCCTCTACATTCCACCCACATGCATCCTCTCTGCTAACTCCCAAAGTACAAACTCGCTATCCAACCTACATCATCTTACAGCGTTGTGTTCCAAAACTGGTGGGCCAGCATTGTTGCCAAAATTCCCGTGCCGTATTTGCCAGCGTCAATCTCATTCTTCCACACCTCCCAAGCCAGCCAGCACACCGCAGCCAGCTCCATGACGCTCAAGACGGATCCCACATACGTCGCCGTGCTGGGTGCTTCCTCCTCCTGCGTGTCGTGGCTGGTCTCCCCGGTGACGCGAAGGGCAATGGTTCCCGCCGCAGACAGCATAGCCAGCTGCAGCTCCCTCCCAAATGGCACCACCACCACAACTGTCAAACCCCAGATCGCTAGCAAGCATGTGAGAATCGCAAACTCAGCTCCGAGAGGCTTTTTAGGACGGGCAGAAGAAGCAATACGGGTAGTAGACCACTTCGTCGTCTTCCTTGGTGAGGCCTGCTCTTGCTCCTGGCTTAGACTGAAACTTGAGCCCAGCAAATCTGCCAACGAATTGGCCTCATCATTCTCCGTTGCGGGAGCAAAGAAGCTCGGTGGTTTAAACGCAACATCGCTTGCTTCCTCTCTATTTGTTTGTTCCTTTGCCTTTTCGCTTGCTCGGAAAAAGACACTCTCCTTCTCCGCTGGCTTGCTTCTCAAAATGGGCGCATTGGGGTTTCGTAGTCGTTGGGCCGGGTTTGTAGGTGCCGCAGGGACCTTGTACCAAAAGGGGCTTGCTTCAGGATTCACGGGCGCCTGTCCAAAGGGCCGGCCAGCGGGGGAGCTGTTGCTAAAGGCGCGGTGTGGAGAGTGTGTTTGGGTTGGCGTCCAGTCCATCTCCTCCGAGTATTCTACCGACTGAGGTCGAGAAGGTGAATTAGATAGCCCCAACGAGCCCATCTGACCAAGGGGACTAGAGTCCGTCTGAATGGGGTTGTTAGGGGGGTAAGGAGGCGGCAGTGAGTTGACGCTTGGCATGCTGAACAGATCCTTTTGCGGCGCAGGCGTCGTGGATGGCTCGTCCAATGCCTCATTTAGCAAGTCCGAAAATGTTTTTGGCTCCTCCTTCTTGATTGATGGTCTCCTTTTTGGCCGCTTGGGCGACAAGATTGGGCCGTCAGATTTAAACAAGGGTGTGGTGTCGACACGAATTGACCCTCTCGCTAAGGTGTATATCTACGCATGTTAGCACTCACCTACAATCACCTCTGAAAAGAAAAAAAACATACCAGATTCATGACTACAGCCATGACGACGTGGGCACTCAATTGAGCACCCTGCGATTGAGCCCTACCGCCATGCATTTGTAGCACCCTCTTGAACAGGAAGCGGAAAAATATTATAAGCCCCTGGAACGAGTACCACTGCGTGAAGCCCAGGAGATGTCTTGTGAAGCCGCGGCTGACTTGCACAAACTTGGGGTTCCACCAGACGGAAAGGATGCTTGCTATGAAGGCACCTTTGATCAAGGTCTCGGCTGGGGGCAGGAATGCGACAGCCCATGCGAGACTGGAAATTGCCATCTTGGGCCAGCTCTTGTCATCAGGATCGTACATGCCCTCGTCGGGGTGCTCCAAGGCACGGGAAACCAGCTTCAGGTGCCACAGCATCTGCAAAACCAGACCTCCCCACCAGAGTCCTCGTCCCAGGTTGTTGGCCCAGTCCAGTCCCGTCACCCTTCCAGCGTCGCTCTTCCTTCCCCGGCTCTTGTCCATCATGCGCCGGAGGTGGTCCGTCTTGGCCGTGTACCCAGCCTGGCGGATTCGGCTTTCCACCCGCTCGGCGCACTCGTCACATACTTGGGGGTAGCGTTCTTCGAGACCTTTGCGGAATCGGTAGTAGTTGCGCTCGAGCTCGGGGTAGTCGGGATGGTCAGGGTCATCTGGCAGGTACTGCGCGAGGGACGACGTAAAGAGGCGTTGGTTTTTGATGCATGTTGCGCAAAAGGTGCTGTCTTCGGTTATGGTGGGGGAGGTTGCTCGGGATGAAGCATAGCGTGTCGCAGGAGCTTCACGTTCGGTCGCGACTGGGGGATCAGTAATGCCACCGTTCTATCAACCGTTAGCGGATTTCCATCTCCCCCCGTGAGCTTGCACCGGTTACCTCGTCTAGGTAGTTTGTCGCATCGCAATACAAACAAAGAAAGTCGCGAGTGATGCCGTCAAACTTGGTGTTGGAGCGTTTTCCGCAGTAAAAGCAGGTCAAATATCTTGTTCCTCGGAGGCGGGGCATGGCGTCGTCATCATCAGGCCCGTCTATCAGGCCGAAAACAGATGCAGATAAGAACAGGGTCGGATCCAGCCGTCTGTGTCGGCTTCCACGCAGCGTGTGATGGTAGGGTTAGGTGTCAATGATGAAGGTGCCAGATTCTGCCGGGCGGTGGCGGCGAATATTATTGCAGGATGCACCTCCCCCCTGGCTCCGTGGGCTTGGGTCTTGGTCGTTTCCCGGGGCGAACCGACGGGGGTCCCTTCCAGCGGGGTGCTGCAGGTGCTAGCCGCCTAGAACACGCCCAAGCGCGCTGGCGGTGCTGGGACAAGCCCCCTGTAGCTGGAGCTACGTAGCTGGCATGTGGCATGAATGCGGAGGTCACGTCACCACGTCCAGCAGTGCCAGTGCCAGTGCCGGTGACGACTCGGTGAGGATGCGAGCACCATCGGCAGTTGAGCCTCATCATCCCACACGTACTACCACACTCCGCAGCCTCGCCAGGCTGCCTGCTCCTGTCCTATCCCCCCCCATCGCCGCGAGGGCCCGCACAAATTCGCCCTCGATGAAAATGCCCTCGACATGACGCCTCTATCCTCGCCCCCGCGCCCCTCGGTCCGCCCGCTGCACCTCGCCATTCGCTTCTCCACGTCGCAGCCCGACCTCGACCTTGACATCCCCAACCCCCGGGCCACCACCGTCCTCTCCCTCAAGCACCTGCTGCGCTCGCGCCTCGGGTCCCGCTCCCGCCTCCGCCTGATCCACCAGGGCCGCCTTCTCCCCGACGCTTCGGCCCTCAGCTCCGTCCTCAAGCCGCCGCCGCCGCCGCTGCCCACGTCGCACCATGACCCCAAGGGCAAGGGCAAGGCCGTGGACGGCGCCCCCGTCACCCGCATATACGTGAATTGCTCCATCGGAGATGAGCTCACCAGCGAGGAGCTCGCCGAGGAGGAGGCCGCCGCGAGCAAGCCTCCCGAAAACCACCAGAGCGACAGCTCCAAGCCCGCCACATCAACGAGGCCCCGGCCTCGAGGCTTCGACCGCCTGCTGCAGTCCGGCTTCACCCAGTCCGAGGTCGCCACCCTGCGCACGCAGTTCACCTCCATCCACACCTCCAACTTTACGCCAGACGCCATGCCGTCGCCCGATACGCTGCGCAACCTAGAAGATGCCTGGATTGACAACAACGCCGGCGGCATCCCCTCAGATTCTAACCCTCTCGAGGACGAGTACGCCGGCATGGCTTCTGTGCTGGAGATACTCTTCCGCGCCATGATGGTCGGCTTCTTCTTCCCGCTCGGAAGCCTCACCTGGCTGCTCCGCGAGGAGGGCATCTGGAGCAAGCGATGGCAAATCTTTGTTGGCTTTGGTGTCGTTTTCAGCCTCACCATTGGCTTCATCATGGGAATTTCAAGCGACCGCACTTAGTTATTTGGTCGTCTCGCTGTATGTATTATTAAGGATAGAAGGCGTCCGGGCGTTTTACAGAGAGGAACTTTACACGGTATATTACGGGATATCGCGGGCTTTTATAGAATCCATTGCGGCAAATCCAGACCACACCGTCTCATAAAGTCCACGGAGATGCAACCCAACCATCGTCTTCCCACACGCCAAAACTCCCTACTGAACTAGTGATGGTATAGAAAACAACAATCATGTCATGCCGATCCTTTTTTTCCCCAGCCACCTCACACATCCTTACTCTAAAGATACAAACTCTGGGCAGCAACAATGTCCCTGCGAATCTTCTGTAGACTCTCATCAAATTTCTTGGTCAGGTCATCGTTGCCCATGACCTTGGCGGCCTGGGCCATTTGTCGCAGGAGCTCTTCTAGTCGGCGGAAGAGTCGAATCAGTGAACCTTCATATGTGTTTGTCATTTTGCTGGATAAGAATTAGCAGTGCCTCCATATCACATCTATCAGCAGTAAACTTACCAAATCTCAGAAAAGGGGCGTCCCTGGGCCCATGCGTACACCGTCTCCATCAGCTGCCACTTGAGCTTCTGCACGTATTCCTCCTCGTTAACCTCAAGCTTGGCCTCCTGGCTAACCTTGGCGATGATTCTCGCCTTGGCCTGGATCTCACGGAATGGCTTCTGCAGTTCCTCCTTAAGCGCCGATGTCTCAACCTTTTCATCAAAGATGAAGCAGCTCAGAACGGCAGCGCAAGTCTCGGGCGTGAGCTCGTTGAAGAAGCGGTCGAAAAGCAGCTCTGACAAGAGCAGCTCGTGACCCTCGGTTGATGAAATTTCACAGGCGACACGGGCCTTGAGCTGGACAACCTCGGAATCATTGATGAATCCGAGTCGGCGCAGAACACGCTTGCGAGACTTGAGCTCGTCCATCTGGGCAACGCTGTGGGCCTTGGCAATGGACCTCTTCTTCTCCTTGACCTTGTCTGCGAGCAGCACCTTGGCATGGTACTGATCCCACAGCTCAGGCAGCAGAGGAGACAGGTGCAGAGGGTTGGCGAGGAGTCTGGACTCGAGGACCTCAATCTTTCGAAGCAGCTTCTTGAAAGATTCGTCTGTGATCTCCATATTCTCCAAGGGATCCAAGACTGGCAGACCGTCGGGGAATCGTCGCTTGACCTCGGTCAGGGACTTCCTCAGCTGATCCTTGTCCTTTTCAGACTTCAATCCCTCCTTTGGCAAGAAGAGACGAATCTGGCTGATAGCCTTTACGCAGGTGAGAAGGCAAGGGACCACGACATGCATAACATCGTCGTCATCAACAGAAGGCTTCACGCCGGTGGGCATTTCAGCAGCGGGCTGCCCAGGGGAGAATTCAGCACTTGACTTTGAGATGGGCAGCAAAACATCGACAATGTAGGACTCTTGGGGGATGTATTCGGGCTCTCCGAGCTTTGGCGCACGGCGGGCTTTGTGGTCGACAATAACACCCCAGCCAAAGTCGACACCACCGCCGACGTTCTCGGGCGACTCCTTGGGGTTGAAAATTTGAATCAAACGGCCGGGCTGGAGGAATGAGAGGCAATAGTTGGGGTGCTGGATAACAGCGCGCATATCCTTGGTATAAGTGTTGAGTTGTTGGCGGATCTGATAATAGTCCTTGACGGTGGCCTCGTCGGGGATGGTCATGGAATCCCGCTCTTGTTGGAGAGCCATCAGCTCCTTCTCCAGAGACGGGACACTGGCCGCGTTTTGGAACTGGTGGAAACATCGCTCTAGCATAAACTCGGGGGAAATGGCCTCGATTCGCAGTAGGTTTAGGATCATGTTGTAACCCAGATAAAAGGCTGAGTTGAGGCGGTCCTGGTGGCCAGTGACAATTTCCTTTGCGGTCTCGGGCTCCAGCTTATCGTCAATCATCATGATGACGATACCTCGGGCATCCAGACCACGACGACCAGCTCGTCCGGCCATCTGAATGTACTCGGACGAGGTAAGCGGCCGTCTCTTGATGCCGTCCCACTTGGTAACCTGTGTGAACACTACAGTCTTTGCAGGCATGTTCAAACCGATAGAGAAGGTCTCGGTGGCGAAGAGAACCTTGATCAGAGACTCCTGGAACAGAATCTCAATAGTCTCCTTGAGAATGGGCAGGAGACCTGAGTGATGTACACCGATACCTCTTTGCAGCAGTGGCAGAAGGTGCACAATCTGAGGCAACTCGCGGTCCTGCTCAGCCAAACTCTCGATAGCGCTGGTAAAGACCTTGTGCACCATGGCCTTTTCCGAGTCGTCGTTAAAGCTCAGACCCGAAATGTTCATGGCCATGTTTTCGCATTCTCGCTTGCTAAAGTTGAAGACAATGACAGGGTTAAACTTCTTCTTGATAGTCATTCGAATAATCTTGTGAATGTCCGAGCCGCTGTCGGCACCACCTTTGTTGGTCTTCTTGTTCTTGCCCTTTCCTTTTTGCTTGGCGTTGATGTCAGCAGGGTCAGCACCCTTCTTGTCTTCAACCTCCTGCATGACAAGGTTGAAGTTTTGCTCGTTAAAGTTACTCTTCTCGTCTACCACCAGCCTAGCCCCAGAACCGCCGGCAGGGTAAAAGTAGTTTTGAAGCGGTGTCGGTCGGAAATCGGTGTAAACAACGTGGCATGCCTGGTGGTGAATCTTGGCGATCCATTCGGCAAACTGAAAAGCATTGGGAATGGTGGCGGACAAGAAGACGTATCGCACCTTGTCGGGAAGCATGATGATGGTCTCCTCCCAAACAACACCTCGAGTCTTGTCTCGCATGTAGTGAATCTCGTCAAAAACAACCCAAGCTACTTCTCGCATAATCTCGGAACCACGGTACAGCATAGATCGCAAAATTTCGGTTGTCATGACCAAGCAACTCGCGGTCGGGTTAATCGTGACATCACCAGTCATCAAGCCAACATCGCCGAAAATTGCCTCGAAATCTCGGTACTTTTGGTTACTGAGAGCCTTGATGGGACTGGTGTAGATGACTCGCTGGTTTCGCTTCAGGCACTGCGCAACGGCGTACTCGGCAACAACAGTCTTTCCGGCGGATGTGTGGGCGGACACCAGGACGCTCTCCTCGCGCTCAATCGAGGCCACCGACAGGCTCTGGAAGGGATCGAGTTTGAAGCTGTAGGTTCTCGCAGGCTCCGCGGGGGGCTTGTGCTCGGAGAGAGGGACGTATTCGTAGTCCAGGTCAGGCGGCAGAGCGACTTGATGCTGGATGTTGTGCGATAGGACCAGAGACGAGTCCTGAGGAACAAAGGTAGCTGCGCCAGCAACTTCTCGCGACTCGGCCGTCTGAAAAGTATCCGTCATGACGGGGCCGGCGCCGTCTTCCTTTTTCCTCCTCTTCTTGTCCTGCTGGCTGGGTGTGTCAGATCCCTCCTCCTCAGAATCCTCTTCCTTGGACGACTCGGTTGCGTTGTCCATGTCCACATCCTCGTCCTGCTTAGCGGCAGCGCCGTTCATGGCCTCGTCAGCCTTTCTCTTTTTCGTGTGGTCGCCATTGCGCGGCTTGGGAATCTGCTCGTCCTCGCTGGCACTAGGTGCTTCGGCCTTGGCCTCGAAAACATCAAACATTTCATCCATGTCGGCGGCGTTTGGTCCCGAACCCCGGGCCTAGGAAATGTTTTCGCGAAAGATGCAAAGGGAGCAAGCGAGCCTGTGCTTTTTTTTTCTTGGGTCGGAAAAGCGACGGTGGAGTGGATTGGGTACCCAAAAAAAAAACAGAAAGAAAAAAGAAGAAGAATACAAGGAGCCAACTCAAAGCTCCAAATCACGCACACAGCCTTGTGTGTCGCCGCGTGGTGGGTTGCAAGAGTACACAAAGGAGAGATCTCGATCGCAATTCCCAATGGGTGCGACACAGCATGGGCCTGGCTGGGCTAAAAAGTTGGATAGGTAAGAAAGTGGGCTGGCGGCAGAAAAAAATGACACAGCAAGAAGCTGCAGGCGGTGAAAACGATACGAAGGTACGTGCAAGGTGCTGCTGGGGGGGTAGGGGTACGTACTGTACGTACCTCACCAATCGAGCGCGGTTCTGGCCGATAGCAGGAACCTGTAAAAACTTACGATCCAACCGCCAACCACAGCATGTGCAATGAAATTAGTCACCTGTTCTGGCACGTGACCACGACCAGGCGTTTTCCTTTCAACCTCAGACCACCCATCCGAGGTCATCCACGCCGTTCGACTCTGCAAGTTCTCCCCCATCGCATCCCCAATCGCCACTCTACCGCGTCCAAGGTGCGTCTGAAACTCCCGCGGAGCTCGATTGAGCCTCGATTCTGGTCGCCCGGAGCTAATTGACCTGTTTCCAGATGCTCGCCCGCGCTGTCGCCCGCACCAACCCTTCGGTGGTTGCCCGCCGTGGCTTCCACACCACCCGCGCCCGCATGTCCTCGCCCTACCACTACCCCGAGGGCCCCTACAGCAACCTGCCCTTCAACCCCCGCAAGAAGTCCTTCGTCTTCACCTACTGGACCTTCATGGCCGTCGGCTTCGCCGCTCCCTTCGGTATCTCTGGTGCGTTGTTTCTGCCAGCCCGGATCCGCCTCGAGGCAAATACTAACCTGATGCACAGTCTGGCAGACCCTCAAGCCCCAGTAAATTCGCAGCTAGCGGGTTGGTCTGGCACTTGTCCATGGATAGAATCGAGAGCCTGGGCGGTGGGATGCTGTGTATATAACCGAATAGACATCACTCGGTCGCCTTCAGTCTTTGCGTTAATCTCGTTTGTCACTATACCACGCGATTTCGAATGTCAATGCCCCAGTGAACTTTGGAGCCCAGAAAATCGACCCATGCGCAGCAATTGGATCCCAATTAGGTGAGCGAGGTGCCTCGCAGTGGCATCAGGCCTAATCCAGCCCAGGGTATTATTTTCTGTCTATCGTAGTCTATGTGTTGTACAGTTGATACAAAATTTTTGCTTATACATCATAACCTCGTCCCGTCCTTCTTATATCGCTTGTGCGATGGGCCATCCCAGTTACCCACCCCCGACATCATGTCCCTGCCTCTAAGGATGTTGCCCAACAGGCTGTGCATAAAATCATTCCGGTCAGGCGGGATATCCCAGCGTTCGGCCATGGCATCGAACGTCCGCACAACAGCCTCCTCGGTCGAGCACTTCATGACTGCTCTCAGGGCCCAGATGACCAACCATCGTTCGATGTTGAATCCCTTGGCACCCTCATCTTTTGCCTGGTAAAAGGCCGTCAAAACCCCTTCAAGTCGCTGTTCGCTCCAATCCGAGCTAGCATAACCACCGTGCAGGTAAAATCCCTTGAAAAGAACGAGGAATATGGTGGGGTGAATTGGAATATTGAGATGTTTCATCTCATCCAGATATTGAGCCACCTTGTTCAGATCGCCCACCCGGAGCGCATAGTGCTCAACAAACAACTTGAACGTATGAAAGTCCGGGGCCATCCGAATCTGTTTCTGAAACGATTGTTTCATTTCCGGATGTTCCCTGCCAACCTTTGTGAACATCATCAGAACCCTGGTGACAACCCGGTCCATCATGTAGTTACGCTCAGGGATGTGGGGTGTCATCTCGTGGCCGTCCTTCATCCGCTGGTACGTCTCCTCCGCCGACGACTCTTCGCCACACCTAAGAAGCCCAGAAATGACACAGTTCAGGGTGATGGTATCGATGATCTCGCCCGCCTCTACCATGTCCCTGTACGCAGCCCGGATTCCTCCGGAGTCGTGTTTCAAGCCAAAGTAGTGTATCAGACTGACGTGATGATAACGATTGTAGGCAACGCCTCGGCTTTCCATCTCTTTATAAATCATCTCGGCAAGAGTAAAATTCCCAATCTTGGATGCAACATCGAACAAAACATTAAACGTCACATCGTTGCCCTTTATGTTGGCATCTCGCTCCATTTCCTTCCACAATCGCAGCGCCGTCTCCATTTCTACGTGTGTTGCCCGGGCGGTATACTTGGTGGCAAAGGCCAGAGCCAGATTCCAGTGTATCCGATGAATTGTAAGTCCGCAATTCTTGACGTCGGCAAGCAAAGCAAAGTACCGCAGCATGGACTCCGAGTCTCGCCTCCTTGGCGTGCCCATGACCTTGAGCAACCTAACCCGCCACGGCCATGTAAGGTACAGCATGCGGGGCTCGGGGAGTTGCATGTAAAGGTCGTAGATTGGTTCGAGGTTCGTTCGGGTTGGGTGTCTCAGTCGATGCGAAATGGCCATGCACAACTTGAAGATCAAATTTCCCGTCTCGCTATCGATTCTAGGTAGCTGGTCCCGAGATGGATACTGAACATCCTTTTTCTTGTCCGAGACCTGTAATTTTTGCCCGTCGGGTTGGGCATAGCCCCTGCGGTACGGATCCTGGTAGAAGTCGAGGTACTCTTGCACGCTCAAGTCATCTTGTTGCCTGACAAACGACATGAGATATTTTGGTTCTTGATGTGCCGGTGGCATTGGGGGCTGAGGGGGCCGTCTCGTCGAAGCGGCAGCGGTGCCGTAGTATCGGAGTCGGTGCAGAGGTATCGCCCGCGGGCGGGCATCGGCGGTCGGTGTAAAGGTCGAGAGCAGCCATAATGAACTCCTCGCGCAAACGCTGCTGGCGGGCTTGTTCCTAGTCCTCTGAGGCTCCCTGGGGGCTGGGGCATTTCCGGCAGTGCAAAACCTCCTCCTCGCAGTAGCGACGCCGAAGCTGGCTGCAGGTCGACCCGAGAGCACCGCACAGACGGAGCCGTCCACTCGACTGGAGACTTTCATGAGCTCGTCGTCATGGTGCGGCGCCCAATTTGCGGCTCTGTGCTATGGCGGATGCAGCGCGAGCACAGGAGCAGCAATTCGGACGTGGGCGGGAGCAGGCGGGCAGGACAGAAGGAAAGGCTGCTGGTTCTGCGGGAGTTGATGTTCGAGCAAGACTGCCTTTGGTGGGACCTTTTCCAGACGGATTTTTGCCAACCAATTCATTCGCCGGAGCGCTGGCGCCAAGCTCCGGCGTCCCGCGCCCGCCCCCCGGCCGGCCTTACGATTCGCCGACCAATTGCCAAAATTTCCCACTGCAACTCCAAACTGCATGGCCGATTGCGCGACAACGGCAGGCCACAACCCTCACATCGCCAATTGACAAGCAGTACGGCACGACCAATTTCCTCCCCGCGCACGCATCCCCGGCTAACCGATCCCCAAGCAAATTGGCCATGGGTGGGCGACAGATCCGACCCGCCAGGGTCTACCAGACCGTCACCGAGGAGCTCAACCACCGACTCCTCGCCAGCTCACCCTCCAACCCGCCGCCATGGTACGATGTCATGACGTCCGTTCCCCCCGCCGAGACTCTCGTACGGACGCTGTCTCCTCACCGTGGAGGCCAGCGCCTGGGAAAGAAGGGCAAGAACTTGTTCCGCCCCAAGCAGATCGTCTACATTGAGGACCGCCTCCGCAAGACATTTTACAAAGACCACCCTTGGGAGCTCGCCCGACCCCGTGTGATTGTCGAGACGGACGGAAAGGACTACCAGCGCTGCAACTGGGCTCACGGCCTGCGACAGCCCGGAATTCCCTTGACGGGAGAATGGCAAGTCATGCCACCCTAACAGCTCACCCCACACCAAGGTTGTTCGCAAAGCTAACCAGACCACACACACAACAGCGTCGTGCAACGCCAGCTGCACCTTATGCGAGAAAACAAGATGCCCCAGAAGCAGGCCTACGACCAGGTCCGCAAGGAGTTCTACCGCTACCGACAGGAGGAGGAGATCGAGAAGCGAGTGGCGCTCGAGGAGGCCCGCCATGTGGGCGCCTACTTTGGCAGGACGCGCATCGACGTCGGCAACTACCTCGAGGACCGCGAATTTGAGAACTGGAAGATCTGGGCCGGCAAGGAGACGGAGAGGCAGGAGTCGCTGCGCAACTCGGAGATTGAGAGCTTCGGCCTGGAGGAGGAGGATCCCGAGGTGGAGCAGAATGCGGACCCAGCCGCTGACAAGGAAGCCGCAACGACAAGCGCATGAGTCAAGTCTTTTTATGCTTGAGGGGAAGAGAAGGTCAAATCCCGCCCCCCCCTCGTGTACACACTATGTATAAACACAAAAAACTATCATGTAACGAAGTACGAGCATGTTTCTTTTTATGCCAGGTCTCCCCCTCTCTCCGACTAAGCCGCAGGCCGTCGAGAATTAAATACCATCTCCCCAGCATCCTCAACCCCGTACTTTGCAGCGACGTCCTTGTGCTGCACCAAAAAAACATCGGCGATGCCCGAGTAGTGTATGAGCTTGCCTGTGAGGCTCAGGGTGGAGATGCGCGCCCACGACTCAATGTAGACAAACTTCATCGAGTCCTGGGGCACCAGATAGAACACTTTGAGGAGGTGGACAGCCAGGGCGACAAAGAAGCCAGTGGCGGGCCCGTTGGAGAAGATGTGCGTGGGGTAGCGCAGCTCGGAGCCGGCGCGGCTCGCCGGGGGCGACAGCAGCACGGGGAAGATGTCGGCGATGCTGAGCAGGGCCGAGAAGGGCGTCGACCAGAGCGGCTGGTGCACGCGGCGAGCGCGGACGACGACGCACTTGTCAAAGGTGCCGGGGCTCTGGCCGCCGGTCTCGCAGAGCTCCTTGAGATCGGCCTCGTAGTCGCGCAGGTGGTTCTCCGACATGGTGTCCTGGCTGGAGATGAGATAGCGCCGGTGGAAGTTCGAAAATTGGGAGAAGCCGTCGTCCATCATCATGAGCATCTCCTTGGTGTGCCCGCCGGAGCCCAGGACGAAGAGGTAGTAGTCCGTCTCGCGGCGGCGAGCAACCTGAGCGCCATTCTTCCTGAGGCGAAATCTGCGGCGGCGGCTGTTGAGCTGCAGATGCCGGGTCTGTTCTTCAGTCAGCTTGAAGCCGCTGGCCTTGTCCAAAGGCGATGCTTACCGTGACGAATACTGCGAGGGCGACGAGCAAGAGGACATAGGTCTGGACAAGTAGCATCCACGTTGGAATGGCTATGATGGAGACGAGGCCAACACCACCAACTACTCCAGCCGCTCCGACCAGGTAGATTGCTCCCGAACCTGGCTCCATGACGATGGATATTGCAGGTTGTAATTTTCCCTTACACCAGCGGCGTCATTTTATCACAGCAATTGCCATGCATTCAGGGCATTGGTTGCTATATCTGAGTCGTCAGTGATTCTATGTTGGTTGATCGGGAATGGTGCACGGACCAATTGCGTGAGGTGTCAACTACCCTGAACGTCACAGATTTACAGAGGGCAAAATAAGCATCTTATTTCTGGTGGCTATGACATTGACCAAGTTGGATGTTTCATATTCATTGCAGAATTCGGGCTAAATAAAATCTACCATGATTGTTTTTACAACTTGATACAATCAATTAGCACTGTTGCTAATTAGCTAGTCGTTGACGCTAGTCTTTTATACTCGATTTTTAGAGAGCCGAGCCTTTTTTGTCTTTGGCGCTTCCGCTTCAAAATCATCAGCACCAAGTCTTCGCACAGCCTCCCCCCCAGCATCATTCAACAGTTCCTCTACGCCTTCGCCGCTCGCAGCAGAGCATTCGAAGTACCCACAAACGCCAATTCTCTTGGCGTGCCAACCAGCCTACTTCTGTTAGCCAAGCCAGCTACCGCGGCGCAAGCAGACATACCTCGGATGCGCACACGCAGCTAGTTGAATACGCCATGAGCCCCGAAGGGGTAAGAGCAGCACCCTCCTTGTGATCTTCTAGAAAAAACTGGTCGCGCATGTCCTTCTTCATGCCCAGGAGGTACACCTGTGGCTCAAAGGAGCCGGGCTGAGTGAACCCGTGCTGAGATGTATGCTGCCACTGTTCTTGTTAGTGTTGGAAGCCAAAAGCTAGCATAGCACCCACCCATTGCACTATTGTGTACATGGAAACCTTGTCGGAAATGTCAAAACAGAGAAAAACGGCATCCCAGTTCATGTACGACAGGAGTTGGATCATATTCAGGTCCGATACGCCTGAAGTGTCCCACATATCGATGCGAGCGGGAACGCCGTTGTAGGAACGGTCGATGGTGTAGCTCTCATATAGCGGGCGAGCAAAACCACGAGTCTTGAGATGTCAGCGAATATTCGGAATGCAACGGTTGACTTACATCAGGAAAGTATCCATAGCGAGCACGACTGGAAAACCGAGTTAGCACTAGACAGGGTTAAATGTACTGGAAACGAACAATAACAGCGAAGTTTGGCCCGAGCATCTGCTCCCCACAAGGAGAAAGTTGAGTTTGACGGGACCTCGGGCAGGTTCTGGCGAGGCATGACGAAGACTTCGTTTTCGGCAGAAGAGCCGCAACAAACCCATGCGCTTACTAGAATCTACTGTTTCAGTGGAAGTAGAAGGTCTGCTGGAAGCCGCAGAGGGCTGTCTCGACGGAGTCATGGAGCGAAGGAGATGGAGGCGTGTGGACGGGCGACGAACAGGCGGGTCAGCTTGCTCGTGGAATGTCTGCAATCAGAACACATTAGCACAAGCGTTGCCTGCCGAGAGTATGCGAAGGACTCACCAGGCGCGTGGCAGGACGCGAGTCGAATCCATCGCCTTCAAACGGATCCTCTCTCTCAAGACGGCTCGGCACACGAGTGCGCTACACGGCGATGCGGGCGTCAGGATCCATGGCGCGCGGACGGTGACGGATATAAGCAAAAGGAAGAAGAGCCAGATTGAAGAGACGAGAGAGGATGAAACTAAACTTAGAAAGAAGCCGCGTGTTTTTTATTATGAAACTTGCAGTCCAGACTGGCGGAACTGAACATTGGATGGCTGCCATCTGCTAGTGAACGTTGGCGGCTGCAACAGGCTGGCCAACAGTGGCCCGCCGTTTAGTTTCAACCACGTATCGCACTCGTCGCAAAAGACTGTTTCAAACCCACACATGGCTTCCTCCGGTGCGATTAAAAAACTACCATGTCGGGACCCTAGATGCAGCTGTCGCAGACTTTATCGGGGCAATTACACGAGCCCTTCGGCAGCACAAAAACACGCTATCATGTGTCATGGGCTGACAGCAACATGTGGAACCCAAGCACTCCCTGCAGTAGGTTTCCTGGGATTGATGGCCCCCCATTTTAGGAAAAATAAAATAAGCATACTGAATTCCTAGTTTACCTTGGTGGGGTTGCCATAAGACCAAGGTGCTCTTGCAATCATCCGCCCAGAGGTGAGACTGGTGGTCAATGCGACCAGTCGGGCTAGGTGCGTCGTGATGCCGTCAAGGGATTGGCCTCGATCTGAAGCTGCCAACCGACACAGCCAAACGTGAGACGGGAAAGTTGGAAATGCAACCGGTTTTGAGTCAAAAACGAGAGATGCCAGACCTCTTGCTGCTGCCGCACCGTTGCAGAAACCAGCCCCTCAAAGTCAGGTTGAGTCTCAAGGGGTAATCGCCGAGCGAGGGCAATGCTGCAGCGTACCAGGGTATGAGCAGCACGCCTTCACAACAAATGCGCGAGAGCTGAATCCTTCAAGCTCTCGACGAATAAGTCAACCGTGCAACCGTCTGGTAGGGCTGATGTAGACGCTCCCGCCAGCACCACAACCTCGCCTGATGCTACTGCATGCCGTGTCTTTTGACGCTCTGCCTCAAGGCCTCTTGGGGTTGCAACTGCGCAGAGAAGATGTCTTCGTTTAACCGCTACCACCCGAGATTGCGTGGGCCACCGTACCTGAGCACGGCGCATCTCCTAATGGTCCAGGTCAGTTCTTGCACTGGGGGGGGGACAGCATTTGACATGACGACTAGAGACTACTTGATCTCCGAGGCGGCCCTCGAAGTGGCTTTATTGCTTGCCACCGGCCCTCTCCTTTTTGTCACTATTCGTCATGTTAGAGGGCGGCACGATGCCGCTCGAAAGCCTTTTCGTGGCTCAAACCAACACTCGCCCTGTACATGCTGTCAGTATCTACTCACGCTCCCCTGCCATTCAGCGCGACTAACCTGTTGAAATTGCACAGATATATATGCTGCAATATCTCTCGCTACGCATTGCAGCTGGTACAATTCCAACCAGAAGCGTTCGACCCTTGGGAGAAGGCAGTCCTCTCGGTGGGCTATGTCACAGGCTTCTTCTTCTCCCTTGTCGACATCTTGACTTTTATTGTCCTCACCCGTATCGCAACGGGCATCCAGCTTGTCCACGCTGGAAAGGCTCACGAATCAGAAGGCATTATCCGAAAACCAATGTATTCGACTGCAGCCCTTCTTGTTCCACCCGTATTTGCTGTCTTCGTGCTGCACGTAAGGCTTGGAGGTATGAATATATGGGACGATGCCCTGGCCACGTCGCACGTTTCCATCGCTTTTCGTACCCTCATCTTTGTCGTTTCACTTGTTGTTGTTGGTCGATCTATTTTAATATACCGACAGTCGCGCCCGGATGTACGAGTAGCTAAGGTATGATATGTGAAAAATGTCGGTACTGTTTACCTGACTGGCTGTTCACGTTTCCTCAGGTCTCCGAGTTGCTTCTCACTGCCTCGGCCGCATGATTCCCACACACATTTTACAGGCTGGTTTCAAGCGCAACCATTGAAAAAATCGCCTTCGTTTTTACAGTGTACCAGCCAATGCCTGTGACTCCATACTTTCGGCCATACCATCTACTTACAGAGCTGTTCTTCTCCAACTTACCAATGCTTGTTATTTTCAGCATCATGTATGTGCTTGGGTCAAACTAGGAAAATGGGCTCTGGTCCGCTCCTCAGTCATGGATGATGGTCAGCTCTGACGGCCAGGAGAACCCCAAAGACAGGGCTCCCAAAGATACCGGGCCGCACATGTTGGCTAGCTCTCCCACCGACCATGTATGGCAGATAGAACAGCAGGACGCGGCTCAGGAACTGTATGCGCTGCCTGCCGAACTGCCTGCAGGCCTTCCGGTAGAATTGCCGCATTCTCCAGCACCCAGGTATTCTGAGCTGCCTGCAGGTGCTGAGACAAATGTCCCATCACCAACTGAGGACAAGACGGGTTCAAGCGCCCCGACACGCGCGGAAAAAGCAAAAGGCAACCTCAAGCCTGCACCTCAAGCGTGATTATTTTTTAAAATCTTTTTTTGATAGGGTGTTTTACGTTAGGTTCGTTACCTTTTACCCTGTCTTTTTACGTCTGAACCAAGAAATGTGAAAGTATAATATAACCATGGAATAATTATCACTTTGTGAGGCCGTTGCAAATAAATTCTGCATGTTGGCACTCTTGGCTAAAATTAATAAAGAAAAAAATGCACATATATATTTCCCTAAAGAAAATCTCTTGGATTTTTTCAAGACTATTTTACACTGTGTCAAGTGGCCGCAGTAGTGTTACACAATCAAGGTCGGCCTGTTCTTGAAGCATGCCAAATGGTCGCTAATGAAGGGCTTGAAATACTAGGGCAAGAATACAAGCCACTTTGACCTTAGAGGCTCGGCCTGGCCAATTCTAGCGCGACGGCAGGCCTTGTCACAAGGGCCGAGCCGTATTATTATCTTCATCACAACTAAATGGTGACTACACCCACACCAACTTCTCACGACGATCCGATCAAAGTCAGATTAACCAAGACATTTATCTTTTTTTTTCTTACCCCAAACAACTTAAAACGCTCATACAAGTATTATACCACATTCCATCTAAGATCTTCACATGAAACCACCCCTTGAGAAATTCACACACGTGGGGCCTGCAACATGCAATGAGCAGGGATCGACCCGATGCTGCGGACACCACCGTCTGAATAGGGGCTAGCTCTCGCGGCCGTCGGCCTCCGCGGGATTGCTTTCCTGGGGTATATCTTGGAGCATCTGGGGCTAGCTGAACCCACACCACCACAGCACAGGGATACGAGCCAGAAGCGCTAAGATACACCGTGTAAGTGAACCCACCCAGAGCACAGCCCCGTGAATCGACTGACGGCGGCGGCAAAAGAGATGGCCTGCCTCATTTCTCGGTGGATTCCACTATAGTGACCAAAGAATTTCAAAAAAAAAAAAAAAATTCTGCTGCTTGCCCTACTTCAAAGAAAGGGGGAGAGAGAATTCGATCATCCACAATGGGCGGCGTCCTATCCAGTCTCAAGGCCACCGCCTACACGGTCGGGACGGGCATCAGGATCCTCTCCACGCTCAATGACCAGTTCAACGCGCTGCTCCGGCGGGCCAATGCACCGCCAGGCTTCCCCGTGAAGTCGCCCACGGCGCCGTACTGGCTCGAGGACCCGCCGTTCCCGGACCTCTGCGACATCCGGGGCGACCCCAAGCCCGAGACGGACGTCGTCATCATCGGCAGCGGCATCGCGGGCGCGGCCGTGGCAAAGTCGCTCTTGGAGCTGTCCGAGAAGGACGGCGCCGCGCTGTCCGTCGCCGTGCTCGAGGCCCGCCAGCTGACCAGCGGCGCCACGGGCCGCAACGGCGGCCACATCAAGACGGGGCCGTACGACATGTTTGCCGCCGCCGCGAGGATCCTCGGCCCCGAGCGCGCCAGGGACGTCATCCGCCTCAACATGCTGCACCTGCCCACCCTCCTCGAGATGGCCGAGGCTTTCCCCGCCGCCGAGGCCAGGGAGGTGGTGACGGTCGACGTGTTCCTTGAGCAGCGGGACCTAGACAAGGCCAAGAAGGAAGTCGAAGAGGTCAAGAAGTGGTTGCCCGAGGTTGAGCAGACTGTATGGAGCGCCGAAGATGCCCAGAAAGAGGTAAGAAGGAACCGGGTTCCCACTCCCTCCCCCCCTCCAATCAGCACTGTATATGTACTTACACACACTCGCAGTTTGGAATCAACAAGCTCGCCGTCGGCGCCATCTCCTACAAGGCCGGCGCCCTGTGGCCGTACCGCCTCGTCACCTCGGTGTGGGATGACCTGCTGAAGCGGTACCCCAGCCTGACGATCCGGACCGGCACGCCCGTGACGGCCGTCAAGCACCACCCCAAGCGCGGGCCGTACGCCTACGACGTCGAGACGGCGGCGGGCGGGCCCGTCGTCAAGGCGCGGCACGTCGTGCACGCCACCAACGCCTTTGCCACGCAGCTGGTGCCGTGCCTACGCGGCCACCTCACGGGCACGCTGGCGCACATGTCGGCGCAGAAGCCCGGCGACGCCTTTCCCGCCACCGGCGGCGCGCGGTCCTGGTGCGTCAAGTACGGCACCGGCTTCGACTACATCTCGCAGCGGCCCGACGGGCCCGGCGGGGTCCCCGGCGACCTCATGGTCGGCGGCGGCCTGATGCGCAGCGCCGACGCGGGCGCCGACCAGGTCGGCATCTGGGACGACAGCCGGGTGAGCGCCCTGCCCGCCGTCCACATCCGCGGCGTCATGGCCGGCGTCCACGAGCCCAACTGGGGCGCGGGCAGCATGGTGCGCAGCCTGTGGACCGGCATCCTCGGCGTCACCGGCGACGCCTTCCCCTTTGTCGGCCGCCTCCCCCGGTCCGAAGGAGGCGGCAAGGGCCCCGACGCCGGCCAGTGGGTCGCTGCCGGCTACAACGGCGAGGGCATGATCTGGGCCTGGCTGTCCGGGACTGCCTTGGCCATCATGATTCTGGGTAAAGAAAACGACAAGTTGGAAAAGGTGCCCGGTCGACCGGGCGGCCGCCTCAACGACTGGTTTGTCCCAGATGTCGTCAAGCTCGATTCTGCCAGGCTGAAGCGCACAGGGCTGGAGCACTTGGGTGATTATCTCTAAACAAATCGGCATAGCACAACGCATTCTAGTCTATATTAATATTTATCCTTCTCTCCAAGCATGGGTGCTGCAAGCAAGAACCCATCTTCTGCGGAATCCATCACCATACCTGACGCAATCCAAACACGAACCAACTCACATCACATACAACCAATAAAGACAAACAAGTTTATCGAGAAACCTTTCTACTTGTATTTTTTTTTTCGCTCCAACACTCTAGATTCCACCGGTATCCCACCTATCCATTCATTCCCTAAGCCTGAAACTGTAGCAATCAACTCCCAATGAAACCAACAAACAAAAAGAAAAAGAAAAAGAAAAAAGACATCATTCTGGTTGCGTACCTAACCCGCGACCTTTCATAAAACAGAAACAAATTCATAAGCAGATGCCCCTCGTCCCCCTTGTTTTCTCTCCCAATGCCTGCGTCTCATGGTCCCGATAACAAATCAATCAACATGAAAATAAGTCTGAAAACACTCTGTTTGGATCCGCCCAGACAATCACGTCTCCCTCCGTCGCTTTGCGCCAAAATCGATGCAGGGTATGTTTTTTGGTTTCCGACACAGAAAGAAATAAAACAAAAAGTGAAATGGTCATGAGACACGTGTCCTAGCAACGTTGGCTGTTTTGTTTGTTTCGCCCAATCCTCTCAAGGAAGAGCCCTTTTAAACTCCAGACAAACCACCCGTAATAAGGCTCAGAATAGGAGACAAGGAGTAAACATGGAGGGGGTAAAGAGAAAAAGAAAAGGAAAGGAAAAGAAAAACAAGTACAACACACAGGCTTCAAAATTAAAAAGGGGTAAAAAAAAGAAGCGTGGGTATCAAACTCCCTTCATGATGTCGAATCGAAACATGTCATCAAACGCTGACCATTCCCTCGTCGTCGTCTACTTCTTGGAGGTAGTCCACCGATGCGGATAGTCGGCCGCGAGGATCGAGTCCCAGCTCTTCTCTCACGTCTCGTTGAATTTGCAGAAAATATCGCCTTAGGCTGCGCAGCCCCTTGAGGAAGCCACCGTCCGGCTGGTCGGGATGCTGCGGTGGGCATGGCTTGTCATCAATCTTGTCCAGGGGCGTCAAGCTGTTGGCAAAGTCGGCAATCTTAAAGTCAATCTCGCGCTTGTTCTTCTTCTTGCTGGCCCTTCGCGCCACATCCTCTGTGTCTGTCGCAAAGTCCGTAGTTGATTCGTAGACCGTTTCGTAGTCGGTCGTGTCCTCCGACGTGTCTCCGTCGTAGAACATCAAAAGGCTGGCAGCGTAGAAGCGGTACCCTCGCAGCCCACGCACAATCTCCTCCAGCTTGTCAAGCTTCTTCAGCACGGCAGGGATATGGCGAAGAATGCTGTGCAGGTCCAAACCGTTGTACAAAAACTTCTGGAGCGCTCCCTGGAATTCGTTGCCGGCCTTGAGCTTCCGCCCGTAGTACTTGTCCTGAAAGTCATACGTCTCCGTCTTAGCATTCCACACCTGGAGACCGCAGATTCTGACCCCCAGCTCGCCTGATGTCGTGGTTCGACATTTTTCCTGCTGCGACTTTTGCTTCTTCGGGGTAGCCTCCACGCCGTACTGTCGAGTGCCCATCTTCAAATCCATCATGCACGGTCGCTTCATGCCAGACGTAAGGTCCTCGAGGAGCAAAAAGTACTCGACGCGGTGCTTCTGCGTCTTGGCTTCCTTGGGGTTCAGTGGCCGGGGAATCTTCTTGAACTCGGCGGACGGGCTAGGCATTGCGGATGTGACACCCGAGCTGTAGGCAGAATCTGTTGGCTCCGGAACAGGGACTAGTTCCTTGACGCCGTTCGTCTTCGGGGAGCCGTGTGGGGTAACGTGCTTGGGCTTCGGGGCTGGCGCGTCTTCCTCGTCGCCCTTGTAGCCTGCGTCATCAGCTTCCTCAAAATACTTCAGGTCGCCTCGGGACTCCCGGACATCGTGGGGCTTGCGCCGCAGTCCACCAGCCGAGAAGCGTCGCTTCTTCTTGGACCCGACAGAATTCATCATCATCGTCTCCGGTTCGGGCGCACTGGTTCCGGTCACATCCTTGACCTCCTCGGGCGCGTTTCTCTCGGGTTCGGATTGCACGCAGTCCATGTCGGATGCACCGTCCTCCCCGCTGGCACCCCGCTTTCTCGGCTCGTTCTCAGTGGATACCGGTTCGGCTTCGTAAAATGCCGAGTCGCGCCCGGTCAACAGGGCTGGGTCAGAATTGGACGATCGCAAGAGACGCTGCAGGGTCGGTCGGGGGATGGACCTTTGGTGGGGTCGGCGATGTCGCTGGATCTCCACGGGCTCCTTGAGGAAAACATCGTTGAAAACCTCGTTTCGCAGTCGCTTGTTGACCGTGGTGGCGCCCCAGCTGTTTGGTCTCTCGTCCATTGGGGGGCGGCTCGGAACCTCAGACGTCGGGTTGGTCGAAACATGGGTCGTGGAGATGCTTCGACGTCGGAAAGGATCGAAAAGTGGGGTGGGCTGGAGCAAGTTGCGGGGAAGAATGTGCTTGTTGTCATCGAATGTGACGGTGGGAATTGGAATGTTGGCGTTGGCCAGAGATTGACTGATGACTCGGCCGTGGGTGAGTTTAGGAGCTCCCTTGTCCAGGTCCTGACGGTTGGAAGCCTGCTCCTGGATCTTCTTCCGCTCCGCTGTAGCCGTGTCGTCCTTTTTGGAAACGCTCTTCCGGCGGCTCTGTTTGTGAAAGGTGACATTCAACACGCCGATGTATCTGAAAACGTGTCAGTTGCCAGTTTTGGCAGAAAGGGAGGTGCTTCATTGGCTGTATGAAACAGGGCAGTGGTAGCAAGGGGGGGGGGGGAGAAGGGAAGGGGAAAAGGAAAAAAAAAACTCGTGGCTCGAGTTTCTTCACGTACCGAGGTAGGAATGGCAAAAGTTCACGGTGGTAGCTCTCAATCGTCTCGTAAAACTCATTCTCCCTATTGTTGAGCTGTTTACAGACGGCCCTGCGAGAGAAGCGCCACAGTGTGGTGTGCCCGCCGACCTGGTGCTTATATGGAATGAGCTCAATGGCTTCAAGGGGCTCTGGGTGGTGGTGCTGGTGTTCATGAACATGGTCTTCGTACGGAGTCACGGCATGGGGTGGCTTGGGCGCGACGGCCTTCTTCACTTCAACATCATCGTCGACAAAGGGGCACTCGTCGAGCTTGTCGACAGCATGCTCCCCCCGCCACACGACGAGGCTCTCGCGGGATGGGAGGCGATTGAGCCCATACGGTGCTTCATCCTCCTTTTCCTGAACCTCAATCTCGGGCTCGGGCTCGTCAGCCTTGACGAGCCACGGGTGCTGCTTACTTTGAGAGAGGGACCTCGTCCGATTTGACCGCGCAGCGGCCCGGTCTTGGTTTGTCTCGTCTACGCCAGATTCCGGCAGTTCCTGGTGGGGCAAGAAAACGGCCGACGAGATCTTCTCCTCGCCCGATTCGTCTGCTTCTCCGTCGTCGTGAGATGCTGAGCTGTCACCTGACTTCCGCCGTGCCTCCACTCGCTCGGCTCGACCATCGTCATCGACAGCCAGGGTCTGCCCCACCAAACCTGGAGCCCCCGCCGTCTTAGCTGCCGCGTGACCATCAGCGGACAGCGACTTGGGCACCTGCACCCAGGCTGGCGCCATGTCCCTGTCTCCTGCAGAAAGTCTGGGGGCGACGGTGAAGTAGTCCTCCTGGGGAGACGTGCTCAGTGATGACACCTCATCCAGCTCATCCGGCAGGTTCAATTGCGTCCCAGCGACTTGCGGGGCGCTTTGGTCTTCATGCCGCGACCGAATTGGAGTCGGTTTGGCAGCGGTCGTGTTGCCGGACTCACCGAATTCCTCCGTAGTGGACGCAAGCTTGTCCTTGGCGTGCTTGGGTTCCTTTCGGCGTGTTTTCTCGTCAATTGGCAAGCCTTCCTTGAAGAAGCGCAGACTGTAACTGGATTTTCGGCTCCTTCCATTGGGCTCGACACCAGCCATTGCTTCGGCAACCGATTGCTCAACCAAGCCGTCCTCCTCGTCGCCCTCGCCCGCGCCGATAGACCAAATCTTCTCCCTCTTCTCAGAAGGCATGTTAGCCCAGTGGGGGGGAGCCTTTGACCAATGGGCCTGCCGATGATCATTGCCCCCATCATCCTGTTTCACAGGCGTAGTGGGGTGCTTGAATACGGGGAAGTCTAGCTGCCCCGGGGCAGAGTTGTCGGTTTGGGTTGCGTTTGAGGGGGTTCGGTGGTTGTGTGGAATGGCAGCGCGGTCTATGTCAAGGGAGGTGTTGGATCGGCCTCGAGGGGCGTCCAGGTCGTGGCGGTGGTCGAGAACTAGATCACGAAAGTTGGCGGCTAGAGTATGGTGGGTAAATGAAGAAGGCACGCTCGCCGCCTCCCGGGGGGCGAGCGTGGTCATGGTAGCGACGGCGGTAGAGGCAGTCATGTTGTTGGTGGTGGTGGTGGATGTGGGAGCGGCGGTTGTCAGCGGCCTGAGGTCGCCGAATTGGGCGTGGACATTTTGAGGAAGAGAGCTGGTAATAGGTAGGGTAGTGAGTTCTAGGTCAAGCTGCGGCGGGAGAGCTGCGGCGTGTTGCGCAGTTGTGATGGGGATCGGGATGGTCGTGGGAGAGATCGGAGTAGTGGGGGTTGGAGGCGCTGGCTGGTTCTGTCTGGACTGCCGCGGGCCAGAGAGGTGAGTAGGAGATGCAAGAGCAGAAGAAGCAGGAGGAGTAGTGTTTACAGGAGGGGGGATGCCGCGTGCCGAAGCCAAGGCTTGGGAGAGCAGAGATGGGCCAGTCTGGCGCGGGATAGGGCCGGGGGCTCGGGGCTTTTTATTGCTGGCGTTGATGTTTGAGTCGCCGGGACTGGCATCACCACGGGGCGCTGGGACCGGCGTGGAGACCGGCATGGGTGAGTGCACGCTGTCCGAGAGAGACGTGGACGAGGGAGAGGGCGACGAGGAGGGCAGGGTGCCAGAGGAGGAAGCAGGCGAGGACGCGGGGACGGGGACGGGGATGGACGCGGGCTGGAACGGCACGTTGTTGGGAGGATTGGCTGGAGGAGAAGATGTGGTGGGAGTGCGTGTGTGAGTGGTGGTGACGGAGGTGGGAGTGCGAGAAACGGAGGGAGTGGGAGTGGGAGTGGGAATGGAAGCCCCAGCGTCAGTGGGTGCCGGGGTGGTGTTTGGGGCCTGCGACTCGCCCCGGGGTGTTGACAATGGGTGTTCCAGCGGGCGGCCCAGCAGCTCGCTCGTCAGTGGTTCTTCGGGCTTCAGTGGCTCACCCACAGTGCCTGTGCCTGTGCCTGAGCCTGCGCCGCCGTCGTGGCCATGATGGGATGCCGGGGGCAGCTGGGCCGCCCGAGGGCTGCTGCTTGCGTCCAGCGGCATGCTCATGGCGGCGGCGGCAGCAGCAGCAGCATTTTCCGTCTCGCTATCTGGGAAGCACATTCGGTCGACATTGGTCGCGGGCGGGCGAGCAAAAAGGCGGGAAAGAAAAGAATAAAGGTGAGAGTATGAGTGAGTGCGCGTGTGAGAGAAGAGGGATGAATGATTCGCCGTAGTACAATGCAATGGGCGCTAACTGGACCACCTCGCTGGGTCCCCGTGGTCCTTGAATCCCCTGTAGAATGACAAGGGAAAAAAAGGCCCGGGCGGTCAAGTCCCGTCCATTTTGCCCCCCCTCCACTTTTATGAGAGTACGGTGTAAGGCCCGTGGATGGCGACAGCCATCGCATTGCATGCCCGTGAGAGGAGTCTAGTGGCCCGCTGTCTGTTTAGGGAAGAGGCAGATGCATGGCGCAAAGATGGAAGAAGCGCGAAGGAGAAGGAAAAATTGAAAAGAGTTCAAGAGGAAAAAAAACTTAGTCAACCAGTGCGGGGGAAGTGCTGTTGCAATTGACGACGCCAGGGGGTGTTGAGCGTGAACAAATACCAGAACAGGGGGGGAGTGTGTGCAGTCCCAGCATCCGTCTTGGTCCTCAACCGACAAATGCGAAGTCAGCAAATATCCATGAAAAGCCCTGCGTAACCGCAATGCAATGGAGGTGCTTGCTCTGTCGCCATTGTGAAATCATCAATTGTCATATGCCGAAGCTTTCCATGCCTGGGGCTGGGCTCGGCTGGGCGCGGTTGGGCTGGAACCAGCGTCATTCGCTTCTTTTTTTTTTTGGCTCTCGGGACACGGAGTAGATGGGGATGAATAGCTGGCTGGTGGGTGAAGCGGGCTGTGCAGCGCAGATGCTCTCGTACAGTAGTTCGAACTGCCAATGGCGCACCTTGCCTGCCCCTGACCAGCCTGGCCTCAGTTTCGCGGGTCAGGGGCACGATGGCGGAGAAGCAAGGCAATTGTGCCCCGAGACCAAGGAACAATGCTGCTTGGGCTCAGCTGGGTTGGTTGGGCTAACCCAAGGAAGGCCCAGGAAAGACAAAAAGCGAGGCCGTCAGTGGGAGCCGGACGTGCTGCCACAGGGGCGTTTCGCGGGGTTCTAGTGGCTCTCCCGGCCCCCGGGCACACGCCTTCAGCGAACGCAACCTGAAGCCCTGGGCCTGAGGTGCGCCGACAGGGATGGCGGCGAGGCGCAGACCCAGAAGATTCCGGGTGTTTGGGATGGCGGCACTCGAAAAGGCTGCGACAGCCGGGGGGCTTGTTTCCCGCCAGCCAGCAACGCTCTTTGTTTCGATCTGCACTCTACGCGATGCAAGCCTCACTCTTTCATTCATTCACCCGCTCAACCAACCCGAGCGTCGCCTATTCAATGACAGTGACAGTTCATTTAATACAAGGCGGCTTGTGGGGCCCACTAATCTCTGCCATGGACTGTGGCCCTCGATGCTTGCCCACTGACAGACGCTGCAGGGAGCCCAGCTCTCCACCACGTGTGGTCGCAACGCCTCGCCATATTGTTATCTGTTGTCTAATAATATAGCTGAGGCGGGGAAGCGTGCCCGTCGTCCAAAGCCTGCCGCTGCCGGTGTGAAGATTGGGGATAGCTGGCCAAAAAAAAAAAAATGCTCCGCCTATTCATGGGCAATTTACTGCCATGCTATGTATGGTGCCACCTTGCTCGTGCTCGTGTTTGCTGTGCGGTAGTTGAGGAGAGGGGTGTAGGGCGAAGCGAAACGTGGGGAGTATGCCCGGCGGGCGTGTCCTGATCATGGATGGTTATCATGGCTGCGTCACAAAAACGCACATCATCGAGATACGGCATTGAGCACGCAGAGGCAAGCTTCGGTTTAGGTTGACCTGTCTTGAGCTTGCTGGCCCCATTCCGCATTTCCCATGCCATCGGACCGTGAGCCCATCCGCTATTCAACCGTCAATCGCCGCAGCTACCTCCCCTCCTGACCGGCGACGCCATGCTTGGCGTGACCCGACATTGACGCATTGCGCTTCGTCACTTGTCCAATTCACATGCGCGCGCACGCCTCCCAAAGCGACGCAATTACGTCCATGGCCGAAACATAGACAGTCGGATGGCATTACATCCCCATCCCTCCGGTTTTGGCCTTTATCGCGAGGCACAGAGCACGGCCTCGTGTGTTTTGTATGTGCGCCAAGTTGTGTGCTCACTGCTCTCTGGTGCGGTCCCGCCTCGGACTCTCCGCACCCACCCACATCCACATCGGCAGCAAGCGTCAGATCCCCCATGCATGACCTTATCACGGACGTCCTCTCGCGCCGCTGTCCATCTACCCATCAAGCCCCCCCCCGCTCTGACCGTCAGCCCCCCAAGGTCGTCTCTTAAGCCCAAGGTCAGGGCTCCAGGGCCCCTCTCTGCCGCGGCCACGACGTAGACAGCTGTCGCGAGCTCCCTCCTTGGGCTCCATGCCAGGCCCCGGCGCCTCACATGCTCCATTCAGGTCGCATCGAGAACGGGGCCTCCGCTGTGGCCATTCCGCAAGGAAATCAGCGATTCTTGCGTCTGGAGCTCATCTTACCTAACCCTTCCCCTTTGACCGGCCCTTGGCGCGCCACCGAGAGAGCGTCATTCGCAACCACAGCTGTCATGAGATGACCAAAGGATAGCCCGAGCGACCGGTGGCGACGCCAGGAAGCATTTTTTTGCCGCGACCAATTGGCCTCCATGATTGGCCGGCCTAAAATCAACGACGCCGATCACACGCTCACCATGTGCCGTGTTGTTGCAATTCCTCGGCGCATGACGGCGCGGCGGGCGGCACTTGGCAGAGATGGCACTCGGTTGCTTGTTTTTCGCTTCCCTCGTCTCCCCTTATCGCGCCGTCCCCGCCGTGATTCCTGCTGCTGCTGCTTCTGGCCTGGCTGCGGCCCGCACCGACTAACCATCTCCATCATGGTTGTGGTGACGGACGTGGTGGATGCCAAATCCCTAACGGTGTCCTAAAGGGGATTAGTGCGGGGCTGTTGGACCAACCGTTTGGGGCCATCATGTGACGGTCCAAATGCAGCCAAAATCATGACATGGTGATAAGCTCAGGCATTCTCCTCCCCAATAAGTTCATGGTCTTGAACTCAATGGTGCGGAGTTATCTTTGGTCGACTCGACGCCGGGGATCGGATCGACACCTCGCTACCCGGCTTCCGCTCCTCTGTCATGGCCATCGCCGTCGTGGATTGGCCGCGCCGCTGGAAATGGGTCGTGGACCGGTGCACACGCACACTGTTGCACCGCACACATACCACACACACACAACCGCGCACGGCATGAGGCCAGTGTGCAGCCATTGGGTCAGGCCCGTCTCTTGCACATTGCCTTGACACATTGACCGAGCTTCCCGCTCCAGCGTCTCTCTCGGCGCCTCTGGCCCAGAATCAGGCTATGCCATCATCGATGCCAACGCATCGCCTTGTCATGACACAATGGCCGATGAGCATTGCATTGACACGTTTTTCCTCTAGGGCGGTTGAATGGTTCTTGGGAATCTGACCCTCCAGGATGCGCCCTTCTCATCGAGACGGTCCGCAACAGAAGACATTGCCAAGATGCCGAACGACACGCCTGTGCTATCATCATTTCGCTACAGTGCGGCTTCTGTCGCTCGCCCGCTACACCCCAGGTACGAAAATAATGCTTTCTTTTTCTTGATAGTCCAGCCACCCACCGCCACCGGGCCTAAGACACAGGGTCCAGGGTCCAGGGTGTGTCTTTAATCAGGATCCGGCAAAAAGAGTCTGACTTTGATGCCATCCTATTCATCCCATGTCGAAGCCATGGCGATGGATGCCATGCATGCACTGAGCAGCCAGACCGTGGACTGGAGTCAAAGCTACTGAATTTTCTGTAACAAAAACAAAGTCGCTCAAGAGAAAAGGGATGGGGAAGACAGCTCTGGGTCTATCCACAACGGTGCCGGTGGGTTCTTGCATGTACGCAACGGCTCTGCGGTTGCAGTTGCAATTCGATCGCAAAGGGTGGTACAGCGTAACCGCCGCGCGCCCGGAGCGCAGCGCACCACGCTGCATCCGCATTATTCTACTCACCATTCCCATTCTCATGCCGATGCTCATTCTCACGCTGTAGTGCGCCATTGAGGTGACACGGGGAGCGCGGACGGGGACATTTGCAATCTGCAACCCTTTAACCCCTCGAGCCAAAGCCCCCGAGCATTTACCCTACACCCACACCAGGCCCCCCGGTGCTCATCACCATCGCCTCCCGCTTCCCCGGTGGCCCGGTCAGGATGATAACTATTCCATGCCAGCATTGCGTGTTCCATTGTTCTATGGCCGGTACCTAGAACCCTGGATATGTCGGGAATGTTGCCCGTCCTCGGCCGGGAGAATATTACAGCACGTTGACAGGCACCCGCGGCACGTCCCATCCCGTGGTCTATTGACAAGCTAAAACAAACCACGGTCCAAACTAAAACTTGATCTCCCTCGCTCAAGATGTTGCGCCCTGAACGAGCCAGCTCTTGGCCACGTCGTCCAATCGAATCAGCGCCGCGTCTACCCCGACTTTTGAGCGAGACATTGCGTCTCGTCCCAGGCATGCTTTGGGCTTGGAGCTGTGCATATCACCCACCGAGCCGCCATGGCCAATCGCGATCCGCCGAACGACAACGTGCCTCGCGACGCTCTTGTCCAGCGCTCAGAGCTGCCAACCAACATGATACCCCCTGCCGAGTCTAATGTCCCTTGAGACGGAACCAAATATGCATCCTGCCTTGCCTCAATGTCCCGAGTGAGACATTGAGATCGTTGAGCCTAAAGCCAGACCTCAGGGGTGTCTGTGTCAGGAAGCTGCAAAATGCCCCCCCCCTCCCAACAGGAGAAAACGTTCGTGCGAGATGCATTGGATTTACGGCTGCATCCTACCATGATGGATAGTCTTGAAACTAGCTCGGGACTGAGGCGTGAGAAAGAGAAAGAGAGAGAGAGAGGGAAAGACAGAGAAGGTAGCCTGTCATAGATTCCTCTTCTCTCGCTCGCTCCTGGACCCTAAACACCGAAGCTGACCATGGTACATACAGCTTGACCAGTAACCGCCCGACCATGTCCTGGACGGGCCATCTTGCTAGACATCTGCTTTGTCTTCCCCGGTGAGGGGGAGACACCTGTCCATACTCCTCACTGGCACCTCCCTAATGTCGTTCGACTGTCTTTGTCGAGTGATGGGGTGACGCGATGAAGGGGTTGTTTTGCAGCGCGCACCCCAGTCTCTGCTCGTCACCACCAGGCCGAGACGAGACGAGGCGACGGGCAGCTCGCACGTCACAACTTGCACCCGCACCGCAACGGCAGCGCTTGCAAGCGGCCATTTTGTGGGTTGCATATCGACTAATGAGCTTGCTGCTTCAGCGCAGGCATATCGTCCCGGAACCGGACTGGATGAAAAAAGGCCCACTGTTGCTTCGCGGCCGTGCCCCCGAGATATCTAATCCAGGTCTAGGGGCAGATACCAAGCAGCCCCAGGCTCTCTGGTAGATCGCCCCGATTATTGATAGAAGCTCACGATCACGTCGCCATGGCCCCTTGCGTTCCGGAAGCCGCACCCAGGATTGACTTGACCGACGATTCATTCCACACACATCCTTGGCTATAGTTAGACGCCGCGCAATTATGCTTCACCGAAGCACCGAGAGCCTCACCGCAATGTCTTTCATCCTTTTCCCTGTGAGTTTCAAAACTGTCCATAGACGTCGGTCCCTGCTCCCATGTGCTGCCAGGATCCTGAACCCGGGTCTCAAGCCTCGCCGTTTAGTGTCGCCACACCTTGAAATATCTACCGGATGCGAAAGAGGGGAGGGGGGGTGTATTTCGGCTCTTGCCCTCTAAGGTACTGACTGTATTTCTGTATCTACACAGTCCAGCAAAGCTTAGAGAAATCAGCATACTTGGCCCCAGCACACCCTCCCGGTTCAATTCAAGGCGGGATTCTGTTGTTGCAGTCTGGCGAGTTGCAAAAACCATGTTCGACAAATCAAATTGCGCCTCGCACGCTCATGGGCTTCGGTGGGCTATTATGCGGGACTGATTGAGGCCCGCAAAGGGTGTGGGCAAAGATTAGCTGCGCCATCAGTGCAGATGGCCCCTGACAGGCCGTGAATGGAGCGGATGTACCTGGTCCTGCTCCCGGTGCCATGGACGTGTCTGTAGGATGCCATCGCCTTCTTCTCGCTGATCGTCTTGAGGATCCAACCCACCGGAACACTGCCCGGAGGCACGGTCTCGGTGTGTTTCTAATTCCGAACAGGAAACGATAACGAGATATCTTTCATTGTTTCGCTACTAATGCCGTGCTACCATTCATTAGATTTGCCATGCATCGTTCCATGTCGTGTTCCGGCAAGTCTCCCTGTCCTTGCACTTCCCCCCTAGTCTCCTGAAGTCTGTAACTCGCTTGCCGAGCCTCAACGCTTTGGGATACAGTTGAAATGTCCTAGCTAGTGCTCACAAGCCAACAACCGCTCTCGTCCTGTCAATGCTCCCACGGGTATGATTACATGATAATGTAAGATAAAACATGCAAATCAAATCAAGACAAGCGTAAAAAACAAAACAAGAAAAAAAGAGCCAATGTTTTTAGTCAGTCCCAGCGAAAGCAGTCTTCTTCTCCTTACCACGGGCTCTGTGTCAACTGGGGCGTCTGCATGCCACCGCCCTTGCGGGCCATATCCAGTTCCATATCCACATCCCATGTCCCCAGATAGTCTCCCATCTCGCGCATGACGTCTTCCACAATGTCAATTGGTTCCTGCGACTCCTGAGGGGGCTCGCCGGGGCGGCCCATGCCAGCGGCGTCGTCGGGTGTGTCAACGGTGGGCACCGAGTGCTTCTGGAGCTGGTCAGCTGCCAGGAACGTCTCCGCCATGGCTTGAGGGGTAGGGCTTCCAAGCGAGCGCTGCGAGGCGGTGGGGAGGAGACGATGCCGCAGACCGCTGCTGCTTCCAGATCGGCGAGCCACGGCCGAGAAGTGGTCGTGAAACTTGGCATCCTCAGATGTCGGCAGTTCAGCAATCGGCGTCGTCGGCGGTGGTGAGGCGTGCCTCGATCGGGTCTCGATCTGTGACGGCACCTCGCTCGTGGCCGCCGGGCTGGACATCTCATGCGGCAGGGGTGCCCACGACACGCGGCGCTGCGAGACATCGCCGCCCCAGGGATTCTTGGTTGCGGATGCGAGGATGCCCTGCGTGCTGGGCAATCGAGAGCCCGAGTCGAGACACGCGGCACGCCTGTTGCCACGAGGGCGGCGCTCTGGCGATGGCGACATGAAAGAGGCCATCGACTTGAATGAAAACTGGGGCTCGGGCGTTGATGGCCGAGGCGGCACCATGGCCGGGGTGCTGGAGGCCTTATTCTGCACCTGCACCTGGCTCGAAATAGAACACGTTGTATCGACTGTATGCGACGCTGACGGCGGATCTTCATTATCAATACTTTGCGCGTCTTGCTGAGGCGCCATTGGTGGTGCAACAGGTGTATTATTCCAAGGAGTTTGAGCATCTGATGATGCCAAGGGGGAGGCATCCATCCTTTCCGGAGTACCGAGGTTCGCCTCTGAACAAGCAAAGTTCTTCATTGCAAGCGTCGCGAACTGTGAAAGTTGTTCACTGGCCCAAGGGCTTTGCTGCGAGGCTGGAATAGACTTTTCGCCAGCAGCGCGAACAGCGTCGTCTTGCAACAAGGTTTCTTCATCCGAGGGTGGCTGACATGGTGAAATTCGATGGCTGGACTTGAGGCTAGAGTCAGTTGTATCTGGAACAATAGCCTTGGATGGCTGGGGTGTCTCAACACTTCCGGGTTCCACTGGCAGAGCCTTTGGTGACGGCAGCTGTGCGGGTGGCTTCGAGGC
Source organism: Calonectria crousiana (assembly GCA_013406985.1). Taxonomy (NCBI): domain Eukaryota; kingdom Fungi; phylum Ascomycota; class Sordariomycetes; order Hypocreales; family Nectriaceae; genus Calonectria; species Calonectria crousiana. The sequence goes on along the minus strand of VTGD01000059.1, from coordinate 177,444 downwards.
AACCGTAGGCGACTGGCCAATCTTGAAATTCGTTGAGGGGGATGAGGTGGCGACTCTTGTGGGGGATGAACTCATCTGGCCCATTGATTGCGACAGCTTTGCCCATGACGACTTGGGAACAAATTGTTTGACTGAACATTTCAGTAGACCTAAATGCTCGGGGAGTGTAGATGCTGTTTCAACAGTGAGAGGTTGATGAGCTTCTGACTTTGAGTCTTCTGAAGAAACGGACTTTTTGTCTTCACTTCCAGATTCCAAAACCGACCCGGCGTCTTCAATTGTTGTAGAGTTTTGGAAACTGTGCTCTTCCAACAACTGTGCTGTGGGACTGTCGCGATCTTCTTCCGTAAAACAGTCTGTTCTTGTGTCGTTCTGACTATTCCCTGAAGGCATGGAGATTTGAACAGCTTGTTCCACGACGCGCACAGGAGAAACGTGATTACTTTCGCTAGACTCAGGCTCGCCGCAAGTTTCGCTCGTCGTGTCTGAAGAGTCTGATGTAACTGAACCACTGGCCATACTGATGTCCAAATTTTCTGGGGCAACAGTATCCAACTCTTCAGCTTCCTCACTAACCACTGAAGACAGTTCACTTGAAGTTGCATCATTCTCAGCTGCTGTATTATCGATGTTAAGGGCAGTCTCAACACTGTCCTTTTTGGTCGAGTCAATCGTTTTTGCAGAGACATCTTGGCCGCCATCAGCCTCTGATGCAGACTCTTCCCCTGGACTGGATAGTCCAGACCAAGACTCTGCATTTATGGAATTTGATTCATTTTCTAGAGACTTGAATTGATCCATATTTGGTTCGTCCTTGCCGTCGGCCCTTGTCCGCTTGTAACAGAAACTTCCGTCTCGTTGTGTTGCCAAGTTCTCATCTCCCGCACTCTCCACTCTGGTACATTCATCCATTTTGGTCAACGACTTTTGAAGCCCCGATCTTCGACTTGGGGATTGCTGTTCGAGAACCCGTTGAGACAACATGTGGCGAGGTGATTTTCGGGGGAGTGGTTGGGAAAATTGGTTCTGAGACACGGGAGAAGACAAAGTTGCGGCTGCCTTTATGGCGGCGATTTCATCTCGGGAGAGCTCATCATCCGAGTCTTTCGTCGTTTCATAAATAGCACGTGTTGTGAGATTCTTCCTCGGTGACATGCGTTTTCCTGGTGACCCTGTGCGAGCCGGTGCGCTGCAGAAAGAAACGCTTAGAGAATCATTCAGTTCGTCCTCCTCTTCCTCGTCGGGTTTGTCTTGTCCATGGCCAGAACTCTTGTGCCTACGTAGAGTGCGCGTAGTCGTAATCGACGATGGCAGCCGATCTGGGAGGCTGCTGAATGATGTGCCAAGCACATGGCCGGTCTCGTCACTTCCACGCAACAGGCCCGATTCTTTCTGGATTGGTGTATCCGCAGAGTATGATTCCATCGGGTCTGTCCGCTGTCGTTTACTTGCTATTTTCCTGAGCCATTCGGATCCCTTGGCTTTGCGCTTCCTGTCAGACTTGTTTCCCCTTGGTGTTGTTGCCCAAAAATCATCCTTTGCGACGTTCGGTACAGAACTTCTCCATCTCTGAACCATGGACAGCTCTTCGTCTTCGAGAAAAGGGTGTGCTGCAACGATGGGGGCGTGTTTAACGCTCTCGGGGCTTGGGAGATGGCACTCTAGACTGTCATGTTGACCAAATTGTGTCTCGGGGATGGACGCATGTCGCTGGTGCTGCACATGCTTGGGAAGCTTTGTAGGGGATTTTCTTTCACCCTTCGTACCCCCAGAAGTACGGTGTTTCGATCGCCACGGGTTCACCCATGCAGAAGCACTGTTAAAGGGGCCCTGGAGTGTGGCCGTGAGAATGAGCGGCGTCTGCCCATCGAGGAATCTCTGGCCTGCGGCCTCGTATCGTAGCTGCCGAGAAATCGGGGAGTCGTAATCTTCGTCCTCGGATCCTTCGTAGAGAACGTCTTCGGGGGCGCAGGTTGCTTCGCAGTATATACTATCTTGGCCCCAGGCTACCGATTCCTCCAAGTCAGGACGCGACATGGTGAAACCTGAGGCATGTATGGTATGATTCGGTGAGGCAAAGGCTACCGTAGCAGTCGAGTGAGTGGGAATATCGACAAGGATTCAAGGAGGCAGGTCAAAAGTCGGGAGGCTCTTCTCTTGCCCACCCTGATGGCGTCACCGTGCTTTGAGTCGTGGATTGTTGTTGGGGGTGATGTGATGCCGAACGCCTTGTCACGTGACCACGTGTCAAGAAAAAAGTTGTAGGTGAATGAAGTGTCAGTCAACAGATAGACATAGAGCCATGCCGGAGCAGTTGTGATTCTCCTTTAAGACCGCTTTCAAGCATTTTCAAGCATTCACTTGCCGCACACCGCCGAAGCCCTCGTTTTCGTAGCAGTCTGAGCGAGCGGTGGGGCGTTAACGTGGCAACCAAGAAAAAAAGTCCGAAATCACCTTGCAGTGTCTACACCATTGAAATCTACGTTTGCCATGCTTCTCATTATTGACCTGCAAGAAAGACGACCACTTGTTTGGCTGCCCGTCAGCCTCTGCTGGAGATACCCAAAGTATCTCAAACTTTAAGATTTTCCGATGGAGATCCTAGATCAACTGGCCCAAGTCAGATTTAATAATTTCCATAATTTGTCCCAAAAATACACGCGTTCCCCACCGGAACGTTTTAGCGCCAGCTTTCCAGTGGCTTTGAAGGATTCCATCATTTTTGCTTGCTGGATGTCTGGAAGCCACTGTCAGTTAGTCGCTGAGAGGCATTTTTTGTTCGCCTATGAACGCTATTGGCAATTTTCCATCAGAACAAAAATTGAGTGTGCCGCCCAGGGCAGCAAGCCCCTCGGTACTGTTTGATCTCCAGTGAAAGTGTGCTGCTCTCGAGTCTGATATTGCCGCCACAGGCCCTCCCCGCTTTTGACGGCCTTCCTGGACATACCCCATGGACCACCCACCTGGAGGCCTCAACAGTTTATTTATTGCTGCTCTTTTCTTTTGTATTATCACAAGGTAATTTGAAACGTAGCATTAATCGTATTTGTAGCATAAATAATATGACTAGAGCTAGCTATGGTCGTGATCTAATGCTCGTCGGCCACAACCAATCTTTGCCGGTCCTGTGAGCAGATGTGACTCTCAGACCAACTGCATAGCGTCCGTTCCATTGGCCTTCCTAGATCAACTGTGAAGAATACAAATTTGAACTAGTATACAGGGTCTTTTTTAGAAGTATTGGCACCCTAGGAGACGTACAGATGGGCCGTAAGGTCTGCCATGCACAAGACTACGCCCGTCCAGTTCCTCAAGCATCTCGCAGATCGCCTCATTTAATTCATCAATAAAGCGCCAGCTCTTCGAATCGGATTCGAAATATCTGCGATCCGGCCTGAAATATCTTCTATCCCGTTGATAGAAGAATGCTTCGTGGTAATCATCGTCATTGGGCCCACCTCGGTCCAGTTGAAGACTATAATCAATGATCCAGATTGTGCTTACTTGCAAGCATTCCCTTGCAGACCGGAGCAAAAACTGGACAATTGGTAGATCGCGGAGGTCCCACGGCCATACTTCCCCCATGAACACCTGTTGCGCCAGCTGTCCCCATGCCGTGTCATATTCCAAGGCGAAATGTTGGATGGATCGAAAGCCCGCAAAGGCCGAGCCGATGGGAATATATTTGTCAATATCTTCCAATTCGAGATTCTCAATGTCAAAGGGTTGTAGAATAAAAAGATCTCGGTGGGGCATAACCGTAAAATAGTGGTTTATGGAATCTTGTCCTATAAAATAGGATGTAGCAACTGCTCGCCTGCATTCCCGGTCCTTTTGAGAATATTCTTTTTCCATAACCTCCCTGGACTCTTTACAGGCTGTCCAAAGACCACCATCAAGCATATACATTGACATATTATTGCAGGTCCACGAGGCCGGTGACTGTTCTCGCTGTTGGTAGTTAACACTAGCCTCGGTAGGCTCAGGCAAGCTTTTGGGGGCTGATAGCCGTATGCCATTGTATCCCCATCGGAAAGACCGATCAAACATCATGTCCATAGATGTATCTGCATCCTTGTCCCATTTAACATCATAAACACTGAAGACGTGAGCCCCGGGTCAATGCGGCCTAGTTGCGAGGTTCCAGATTTCATGCCGCAACTCCCACGGAAGCTGCAGAAAATGATGGAATGTTTCCGGCATTTCAACGGAAGCAAGCAAATGGCGGTGCAAGTTAATGGCGGCTCGAGAGCTAAGCCAAGAATATTAGCCGGAAGAATGTTTAGATGATGCGGGCGGGCCAGTGACGATTTTGATGTTGCTGCTGGAGGAGGAAAACAAATCACGACTTGGAGGAGGCACGGAGGCAGTTTATAATAGCTAGAAGGGCATCCAGGTTAGCCATCTCCGATGCGTTGAAAACGCTATTTGGTAGTTGCGATAAGATTTTCCCGACCAACCAACCCTATTGTTCAAATCGAACTGTATGCCACATGGTTGATCAACGGCCGGAGTTGTGACTCGATGGTTCCATGTTGCACTACCTGTCTTGTTTTGCATCATCGCCCTGTGGTGCGTGTGTAGGGTGCGGGGAAATTGAGCCTTGGGGTGGCTTTGCTTGTTTTCAACGCCCAGAGCCCACTCTCCCCTGATCATGTTCCACTGGGCCCTCCCTCTTAGGCCGTAAAGCTGTGTGTATTTTGGCAACTTCTGATCTTTACGCACTGATCATTTACACTCAACATAATTTATGCGCTATTCGGTGACATCTTTCGACTGCTTTTGTCACAGTCACAGATCGCTGCTTGGTGACTCACAGGGACCACCCAATGCACAAAACTGATTCCCATGCAGAAGAGAACGCATCCTCGCATCATGCAGCCGACAACAAGACCTTGATGCGAAAGGCTTCATCACACGATGAGGATGGCGGCTCGCCAGTGGCAATGAAGATGGCAAAATTCCGCCACTGAAGAACAGAAGGAACTTGGAAAGCGCCCATACGGTGGCGTGTTTAGCACCTTGGTCCAGGCTACGGGCAGTTCACAGCATAAACGACGTATCGAACCCGAACAGCAACAAGCACGGTTGCAGAAACGAAAGGCTGACGATGGTAAAGAAACGGCTGCGATGGATGACGCCCGCTTGACTAGAGTTCAGCATCACCTTCAGACCTTCGCTCACTGTCATTATCGCGTTCGGTGGAGGAAGGTAGAGAGATGTGACTGCACTTGGTAGTTAACGTTCTGGTTCGTGCTCAAAATAAGCTTGCTTCCGACTCTCTCCTTTCCGCGCCTTCTCTCACGCTGTCGTCCGACGCGTACGAAACATGAGCTCAAGCCATGCCCACTCAACTAATCACCTTGTGTCCCAGGAAGCGACCCCCACGCGCCACGAGCACCTATGTCCGTGTTAAATACGAATCAATAATCTCCAAGAAGTCCTGCATTTTGAAGTAATTTGCAAAGGCCATTCCGCTGGTGGGAACAGGAGCCCATTAAGGTCAGAAACCAACGGGCAGGTAATACAAAAAGAAAACTCTTCAAAGATAACTCTAATACAAATTCATCATAATAAAATAATGCTCTTCCTACCCAGATTTATGCATTCCACCACACAAACACCATTCCGTTCCTAAACAGGCCTACCCAAGGGTTCACACACATACACACACACACACACACACACACACATAATATCTCTCGAAAACAATGGCAGCCATCCAGCAGTGCATCATTTACAAAGGCAACAGCCCTCCTGATTGCAGGTCGGCCGTGCGCTACATGTATATCAAGCTCTTGCTATTGGTTGCGATGTGGCTAACATCTTGCAAGCGAACGCAAGCTGCAAATCGGAGCCGTCACGTATACCAAAGCTGATAAGAAGTACTTCGCAATGCACCTCCGGCCGTGGTTGAACATGCGGCCAGACCCCTCCCTACGCTAAGGAGATTGGTATATTTCTTTTGGAATTAGATATTAATATTACAAAATATGGAATTTAGTAGACTCACTTTTATTTGCCTTTGAAAATCCTATGAATAAATTAGAATTAGTAATAACCCAAAATACATATTACAAGAGAGATATACAAGGGCCTTCTCCGTATGGAACTAAATAGATAATGGTTAGCATTATCCATAACATCAATATCACGGCGGGGGCATTCTCACAGTAATATTCATATCGACATTCTAAATAGATATCATTATCAGCAAGAGAGAACGAAACAAAACGAAAAGGTCCACTAACTTCAATGATGCCGGGCTAATAATGGGTCAGCGAAAGTACATCAACCACCCACAAATAAGAGGAAAGATGCAGCGAAAACTAACAATTGGTTTTTGCTACCAGCATATTAGCAATAGGATCAAAAGCATTAACAATGGCCCAAGAGTAAAAAGGTTGATAATCCAAATTATTAATTTTCAACATGGAAGATAAAGATGGCTTCTTACTTTCTTAGCCTCAGGGGCCGCAAGCTTGGTCTCAGGCTATGATGTATTAATTTTGATTTAAAAAGATGAGATCACTGTATAGCATTAACATACGGTGGTGGTGGCGGCCGAAGCCACCGAAACAGTCGACATGGTTGACTATTATATTTTAGTGTTATCCTGGACAATTACTTGTTTGGGTGACTTGGCACACGGCAGCGCGCTTCTGAGGAGAAAAAGGTCAGTAAAGGGCACCTTGAAGCAAGCATCGAAGTTGGCCAAGAGCCATGCTGAGAGCAATCAATGGGTGACTATTAAGATGTACTAACCTTGCCCTTGCCCTTTCCCTTGTCATTTCCCTTCTATTCGGGTCGGGTTAGAGTCATTGATCAACGATATTCGAGGAGCGGATGTCGGATAGCTTAAATCACAATGATAGAGGACATACAGGGACTTGGAGAGTCTACACGTAAAAATTAAAATTAGCTTCGGAGAGGTTAAAAAATTTCAGGTTCCTTACGACAGTTGGCAACTGGATTGCCGATGTTTATAGACATCTGAAAAAGTTCAAGTTGAGTGACCCATCGCACTCCCATTTCCCTAAGCGAGCAGCCAGGGAGCCATACCTTTGCTCTCCGTATGGAAGATTGGTTGGTCGGGTGGCGAAGTCGGACTCTACAACCTCCACGTGGTGCCGCCTAGGAACCTGGTCAAGGCCAGAGCCAGTGCAGAGACGCAAAAGGGTGTAAGGAAAGAATTCGGTGGGGCTTTCGGATGTGAGAAGGTCTAAGATGCTTGGTTGACGTGATCTGGAACTGACTACTCCCTTCGATGGCGCTTTCATTGGTGGTTCATGGTAGATGACTGGTGTGTTCGACGCTGCAACGGTTGGCTTTTATCAGGGCTTTTGCTCTTTTTCGAGACGGATTGGCGGTAACCGGCCGATTGCAAAATGGTTGACGGGAATTGTGGTTGATGGGTGGAATGGATCAATGCCGTGCGTTGGAGCCGGCTGGCCTTGGCAAGGCAGGGCAGCATCTGAAGTGGTGAGGAGGTAAGTTCGTTGCCTTTTAGTCAAGCAAGTGGCCGCCTGTCTTAAGGACCTGGCTTGGTTAAGCACCAGGTGTCACGGCCAGTGGACACCAGCTGGCGAAGCCGACGCTCGCTTCCCTGTCGTCTGCGGAGAAGTGGGCGAGCCCAAAGGCCTTACAACGCAGCCCTTGAATGATTGTCAGTTTAAGATTTTTGCTGGATGGGAACCTGGCTAAATTGCTAGAGGTTCTGGCCTTCCCAGCCGAAACAAGTAAAAACGCTCCCTAACGTATTTTCCAAAACATAATCTCGCAAATCTTCCTTCGGATTATTTTTGCTTTAGAAATCGAGGCTATTCTAATTATGTCAATTTGTGCAGTGGCCCCTGTGGGGGAGGTACCTCTGTGACAATAATTCAATGGGCTGGATTCCACTGAGCTATTCCCTAGGCGATAGCGCCTAGCAGTGCGGAAAACATCAACAGGCACCCTTTCACAATTCGACTTTTCCAACCCATTGCGTACTCACGACCTGCTGGTCGTGCTCGATACTACTGTTCCCATGGGCATCCCTGCTCAGGTTCCCAACAAGTCACGCACATCCCGAAACCTTCGACCCTGTATGCCTCACAGGCTGCTTCGAAATCATTGCATCGCCATCCACAAGGCTATCTCATTGGTAAGCCGTAACATTCATACTAGTTCCTTTTCGTGCTGCAGGATAAATATCAACAAACCTCCACGCACAGGACGAGGCATAACCAGGCGCGACATAAGGGCAACGGCCACAGCCTTCCGACTCCCTCCCTCGATCCTCATGGTCTCAACCACCAAGTATGCACGCGATTCAATCTCTGTCGTCAATACCAAATCGTCCATTGATTTGGATGGACCATCAAACAGACGAAACTGTTTCCCATGCTGATGCAGGATCTTCCTTTACGATGTGCCCGGGAGCCTTGAGAGAAAGTCTTCGCGAGCATGGGGCATTAAAAAAGCGAGCGCGCCGCTATCACCATCTCTATGACCTTCTAATACTATCCTTTGATCGTTGAGTCTACAAGCACGAAGTACGCAGCCTGGGCCTAGTAGTCAATGTTAGATTGCTAACCTACCCTCAGAGACCGCTCACGAGACGACGCAAACACCGAAACTTCCCTGCGCGATAAGGACGACAGTGCCCCATTCCTTCCTCTTTGCTGTCGGCTCCATAGATGCAGTAAAACGTTAGCATCACGCACTACCCAATCGTTCCAGCCACTCAACAGGCCTCGCCATTGTTACCTAGCAAATGCCACCACTGAGAGCGAGATGGGACAAGTCACCGACACCAGGCTCTAGAAGGATCCAAACTGTCCCGCCCCTTGGCCTACCATCTAGATGCACCGGCGCATATCTCGATGAAGGCACTTGTTATCCAACAATCAATTTTTTATAATGAGCACCCATTTTTACCCTATTTGAGTAAATAATGGGGTTATTTTGGCCTATTATTTTTCTTGTGTTTGGGTAAATTGTATTTTAGGTATTTATTATTTATTTTTATTAAAAATAAATATTAGAAATCTTTATTTAAAAATAAAAATATTATTAATTATTTTATTTATAAAATAAAATTAATTATATTTATATTTATATTTTATATTTTATATTTTATTAAATACTATACGTACATGGGGTACTTGGTGGGATACTCGTTGTTAAAAATTGATTGCTAGGTAACGAATTCCTTGATAAAATGCTTCATTCACGCGATTTCTTTATTTCATTTATTACTTTATTCTCACTAGCAAGATGTTGGACTTGCTTGAGCTAGAAGGTTGAGGGGCAATGAGGCTAGACTCAGTAGACTGGCCAATCCACTCACTGGGCCTGGGGAGCTGCAGCGACATGCGCATTTCGTGAAGCCTTGTGGGAGGAAAGAAGACTCGATTTCAATGCGGGGGCGGGGTCGGAAGTTGGGGGAAGCCACTGCATGCATTGCCAGCTCCGCACTTTCCACTTTTGCTAGTGAGCATGACAGTAAACAACTCCACAAAGAATTTATCAAACACAAGGGTAATACGAAGTTTAAAGTCTGGTCTGCGCTGCGGATTAGCCGCTAGAACGGGAACGCGTCGATTGCTGGGTCTATGTGAGCATTGGCTATCTCTGGATAGTTTGTTATCGGTGAATGGAAGCACACTTGTTTTGCCTGGCGACGAACTCCGTTTTCCAATGACTGGTTTGTGAGGTCTAGCTGGGGTCACTTGATCTTGGTTTCCGAAGCACACATGAGTCAATCAATAGCTCTTGGCACTACTCAATTCCACAAATCTCCCACATCGCTGTATTCACCCTCCAGGCAGAGCATTTAGACAGCTTGCGGAACTGGTAGCACCATGGCCCTCCCCTCCCGAGCCCCAACCCTGGTTATGCACAATCAAGAACCCACGAGGTACTCCAGGGTAGGGGCAATCCACAGTTGCAAAATATAAACAACCAGCCATCAAAAATAAGTCGGTAAATATGAAAATCATGGAGATAGAATTCCTACTAGTGGTCATTTCAATAAGCCTGGGTAGTGCTCTCCTCTTTTTTTTGTTGTCACATAGCAGCGTGAACACCATTGCACAACGACACCACTCAGTCACCATTTTTAACTGGAATTCTCATTTGGGTGGCTGCATAGTGCACTGACGTATCACACAAACCCTACCCCTGTCCGACATTCAAGTAAAACACGCTAAAAGCATGACTAATCGCACACAAAGTGGGTCAGATGGTTGACACGCCAACCTACCAGCATTTTGCCCAAACCATGTTGTTTATGTTGCCAGCGAACCAGGATACGCGCAGTGGCTCATGCTTCAACCTCCAAATGCCTTTGCTTGCGAGTTTGCGTCGGTTCTATACCTATCTCTGAATTTTTAAATTCCCTCATCCGTCCTCGCGCCTTGCTGTTTGTTACATCAATACATCGCCCGTGCGCACCGACAACAAAACTTGGCCGCCCAAACAAAGCTCACGACCAAACATCACCACACATCATCCTTCGCGACCCCGCACAGGCGATAACAAACGACCCAGTGCATGGAGTCTGAATAACACCTTTACTGACAAGCTCTCTCAAAGGCGGCGCCATGGAGCACGCTTGGCTGGACTCGCTGTCGGAGGATTGGGTCTCCCAGCCCGCCTCAGCAGACACCTCCGCCGCACAGCTCCCACCTCTCAAAAGCGACGACGCGCCCACCAAACACAGAGAAACACCAAGCCGAATACCGCGTAGGACGTTTGGCCCTCGGTCACCAATTGTCTCAACAAACGACGACAGCCCCAGTGCTTTGAACGAGCGTAGCGTAAACGACATCAACATTTCGGGGCAGCGACTCTCCAAGATAGCCCTGGAATCAAAATATGGGCGTGGAGCCAGTGGTGGTAGGGCAGCCTCCGTTTCCACTACTGGATCTATTGTCCACAACACAGTACAATTCAACAAATCATCCATTGGCAAGGGCAAAGGCGAAACACCCGAGTGGAAGCGACGCTTGGTCTATGGGGATGTCCAATACGGAGAGCAGCGCGATCTCTTTTGCTCCGCTGCTGCAGGCCTTCAAGACATGTTTAAGCCCCCCTCTGGATCCGAGCAAAACAGCGCCCTCGACGACCAGAATGAGACGAGCATGCCATCGAGCCCGCCATACGCAGAGCGCCTCGCTAATGGCGATCTCGACAAGACCCTGGAGGGGTTGAACCTGGATGAATTAGAGGATGACGAGCCTCTCTACCCCAACGACGTGACCCCTAGCCCGAGCCCAAGGAGGACGAAAAAGGAGATTCAGTATCGACTCAACGTGGATGACTACGGGCGCTCCAGCCAAATTGGTGGGCTGGATGATGGCACACCTTCTCGCCAACCTGAAATATACCGGGACGAGAGTTGTCTGAGTGTACCAGGCGACGACCTCAACCTGCGAAAAATTAGCGCCCAGAGTGGTCAAAGTATCATCCGCAACGAGGATTTCAGCGAAATTGTCGTTGGGAGACACAGCAGCCAAGACGGGAAGGTTGATTTTGCCCCTCTCGAACTACCCCCTGACCAATTGAAGTCGAAGCTTGAGGCGCTTCGAATTAACCAGATGCTTCTTGATCCCGAGGTTGATCCTCGGTTGGCATTCGATACGACCGAACAGGGCGACATGACCAGCTTGGACACGACCGAAGAGTACCATCGAGCTGGCGGATACATCAACACACGAAGAGGCGGGAGGTCGGGCGACGGTTCATTCCGCTACCGCGATCTCAGCCCCGGTTTGCGCATTGATACTTCGGGGATGCTTCCGGAGGAGTCGTTGCAAGCCAGCACTCCAAAGCAGTTCCCTTCTGTGAGGACTGACGTGACTAATCCATTCCCGGAGGATAGATTTATGCTCAGCCCCTCAATGCCCCGAGCTCCTTTCCCCAGCCCCGAAAAGAGGCAGCTTGCCGCTGAACAACGGGGGACATCTGGAGGCAGTCCTCTGAAGCTTTTCGGGCCGTACGACACTTTTACCAACCAGACGCTTCTTCGACGGATTAGCCAGTTTGAAGAGGGCATGTCCGGCACTGTTTCCCGGCAGTCCATGTCCCCGGCTTCTCACCATGGCCGTTCCCCATCGGCTGACGAGCCTTCAACACCTGTGCTGCCCAGCCCGGTCAGGCTCGGCCAATTCGACGACTCGCCAGGTTTGAAGTCTGTCAGCCAATTCGGCGCTGGTGATCTTGAGGGATATCCGTTCAGTGGTGATGTGTCACACGCGTCTCCTGGGCGGCTGTCGCCTTCGGACAAAGAAAACGCGTCTCCACATCCGCTAAGCCCCCATCCTTCTGGGCAAGCGTTCCAACGCTCGCTGCACGAACCCTCGCCCGAGGAGGACCCAGAGTTGGTTGTTCGCAGAAGACGAAACAAATCGTTGTCATCATCGACCAGTAAACATGCAAGAAGCCTCTCAATTTCCAGCCAGATCCGCAATATCCTACTTTCCCCTGCCAAGGGGGGACCCGCTCTCGATGCAACCTCGTTGCGTGATGGGTCCGACAGTAAAAGACCTAGGACTTCCCCATCTAAAGATCCCACGCCCAAGCGTCGGCGCACGCTCCACCGTTCTGACATTGCCTTTGGTCGCGAGGACCGGCTTGCTGGCGTGGACTCTGCGCATCGCGAGATGCAATCGGTCATGGGAAAGAAGCGGAAAGATGCTCGCCCAGGTACCTATCAGCTGGCAACCCCAAGTGTGCTGGCAATGAGAACCATTCTGCATCCTCTTAGCCCATCTAGCAGGGGTTCCTCGCGTAACCATTCGCGAACTTCGTCTGTTGATCCAGAGTACATGATTGGGCGGCTCTCCGGGAGCTCACCACTTCGCGCTCTCAAAGATGAGAGCATTGGGCTGACCAGCGATGCGCCCACCGAGGCTGATCGCAAGCCTTCAATTAGGACGCAGGATTTTGTCGACCAAGCCGCTCAGATCATGGCCATGATCCGAAACCAGGTCAAACCGCCTGTTCTTACGAGCGTAGAAGAGTCAGAGGCAGAGTACGGTTTGCCCAGCCCAGAGATTCGCGATGATGAATCGTACCAATCTACTAAGGAGCCGTTGTCTCGACCTCCCAGTCGTGAAGGGGCCCCCATGCCGCGCCTACCAACCCGCCAAGAGGACCCTGAGCTGATCAACCGGCTGAGAAAGTACCAAGAACTGAGTGACATGGGCGACATCATCTCCTCCTCTATGCGGTCTATGGGAATCGCGAAGGACGCGATTCGTGCCGCGATGGAGGTTGAGCGAAGAGTCGATCAAAATTCCCGCAGCAAGTCAGACTTGCCCTATATAACCGACGAAGAAGTTATCAGCGATCCACCAAACATTCGCATTTCCATGAACCCGGCTCGCGAGCTTACTTGCAGCCCTACGCGTGATTATCCTTCCCACTCCTCCCTGGGAACGAATAGGACATACCCCACCGGATCTTCTCGAGGATCCGATTCCAGGAAGATTATAATGCCAGAGAGCGTGTCACACCTTATTCCCGATCGCGTTGGCAGCATGTACCTGGATAAGCAAAACAATATTTGGATCAAGAAGAAGGAGACACCTCCCCGCCAAACAAGCACTATTCTTCTGCCCTCCGACAGCGAGGATGATCCGTTTGCCAGCATCCCTGATTTATCCGTGGATCTCACCAAGGAGATGCAGAATCTCTTGCTCAGCACAGCCAAGAAGCCCAATCATTCCTCCAGCCCGAGACAGATGCCCGATGAAAGTCCCTCTTTGTCTCGTTCACAGAGGGGCTATGTGACACTATCTCCTGATAGCCAGCTCAGCCCAAATGTTGCTTCTCTGGCCCGGGAGGAATTCGAGAAGCTCGATGCACGTGCGATGGAGGAGGGCTCCGAGGTGGATCCAGAGGACTTGCCTGGGCAAGATGAAAGCATCGTGGAAGAGGGGCAGAGCAACCCTCCTTCAATGAAGAGGCGCAACATGACTATCTCATTTTCCTCGCCAGTTGCCTCGTTCATCCAGGACGTTGTTGCGGAGGATTTGGACAGCATGGAAGATGACCCCGAGTTGCCCGAGCATGCGCCGGCGTCCACTGAGCCGTCTCCGAAGAAATCTCCTCGCCATCCCGCGGGCAAGTCGGCTTTGAAGAATACCCACAATGGTTCCGCTCGGGGGCGTAACATTGGTCCAAATGGCGCCACATTTATTCCCCGGCCGGTTTCGCGAATTGACGAGCAGGATGAGGAAAGCACTATTGAGCTTTCGAGCCAGGACCAACAGCGCCAAGTTAGCATCATCGGTGAGACCAGTATGGTTAGCCACAAAACACCTGACGGCCGCCGCACCAGCCTCAGCTTCATCGTTGGGCACACACCGCACAACTATTATCCGATGCCCGCGGACGATAGCGCAGTTATTGGCCAAAATGTTGGCAAATTGTCCTTGAGCCCTTTGTCCGAGTTTACGCTTAACAATTCGGACCAATCGTTTGGGTTTGAAGTCAGCTATGTCATGAGCCGGCGACACATGGTCACAGGAGATGGCTCTAACAAGGTCATGTCCATGTCGATACGGGACCTCGTGGACCGCCTTAGCGAGGTTGAGCCATGCGAGCCGTACTGGGAAGACATTACCGAGCTGGATCTACACGAGAAGCGCCTGGGCAGCCTCCACATGCTGGACGAATTCTGCGCCAAGCTCATCACGCTGGATGTGTCCAAGAATGCCCTTGGTCATCTTGATGGCGTGCCGTCTAGCGTGCGGCAGCTGAAGGTGTCACACAACATGCTGACAGAGTTGACGTCGTGGAATCACTTGATGAATCTGCAATACGTGGACATTTCTGGCAACGAGGTCAAGAGCCTGTCGGCGCTCAAGGGACTGGTGCACCTGCGAAGCATCAGGGCAGACAACAACCAGCTCACCAGCCTCGATGGGTTAGATGCGCACGACGGATTGCTCTCGCTGCGGGCACGCGACAATCTTATAGAGGAGGTGGACTTTGCAACTAATAAAATGGGACGACTGACGGAGTTGGACATTTGCGGCAACCAAATCAAGTCTGTTCGCAACTTGGAGCTTGTGCCCGCGCTGGCGCGGCTCAAGCTTGGCAAAAATTGCCTGGAGACATTTACGGTGCGGTCGGCGGGCCTGCGGGAGCTGGACCTCAGCGACAACGTTCTTACCAGCTTGGATGTGAGCAAGCTGCCGAACCTGCATTCCCTCCACGCGGACCGCAACCGCATCGTGGAGCTCACAGGCTTCAGCCGCACTCACCATCTGGACAGCCTGTCGCTGCGAGAACAGGGTGGCGAGCAACACCTCGATCTCGGATTTCTGTCGACAGCTTACGAGATTCGCAAGCTGTTCCTCTCTGGCAACTATATCAAGGAGTTTGAGCCCAAGGTTGACTTCCTCAACCTTCAATACCTGGAGCTTGCAAACTGCGGCATTCGGGCGCTGCCTCTCGACATTGGGCAATTGATGCCGAATCTGCGAACGCTGAACCTCAACTTTAATGCCATCTCGGACTTGTCGCCGCTCAGGTTTATCCCGCGCATGAAGAAGCTGTTGGTCGCTGGCAACCGGTTGGCTGACTCGACGACGGTGACGGAGCTCCTGATTGAGTTCCCACACCTGACACAGCTGGACCTGAGAGACAACCCGGTGACGATCGGATTCTATCCGTCCGTGCAGGTGCTTGTTTCTCGAGAGCGGTCCGAGTTTGTTGATCCGTTTACACTCCCGGATGGAGACATAGAGCGAGATGAGTCTTACGCAAGCAGGCTGGATGAGATGACCAAGCTGCGGAGAAGACTGCACCATGTTGTGTTTGCTGCGAGCTGCAAGCGGCTGCGCAAGCTGGACGGACTGCCTCTGCAGCGGCAGACTGTGCTGCGCAAGGATGATGTCTATCAGACACTTGTGGCGGAGGGTCTGCTGCCGGACGACACGCTTGTGGCGGAAGAGGCGGTGCCGGCCAAGGTGGAAGAGGCAAATGTGGCGTACGCGACCGAGTCGTTGCGAAGCACGCGGTGGAACGCAGAGGACAGCTTTGCGTGAGGCGCAGGGCGAAATGTACAACATACAAAAGAATGGGTTTTTGGGATAATAATGACGGGCCGGTGATGATGCATGTGTGGCGTTGCGGAGGAATGCTTTTGAATTCTTGGGATGGGTGGGCAAGGCTTAATGCTGTACGATATGGACAATAATGCGAGCTGCTAGCGGAATTTTCGCAACAGAATAGAGGAAGAACAGAATTGAGTCCGTTCATTGACATTGTTTATCAGGTCAGCATCACTTGTACTTGTGCCTAGGATTATCTCAGGATGTGCATTGATCGTGACTGCAACTCAATCCCACCCAGGCGCACACTCATTGCTCGCCTTGTTTCATGCTAACCATCAACTACAAGGACGAGGAAGAAAATCCGACTTGCTCTCACAAATATGTTCAGAGTACACTCATTGACCTATCCACAACAACACTGCCATTGTCTGATTTCGGCTTGAAACATTGGGATACTGCCAAAAGAAATTTTGTTCTGTATATTTTTCTTTTTGGAGCATTTCACTTGTTGTTTTTCACAGATGTGATGGAACCCTTGGCATGTGTGGTCAGGTCGGACAGGGCTACTGGGGTCCAAGCTGGAGAAGCAAAGAAATACAGTTGCACATTTTTGCGTTGACATCAAGGTCTCGTATATGCCTGTTCCTGGACCGCCCGGTCAAGGCTGCCTTATTTTCTCCCCCAAGGGATTGGAGAGTTTTGTTGTTGTAATAAGTATGAGGCAAGGATTCAAGTTCAATTTTCTTCTTCTTTTTTTTGTGCACGAAATTGGAGCCTGCTCATTTTGACGGTTTTCTTGGAGTTTGAGACCTGGCGTAGGTTCATCGTTTCGCAGACCCAAGTAGTGCTCTAAGGAAAGATGAGTACCAAAGATACACTGTTATTTATCGAGGGTGCAGCTAATGACTTGTGTGCAATAAAATTTGCTAATGAAGCACAGGTTAACGTGTGTCTCCCGTTGTGGCCAATACCGACACTAAAGAAGGCTGTATTTGCGATATTCCTTGTGTGCCGGAGACACTTCCCTCTGCAACACCGAATTTGTTGCGTTCTTCTGTTTTTTGCCACTGTTTCAAAGACTTGTGACCACCGTTCTCTTTATACTCGTGGCATTTGATGTAAAGGGTGATTTCGGCCATGTTGACTTCCGGTTCGCGTATATTTGCTTTCGCACCCCAAAAGTCGGCGTCGTAGGAGACTAAAGGTTTGAAGCGCTTTTTCTGTGGATCTCGATGGCATCTTGGGAGCAATTCGTTTCCCTTTTCTGCCTCTTCTTCCTTCTATTATGTTCTCAGCGTCTCCGGGGCTCGTAAGCTCAAGCGCCTCTAGGTTCATCTCTTCAGAGGTGGGGAGCGATGCTTTTCTTCTTCTTTTTTTCTTCTGGTGAGTTCGGGCGCCTTTAATTCCATCTTTTAAAACTCGGCCTCAAGCTTTCATAAGTGCAGACGTGTGAGCAAAGCCCGTGCAAAAATCCTGGGGCTTCGAAAACGCCTGTCTAGATGACTGATGGCTTATCGTGTTTTACAGGCTGTACGTCCCCATGGGGAAGAGGGGCGAAGGTCGGTCTGGAAAGCAAACAACTAACACGATTTTGGAACCGTTTATCGACATTGGTTCCGGCTCAATTATTATGTATTCGCAAAAAGGAAACCCAGATGGGTCGTCGGAGAACTTTTGCACTAGCTTACTTTATGTGTGATTACATGTCACATTGCGAACACTGAGTGTTATGTGTTGCATCATCCCCCATACCGATTGCCTTTGCATCCCTTTTCGGGTTGTGCATTGGTTGGTAGGGCAGATTTTGGGAGGAGTCAAGGGTTTGTGGTCTTTGCTACCATGGATTCCAGAGGTTGGATCCAGACTGTCTATGTCTCCGTTGCCCATTCAAGGGTAACCCACCTTGGTGTGCCCGAGTTCCCTGTGATGTAGCTTTAAGTTGGATGCCAGGATAGAATCTGCTTGCGTATCACATTGCTGCACCTATTCTGAAACAGATCAATCGAAAGTGGACAGTTTTCAGACTTCCTAGCAAGCTCTTAATCTCCTGAAACAAGCCTCTGGACTTTCAGAGGTGCAAGTACGTCTTTTGGACATCGACCGAACGCTTCCAAGGTTATATAAGGGACAATCAAGGTACCGTTAGGTGAAGCCGATTCCCTGGGCGGTAAGCAATATGGCCGGTCTTCCTACACCAGCAGACGACGACATCACCGGGTCCTGCATCGGTGCAAATGAATTGGCGATGCTACTCGCCAAGACTACTGCACAGTTTCTTACGGGAAAACAGCCTAGAGATGCCCAGGACTACGCAACCGACTTGATCAAGGCGTTGGAAGTGTACGGCAATAACAGCTTAGAACACAAATGGCACTGCCTACAAATTGCGAGAACTGTAAAAATAAGACACTCTACTTTAAAATGCTCATTGATACGGTGGCCATAACCTAGCTCAGTGAACATGGTACCCTCTATTTTTTGATGCAAACGAAGAGTGCCGAGCTCGTCAATTTACGCGCAACGCTTGCTGGTGGAGGCCAATGAGTCACCAACACGGCTCGAGATGCCAGGATTGCACAAGAGCCTGAATAACAAGGAAAACAGTTTAAGACGTGGTCAATGAATTGAAGACATATCTAACAGTTATTATTGGACTTTTTAACAAAATACATTCTGGTCGGGTTGTCTGCGAGCGCAGCCATCTGAGGCCCCCAGCCCCAAGACGAATAATTTAACAAATACTCCTCACTCTAAATCACCTTCCTAAAAATAACACACTGGGACTCGCAGTCAATATATTGAAAAGCAGCATCGCGCGTTGTTTAATATGATATTTTGGGGCTGGTTGCGGTCTTCATGTTCACTAGCCCGGGCTGTTGTCGGCCTGATCCCTTGACTGCCTTTTTTTGTGCTTATACATGGCATCTGTGTCTATTAATTAGAGAGTGTGACATCTTCCCAGTGCCGCGCAGGGAGGCTGCTTGATCTCACTGCATTGGGAACCATCTGCCGGGGTCGACCTTTCAGCTTGGCCGCACACAGCCCACTGGGCTACACCTCGATACCACGCTGACATGTACATGCGCAGTAATGCATTCTCTCATGTTGGATGAGGAAACGAGGCCATTTTATTTATTTATTTATTTATTTTTCTGGGTAAATCGCTCACAAAGCCTGCGGATGGACGGCGAAGCGATTCCAAGCAGCAACACGTTTACTATTTGTTGGCTTGCGCAACTCGCGATGCCGACGAAAATGGAACAAATGGCTCCACACCCAAATTCAGATAAAGCCGCGCACAAGGTTTGCGGTGGCTGATCTGCATCTCGATCGACCTAATCTTTGCCAAGGGACCAGCACCTGGCCCGGTCGGTGAACTTTTTTCTTCTTTTTTCTTGTTTTGCTCCTCCTGCGGTCCAAGGGTTGGCCATGAGGGGAGGAGTCAAAGCACGCAGGTCAGATGTGCTCACGGCCAGGTTCGGTCTGCTTCACATTCAGTTGGATAAACAATTCAATATAAAGTGTTTCGACAAATTTGTCCGTTCGATTCTATATATATATATTTATATATAAAAAGGTCAAGGCTCAAGTATTGTGCGCGCGCTAGCTTGTTTCATATTCTGTCTCATCGCTTGTCCCTCGTGGCCCATTGGTATAATAAAAAAAAAGAAATCCAATCACGCCGTCGCAATCGCGTATCATGTACATGTGGCTATTTCAAAAAAGAACAAAAGAACAAAGAAAAGAAGAAAAAAACCAGCTGTCACCGTTTGTAATCATACATTTGTGTGTGTGTGTGTGTGTGTGTGTGTGTTTGTTTGTTTGTGTGATCCACGTGTTAATTTACCGGCGTCCCCCAGACTCTGGTGTGTGCGCATTTCGTAATCAGCGCTTATACTTGCTGCTCTTGGCTAATGAGCACGGTGGGTGGTTCGGCGGCTGGGAATTTCGAAATGGCCCTGAGGTGCTCGGGCGTCCCGAGCGGCGTCATCTCCTTGGTGCCGTAGTCGCGGTAAGCGACCTTGCGGTCGCAGTTCTGGCACCAGTGGCTAATGTTGGGTGCCCAGTGCAGCATGTAGGGCGCGAGGACGCCGCAAAAGGTGGAAAAGAAGAGGCCTGCGGCGATGGAGCTGCGAGTGTGGCGGTTAGCGCTTGTGCGGTTCCGTTGGGCTTGTTTCTTACTGTGTCAGCCATGAGGCGTCCTTCTTGACCCGGGTTTCGCATCGTCGCAGGCAAAACGGGCAATCGACCATGTCGCTTTGGTCGGCGAGCAGGTGCAGCGGCGTGACGGTGGCCATCTCGTTTCCGGCGAGGCTGGCCGAGGACGGGAACATTGCATCGAGGGGAATCGACATTCGCTGGCCGCTGTGGTAGCTGGCCGTATGCTGGTGGAAGGCCGGCGGCGGCGTCTGCGCGTACTCCATGTTCTGCCTCGAGTCGGCGCGGCGCAAGGCCGACTTTTCCTGCTCTGCGCTCTGGTGTGCCGTGTCCTTCTTCTCCAGTGGGATATGGCCCTCAGGAACGACCTCGGGGAGGTCAGAGTCGTTGTATTGCCTGTTTTTGGAGCCGCATTAGATGACTGGTGCTTCTTTCTGGATACTCGCTCAACGGGGCAGCTGGGGGACCGACTTGACGGGCTCGATGCCTTCCTCGGGAATGGGCTTCGCGTGGGCAATCTTGCTATCTGCTTTGGAATCGGTTTTCACAGCGGGCGGCACTGGCGTTGAGTTGTACGATGGTGGCGAGACGGTAGCTGATGAGGCCTCGGCCGATGTGGTCGCGGGGGAAGGAGAAGCCATTGGATTCTTGTTTTTTTTTTTTTGGAGGGGTATATGCTGTTTGGCTGAAGTAGGCACAGGCGGATTTATGTAAAGGTAAAGAAAAAAAAAACAATAAAAGTACAGATTCCAGGTTAATTGTCAGAGAGAATGTGTTGAGCAGAATCGACGTTGCGACAGAAATATGTAAGCGCACTTGGCCCGGACCAGGCACCCATGTCACCTCACATTAGTTGACGACGAAGGCGCGTGATGGCTTGTGCCGAACCCCCTCGGTTTCAGCTAAACCCCACAGACTCTGCCGGTAGGGCGATGGAAGCTCAGGCCCATCCCTGAGAACGATCTGCGGCACGCCTGCTCCTCCGTCATTTCTGTGCCTTGGATGACGCACTCGAAGACGCACTTCAAGCCTGGTGGCTGGCGAGACGAGACGATCAGCCCACCACACACCAGCTGCACCGTCTTCTTACTGTAGCTACACCGTCGAGTTACGCCGTCGAGTTACGCCGTCGAACTGCACCGTCGAGCTGCACCGTCCATCCACGTGCGCGACAGGACAGCACTACTCTACTCTGTACAGGTACCGTGTGATGTGCGATGCCATAGCGTTCATTGGACCTGTCGTCAAATTTCGCCCCCAGACCTTGGCAGGGGTCCCTGAAGTGGGAACTCTTTCACAAACCAGGGGCCCGGATGCACGGTTGCCCATCTCCTTGCAAGGGCCCTTAGCTGATCAGATAATGGTGTCAGGACAGGAAGAAAGAGGGCAAAAAAACCTCCGTACGCGTTTCCCGGGTACGAATATTATCTGCCAGGATGAAGATGAACCACAGCTGTTACAGACCTTCGTCTGCGTCTCCGCCCCCATGACGTTTCTCAAAGCAAAAGCAAAAGAAACTTGGCTCCCTTTTAGCGCTGACAGGCCAAAGGTGGACCAGATTACTCAGAGAGAGAGAGAGGTTAACCCTGTGAGCTTGCACAGCAAGTACCGGCGCTGGCGCCGTTCGCACACCTGCAGCTTAGCTGAGCCAAAAACCGTGTCGCGGCAGACGCGAGCTGAATCATCTCTGTGCCGTTTTCCCGACAGTGTGGCCCATTTCATCCGTTAGCCCAGATGCATGTTCCCCGCTCACCTTTGCGTGAGACCTGTCAGGTATCATTTTAGCACATGCACACACACTTTGGCAACCCGAAACCGAACCGTCGAGACTGTATGTGAAATTTGTTGGATAGTCAATGTGATCCAATTAACGTATACTCGACGTGTTGACTGCATATTTCTCGTATAAACATATCTTTTTTCTTCTCCCATTTTCTCCCTCCTGTTTTTTTCTTTCCGAAAGTAAATAAAAAAGTGACCAAAAGGCTACATTATCGACAGGACGTTATTATAAAGCCAGCTTTTAACAGACGGTTATCACCCGCCAGCAAGTGGTCCCCACAAGCTTGGGGCCAACGACTCAGTCGGTTCTTCATATTTTTGTGCTCAAAACCCGAGTGCGACCATGCAACCAATACTGCATAGACATTAAGAGGTCATACGGGCCGGTATTTCGTATTAAGTTCCAGTTTTCTTTCTTCAAATTCCTAAAACCCCCAGAGCTGTGTGTATGTTAGTGACAACTCCTGGCACGTTCAGGGTCAAGAGATTTTCGAGTACCGCAGTCATGTCTCCAAAGAGCGATCCAATGTCCATTCTTCGGAGGTTGGCGCGGTCAATGGTGTCGTCGTGGTACTCGTGCGTGTGAGATTCGTGCTCCACCTGGTGGGCGGCGAACTCGAAGTCGTTGATGTCCGTCTTGTAAGTTGGCTCCTTTGACCAGACGTCCGAAAAGTGCTTCCTCTGGACCTGGGGGACATCACTGACGCGAGCAATGTAGCCTCGGGCGTGGGGGACAGCGAGCCCGTGGGCGGCGGCAAAGACCACGGCGACGGCGACGGACAGCTTCATCATTTTTTCTTGAGGTGAAGTAGAGATGAGAGAGGTTGAAGTCTGGTGGGTATGAGGTAAAAGAATTAGAAGAAACTGCAGAGGTGAATATCGATATCGATTAGTCTAGAATGGTTGCCGGGTGTTGTGATGCAGTGCTGTTGATGAGCTTCGTTGTGAGACTGATGCTGATGCCAGGTGTCTCTGTTGTAAGAAAGAACCATTGCCATTTTATAACCAAGACATGATTGAGGTTGAGCGAGATTCGGATCAAATAGGTTTTGTGGCATTTCCGAAAAGAATCTACGGTCCGCCAAGGTGTAATTCACCGTGAGCGTTAACGAATGCGGCCATGTCTAGAGCGTCATCATTGATCTAGACAAGGTTTGATCCAGACTCCGGATAGGTCTGAGACAGAGCCACATGGCCGAATCTCGGGCAAAAAAAAAAAAAAAACAACGCACGGGTGTCTGGTTCTTTTGAGACATCATCTCGTGAGACAGATGTCGCGCATGTCCCAGACATGAATGGTGTCACTCCCTTCTAGCTTGAACAGCGTTGGATTCATTGAATGACGGGTTGAGCAGAGATGGTGGACAAGGACAGCCCAGCCGTGCTCGGCCGTATAGAGGTTTATGTTGTTGCTAGTGCGTTAGCTAACATGAGATAGACTAACGTGGCTCTCGGGAGAGTTTGCGCGTGGCGTTTGTCTTCCCCGTTGCAGCTTCGCCTCTGAGAGGCTATCGTTGAAGAAAGAAGGATCCGGCATCGCATGGCTGAACTGAGACAATATTCTGCCAGATCATCATCTTGAAGGCGATCCGAGAGGAGCATGGATCGATGGGTGGAAAGCTGCATGTCGTTGAGGGGGTTGGTTTGAGGCTTGTCTTATTCCACCTTGCGGTTTTATCGACGCCAAGGCTCTAATTTATGGGTTAGCTGCTTGGCAAACCAGGCGGCCTTTTTGGGAATAGTTACATGTGATGCGTACGAGAGCAGAACGTGGGACTGCTTGTCCTAGAAGCTAACCATTGGTGATTTATTGCATTGGTGGTATCCACTCCGGCTTCCTTGCGAGTGAGTAAGGCTAACCCCGCATCTATTCAACTAAGAATTGAATTCGCCAACAACATCCGGTATGGTGTAGTGGCTAACATTTCGCGCTCTCACAACCTGAGAGATCAGTTCCGCGGAGCCCAGGGTTCGATTCCCTGTACCGGAGATGTTTTCTTTTTAACACTATCATATTTTTGCTTGTTGTGTAAAATGGTCGTGGTCGTGGCTGAAATGCATCTCAAAAGCTGAACCGGTTGCTCAACTTCAGCCGCAGCGCTAAGATATGGCGTAGGCAGCAACCTCTGGCGTCCAATGAGATCCATCACACGCTCACGATACCACTCGCCTGTCAGTGACCGAGATGCAGATATATAAAATATCTGGAAAATCTAGGCACGTCTATTTTTGTTCTTGCTACGAGAAATCTACATGCAGTAACCACAATACACAATGACACCAAGCGACCCTCTTGCGGATATAGACACAGTCGACTGGGCATCGTTGACCCACGCATACGGCGAGGCCAGCGACGTCCCAGGCCTGCTGCGCGAGCTTCGCTCCCCAGAGCAAGACGACCGTGACAGGGCCTACTGGGCCCTCTACAGCAGCATCCTCCACCAGGGCACCCGATACCAGGCGTCCTTCGCTGCGGTGCCTTTCCTTTACCGGCTGCTTGACGACCCAGAAACACCGCAGCGGGAAGAAGTACTGGGCCTGCTGGCTGATCTGGCCTTGGGCCTTCCTTGCTCAGAATACCCTCTTGGCGAAACCTTTGCACGCTGGCACAAGCGGGTGTCTGAATGTGAAGATCCCGAATGGGCCGCAAAGGAAATGCAGAGATGGGTTGAGTGGGCGGCCGCGGCGAGCGACCGCGAGGAGGATGACGGTCGAGCGGGCGCCGAAGCATACACGCCGCTCCGGGAGAATAGACGCGGGTTCGTTGAGTACCTGTGCTACCAAGCTGTACAAGACGGCCTCGACTGCATCATGCAGTGCCTCTCGGACGAGTCGACCGCGGTGCGGGCATGGGCCGCATATCTGTTGGCTTGGTTCCCGGACGCAAGGCCCAGGATTCTTCAAGCGCTGTTTTCCCTTTTAGACGGTGAGCAGGAGGCTGTTGTGCGAGCCACCGCCCTGCTCTCTCTTTCCGTCATCCAGTACATGGCAGGAGACTTCTCCGAAACCGAAGTCGTCCGTCGCCTGCGCGCAGCCTACTCCGAGGACGGCGCCACCGACTTCATCCAGTGGGTGAGCAGTCTCGCCCTCGTCAAGCTCCGGGCCAACACCCCCGAGCAGCTTTCCCGGGCCATTCGCGCCCTGGCGGACGACGCGTACCTTGCCGAGGCCGCATCGCCCCGGGGCGGCGTCCGGTTTCCGTACTCCAACACCACCATCTCCAGCCTGTCCTGCTTGGCTTCTCTGGAAATCGGGAACCTCGGGGGAAGCGAGTGCCCCGAGCTGACGAGGGCGCTGATCCAGCGCATCCCCGGCGCCACCACGATGCAGATATCGGGCCTGGCCAGCATGGCCCTGCGCAGCGCCTTCGACGGCGTCAGGCCGGGCAAGGTGGAGGATTTCAACGACTTGACCCCGCTTCAGAGGGAGCTGCTGACAAGCCTCGCAAGTGTCCGCGGCAACCGCTTTGCGCTTGGAAGTTTTTCCCACACACTGCGTGACTGGAATCTTCCGGTGGAACAGGCTGCGCTGCAGCGACTTGTGGAAGGATCACCGGAACTTCAGAGCAAGCTGTGAAGGAGAAAATGACACGGGTTAGTTATTACAGTCGATTTTATAATTAAATGGGCGGCGTATGTGGATTTTTCTTTGTAGCGGTGATTGCCTTGGAGATAGATGATGGACTCACCAGCCCCAGTTCAACGCTATGGCTTGTTTTTATTCTTGGCACGAATTTTGCTTACAAACTCAGAATGTATATAAAACGTAAATATGGAGTATATAGGCTGCTATAAAATCGTGACGAATACATTTCTCATGAACCAAAATCATTAAGGGATTCATTCCCCAGAATAGAAAAGAAAAGAACACCGCTGCAACAACTGGTATGCCTCGTTCGATTCACTTGCCGTGAAATTGAATAAAGATGATTGCGGCCGGCTTTGTTTCACGGCCAGAAACGAAACTGCCTCAAGAAGAAGCATCATACGGCCGCGACTGGAACACAGAACTGTTCTCTATCATTTCACCGCGCGACCCCTTGGGGTCCGCGCTTCTCGCGTCGTGCTGCACAGCCATATAGGTCATCTCCGGATCGGGCTTGCTGCGCCTGCGGAAAAGGCGGGAAGGGTGCGGCAGGTGCGTGATGACGAGGATGAAGGCGTAGGCGATGGTGATGGTGGGCAAGGGCCACGGCGAGAGGAGGTAGTAGGAGATGGCCATCTCGTTGGTGGCCAGGAGGGGCACGAGGCCGAGGCCGAGGCCAAAGGCGAGGACGGCGGCGGTGCGGAACATGTTGAAGCCGGTCCAGTGCTTCTGCTTGGAGACGAGGCGCATGACCATCAGCAGGGCCAGGGCCAGGCCGGCGCAGATGAAGGCGTAGACAAACACCAGCTGCAGCCGGTTCGAGGTTCCGTCGAGGAGGTCTGACTGCAGCTGCTCCATTTCCTGCGACGACTCCGACGTTGCGGATGTGGCCTTTTCCACCGAGAGCTTGAAGGCGTCGTTGATGACGTTGAAGATGGTCATGGTTATCGTCGACGTCGCGTTGGTCCATATTTCGTACTCGCGGCCGGTGGTGACGGTGGCGATGCTTGGCCAGAAGCTGGCGGGAAGATTTGCAATATCTGTAACGCTCTCGTTCAGGTCCTTGCCCACGTACGAGCCGTAGTTGGTCAGAATGGACTGAGCGGTCGTGTTGATGGCCTTGGCCACTGCGGACGAGTCCGCCGCCGCGACAGGGTCCAGCAAGGCAGTGTTGATCTGCTGTATGCCTTTGACGAATGATTCTATGGCGTGCCACCACAGGACAAACTGGCCGCTGCCTTCAGCCATGAGAACTAGAGAAATATGCAGAGGCAGATGCAGGATGGACCAGGCCGCTAGCTTCAGAGCGCTGACGTGAATGTGGTGATCCATCCAATCGAAATAGAGCTGAAAGGCGATGTACATCATAGCTCCTGCGCAGGTTATCAACCCACACAACTCGGAAGCTTCAAAAAAAAAAAAGAACCATCAGTGACTTTATTCCACGGCCCAGGATTATATTTACTTACACCACCTGTACGATTCGTCTTTGGCCCAGGTATACATGACGATTGTGCTGAGGTTCTTCGAAAGGATAATGATTCCTATTTTTGGCGACATTATTAGTCTCTAATGTGATGCGACAAGTTTCATCTAGTAGTACACATACCTTCTCCGAGAATAATGAGCGTCAATAGGTTCAGTCGCTCATTAAAATGCGTGCCCTTGAGACTGAGCGTCTGGGAGAGCGTGGAGTGAAGGAGAAGTGCAACAAGTTCTACCGCTCCAATGGCATACCAAATTCCAGATAGATGTTTGTTGGGGCTGTTTGAGGACACCACAGAGCTGATCAAATACACGATTGCAGCGATCATGTGCAAGCCCACGGCGAAAATGAGAGGCTTGCGAGCTCGAGGGTGCCCGCGAGTGTGAAACAGGACC
This sequence comes from Calonectria crousiana, assembly GCA_013406985.1. Taxonomy (NCBI): domain Eukaryota; kingdom Fungi; phylum Ascomycota; class Sordariomycetes; order Hypocreales; family Nectriaceae; genus Calonectria; species Calonectria crousiana. The sequence goes on along the minus strand of VTGD01000059.1, from coordinate 149,983 downwards.
AGGGAGTATTGTAGAGAAAGAATGAGTCTCGATGTCATAAGACACAGCGCTGTTCATGTTAGCACCAATACCCTTTTCCTGGAGGGTCTTGCTCGGCTTTTGCTTACCCATGGTCCTGAAGATGGGTCCGATGAGCTTGCTCTGGTCAAAAGAAACACCAGCGACAGCAAAGCCCATCATCACTCCCAGATGTCCAGCGACGGCCATGCGCTCCAGCACGCCGTCTTGTCCGAAACGAACATCGTAAACGGTTGTCACAAACCAGGTAATCCAGAGCAAACTGGGACGCGGTCGAAGTTAGCGCACGATACGGCAACGCGAGCCATCGAGAGAAGCCAGGCATGCTGGCAGGAAAGGGTCCAACATACAGGAAATAGCATACAAAAGACACCAAGTTGTTTCTGTCGGTAATCGGGTGGATGGTTGCAAACACGTTCAGGTTGGCTACGAACCATAGATCGTAGAAGAGCTGCCAAGGACTTTGTAAGATACTATCGGTGCCATTGACTTATCGGGTTTACGTACCTCGGTCGTGCTTGCGGATTCCCTCTATACAAATGACAATACATATTAATATCTTTCACCTTTTTTTGCTTGCACTGCAAATAAGCGTCATGTTGCATACCTTGCGAAACTTCAACGAAGATTCGTCGTCGCTTGAAGAGGAGTCTGCCTCATGTTCCTCGGATATCCCCCCCTGATGATGGCCGCTGTGTTTTCCAGGCTTCAGCAAAGGATTGCTGCTGAGGCTGAGTTTCGAGCTGGCGAAATTAACGGTGCGAGAAGGCTTAAATATATGACCTGCTGGGGGTGTCCCGCCGTTTCCAGATTGCGTCATGGCTGTTGGATAGTTGGCTCTTGGATGAGCGTTTGTATAAAGCGAGTGCTTCTACACGAGAAAAAGAAGGAAAGAACAAGATGCCAAGCATTGAAATTTCGAGGTCAGCACACACCTTAATATATTGAGGGAGGACGCCTTTTTCGTGAGCGTCAGCAAACGCGTGCTCCGCCTCATCATGCACCACCTTAAGGTTGAAGTCAAAGAGATTGCGTTTGTGGGTACCCACGGAAGTCACTTTGCATATAGCCATCGGTAGACAGTGACGAGTGTGGCTGTTCATACATGTATAGTGATACCCGTGCGTACTAAGACTCCGCAGAGACCGAAAGACCGAAATGTGTCATGGCGAGATTTGGTCCCAGTGCCACCCGGCAAATGGAACCTGATGATGGCTGATATGAGATGTGGTTGTCTCCAGTGGACCGGGATGGGGATGATCTGCCATGGGGTGAGCCCTTCCATAGCACCGATTGGCCCAGACACGCTGTCGACATTGCCCTGGCTGAATCTATAACAGCAAGCTTATTGAGGTTGCCGGCACATTTTTCCAAATTTGGGCGAGGCTTCTTGTTTGATTTTCCCTGCGCCCTTGCTTCTGCCAATGGCGTGCAAAGGCCCAGCAGCCAACAGGATCTGCAACCTAAAAGCAAGGACACACGACGGCTGACAGCAGATCCTGAAGCAGGCCCCCTAACGCGTATCGACGCAGGTGCATAAGCGGCTGGCGGGCCAAGCGCCTACGAGATCTCGCGCAGTCAGCAAACCGAAGATCTTTTCCGCGTACACACTGCCACGGAGCTGCACCCACTCGGGAGCGCCAGGTGTTGCTTGTTGGGGTTGCATGCAGCAAGCCACAACCATGCGCCGGCCCATTGATTCGACCAAGCCCCATTTGAGATGTTGGTCCATGCTTGATAGTGTCTCTACAGCACAGTAGGCGCTTGAACAACTAAAGGCCTCTTTTTTCAGCTCCCGCAGGTCACGTCATCTCGAATGTAGCCCTTCCGCGGAGGACCCGTAAATAAGCTGCTTCACACGCCAAAGTCCCCATACAGCCACAGCCATGCAACGCAAATCACCAATACGCGGACGCGAAAAACCGGGTCACGGTACACGAGCTGACTTTTTATAGGTTTCAGTGAAATGCCGACGATAGCATCATATCCCTCGTTTGAGAAATTCAAAGATAAGTCGAGACTTTCTTACTTTACACTGTCACCACACATCAGTCTGTGGACTGCTTATGAAATATTATTTTTGGATCATTCTCCGCAAGAGCGACAGATGTCCCTTCAACCCTCTTCCCCGGTAAAGTCTTTGCGACTTCTGTGCCATGTCCCTGGTAAATACCACCTATCGTCGCCCTCATCATTGCCCAAGCCACGTTGATACCTATGCACATGCGAGGCCCTGCTCCGAAAGCGAAAAAGTGCCTCTTCATCACACCCAGGTCGTGACCCTGTGCATCAGCATCAGTCGGTTCATTCGCACCATTTTTCATCCATCGCTCTGGGGCCCATCGTTCTGGTTCATGAAAGACAGTGTCGTTTCGGCCAACAACGAAAGGCGAAGCTCCGACTGTCCATCCAGGCGGCACATCTGTTCCGAGTAATAAAACAGGTGCTCCACTTGAAGCCGTCTGGCGATCTGTGCTGAATCCTATCGGCGCGTTGTAACGCAGCGTCTCCCGGATCACAGCATTTAAGAATTGCGACTGCTTCAGGTCCGTGTGAGAAAGTAAACCTTGACTATTTTTGGGACGCAAATTCCTGACTTCTTCCTGCAACGCTGTCTGGTAGCGTTTGTTATTGGGTGCAGATAGGTGTTCAATCAATGGCACAAGGGCAGCCACTGTTGTATCCACGCCAGCCCAAAAATGGTCAAAGCATTCGCTCAAAATGTAACCTTCAGATGGAATTTCCGGCGACGGACCGTTATTTCTGTAATGATGATGAAGGCGATGGATAAGGGTCTCTGGGCCTGGAAGAATCCGCTTTGGAGCTTGCGTGGGCTCTTGTAGTGCCTGCAGCACTTCGCGACCAACAGCGCCAATAGCCAGTTCAGAAGGAGTTGACCCATCAATAGATTTCGGGGCGAGCTTCATGTGACGAAGCCACAGGGTCACATTAGGGAAAAACGCCATGAAAAGGGCACCGTGCGGGCTTGACACCTCTCTGTTCCAATTGATATCACTTTTCAGACCGTGCAGATAATCCTTGTCTTGGACATGTGAGGACCCGTAAACCACATGGCTCATGATGTCATAAGCCAGCCTTCGGAGCAGAGGGCGAATGTCGACCGGGTCTCGATTTTTGGAAACGAAATTCAGGAACCGGTTTACCGAGTCTCGGATGATGGCTTGAAAATACGGCGAGTCGACAACGCTGGCCGAGTAGAGGCCTCGGAGCACCTTGCGCCGATCGCGATGCAGGTGTCCGTCCACCGTGGATACGAGATTTTCGGAGCCGTAGCTGTGAAAGTAGGGCAGGGGCTCGGGCCTGGATAGATAGCGGATGGGCGCAAAGACCTGGTGGAGAGCGGATGCATCGTTGACGGCGAGCGCCCTGGGCCCAACGCGGACGACGGGGCCATAGCGTTTGTGGAGCCGGATGATGAAGTCCTCACGCTTGGATCGAACTTCATAGTACCTAATCAGCCACCCAAGCACCCGCGCACACCAGGGCCCCGGGAAACGATCGGGCGCCATTTGTTTCAAGGAGGAGACATATGTTTCAAGGAGCAAGCCGTTGGGCGCTGGGTGCATTAGAGGACGATAGTGCTGCGGAACCGAGTTAGTCCGGGGCGGCAGCACACACGCCGCCGGTAACTAGTTTAGCTAGCGTTGATCGCTATCAGCTTTGATCAAAAGCAATTTAACCCAATGTTTATACAACGCGAAGTCTTGAAGAGAGGTCATCTATAAAGGCGCCCAGTGGGCATCTGCTGCCCTGTTCTTCATCCCCATTCACTTCTTTGTATATGCATATATACCCGCTGGCTATATGCCCCCGGTTCCCCCTTCGCCCCCTGTCGCTTGTTTTGGCCCAGGGTTACACCCTTGAATTGCTCCAAACCAAATCCGGGCCTGGCGCCTTCCGAAGCCGTCGCGCACGTGTACGGTATCTCCTCACTTAAGCGCCCAACTCAGACCACACGCACACAACTCTTCCTCAAGTCCACCGCCTTCTCCGGCCGCAGCCACTCACAAAGCTGCTCCCGCTTCTTGCACCCCAAAGCACCCCATATTTCCTACATAAAACGGCCGGCGACAACGTCAGCCACCCCTATAAACCGATACCATGACCTCAAGAAACCTCAACAGCAACTGGATGGGTATCCTGTGCGAGCAATATACAAAGGACTACGAGGCCGACGTGGCTTTCCCCGTGCGCTACCTGCTCAACCACCGACGATGGAACTGCGATCTATCGTACGAGATACACCAAAGAATTACACCCAAAGAGCTTCTAGTTTCCCTATTAGCCTTTTACAAGGACCGCCGCGGATCAAATGATCCGACCTACCAAGACGCCAACATCAGAGTTTACCGCCGCCAATCACCCCTTTCGCCAACCATCGAAAGCCCTCATGAAATGAGGAGAGAATATTTTCCTCGCATGGAAAAGGCTTGAAGACACCAGAATCGGTGCCGTGTACGAATTTAGCGACGTGAACAAGTTTGATAAAAAATCGGGTAGCAAAACCCGGAGGAGCCGGAGGATATAACCAAAGTTTATTTATATATAGCGCATAGCGATTGATTCCAACAATAGTCACAGCCACAAGACATTAAAAAAATATTATTCAATATTCCCTTCAGTCTCAAAAGCATTGCACATTTCAATCCTTCTTCACTGCCACTTTGCGATACCTCACCACCTCCGTGCCGTTCTCATCAAAGTGTCGTTCGGCTACAATCTTGTATCCGCCAATCCTAGGGAAAACCTTGGTCCAAAGGACCCAATAAGCCACACCTAAAAACAAGACGCTCACACCCACAACGGGGAACACGTAGTACGGATAGCCATCTGCGTTCCAGCTTCCCTCGGGCGGAATAAAAGGAACAAATGCAAGGAAGATGTTGGAGAGGAGATAGAGAATGGAAACAGGTAGGAAAGTGTGCCAGGGCGACGTCCAGTTCTCCGACTTTGTCCATTGGAGATAGATGAGACCGGCAGTAACAAAGCCGTTGATCCAAGCGCCAGGGTATGTGTACCTAAAGAGTCTGTCAGTGCTCAAACAGGAACTAGAGGCTTGCTGTGCATACAGGTTGACAATGAAATTATAGGCAGGGCCTGCGGGAGGAGCGATCAGTACGATCACGGTCACGAGCCAGTGAAGGAAGAGCTAGCCAATTTCAGTCAAAGTTTTCTTGCAACCTTGAAAATACTTACGGAAGCAGCCGGGGCATTGAAGGGTCTGTTTGATGCCCAGATACGGCTGAATGGAAGCAAGCCCTCTTTGGCCAGCTCCTGATTCAAACGCGAGTGTGCAAAAGACACTGCGAGCACATTTCCAAGGTTACTCAAGGCAACAAAGGCCGGTAAGCTGCGGGCTGCAGCGCTTCTCCCAAAAACGTTGCGGAAGAAGAGGCCAGCCACAATGACCTCGGACTTGGCGAGGTCTGACTTGGGAATGGCTGCAAAATAAGCAACGTTGGCGAGAATGTAGAGAATGGTAACACCGCCGATGGCCAAGGGAGCAGCGATTGAAAGCGTCTTTCGGGGGTGCTTCAGCTCGCTCAAGACGTAGTTTGCGTTTTCCCAACCCTTGTAGCTGTAGATGATATTGAGGAGAGCATTCGAGTACGCATAGGCCCCGCCGCCGCCGTACCCGTCTCCGGACTCGATCCGAAACGCATGGTCAAAATTGTGCGGGTTCGGCACCAGCCTGTGGCCCGCGAGAGCAGCAAACCCAGCAAACACGATGAAGAGGAGGATGACCACCTTGAAAACCCCAAGCACGTTGAACAGCCGGATTCCCCACTTTGGCAACGTGCTGTGGAGGATGACGGAGAATGTGATGCAGGCTATGGCGATTCCGCGGGCTTCCCAGCCGTCAGGGACCTCGCGGCCCGAGGCGAAGAGGATGTACCGACCAAACGCGAGCGAGTTTCCAGAGGAGAAGCCAAGGAGAAGCATCTGCGCTGCCAAGACACACGTGGCCAGGTACTTTGGCCGTCGATAGACGCGCTCGAGGTAGTTCTTTTCGCCGCCGGAGCGCGGGATGGCAAGGCCAAACTCGAGGAACACGCTGAGCCCGAAGAAGGTGAGAAGGCCGCCGATGATCCAGAGCATTATGCTGATGCCCACAGACCCGGTCGCGGCAAAGATGCTCGACGGCGTGGAGAAGACTTTGAAAAATAAACATCAGCAGTGCAGCCACGGTGGACATATGGCCCAACTCACTTCCGGTTCCTATCATCTTGTTCAAAATCAGAAACACAGCACCCGTGATGCCAATCTTGCGGTCGTCCGAGTAGGCATACTGCTGAGCGTCGATAGTGCTTTCATTGTCGGTGTGGTGCTCGTCCTCGCTTCCACTGCCCGCTCCTGGGCCGGTCCTGGGAACAGCCGTGTCCTTGGCAAAGTCTGCCATGTTTTTTTCGATGGACAGAATGAGAGTTGGTGGGGTGATGGTGGTGCGAACAAGCTGGCCACGCTGGACGGTTTTTATATATTTCGCTATCGTGCTCAGCTTACTTCTCGCGCCATTGAAATCACGGTTGACGTGCACCGTAGCTAGAGGTGAGATTCTGAGCACATGCCGCTTGCAATATAGCATCGGCTCAAAAGGTCCTCCGAGCTGCCTTCTGCCGTGTACAGCTGCACGAGCATCAGCTGGCCAGTTTGCCTACACACATTCGGGACAACAGAGCCGAGCGTGCAGCGCCGAGCGCCTGGGCTCCTTGGGCACGCTCCTACTAGGCAGCCCTTGTGCCACCGGTTCTTGGCCTTCCCGTTTCTCGCGGGTACCATTGTCGAGGCGACTGTTCAGAGGCTTGGCCAGGCGGTATTTGCAGCAATGAGACGCGGTGCGGATGTCGACATCAAGCCCCGCCCGCACGAAATGGTCCAGGGTCGCGTCGATCGGCTTGCTGGTGTTGCTCCATATGGAAGGTGAGACGAAACACGTTGACTTGGCACCGGTAGGGCGCCATCTCGATGCTTAGAGGCGATTAAGCCCTGAAATAAGCTTATGCGGAGCGCGTGGAGTAAGTAGTCTTTTCTGTGGGGTGATTCGAGCGGGTATGTTCTTCGGTGCTACTGCAGTATTTTTTTTTTTCAGACCTTGTTTCAGAATTAGGTTGGCAGAAGCGTTTTCACTTCTTTTCTGTTTATTCTCAAAAATTCTGAATTCGTCCAAGTATTCTGCAACCCGATTGATTTCATCAACAGGATGATTCGCGGTCCATTCTCTTTACCTGATCACTACACTATTAATGGTTTAACGATAATTGTTTCCCCTCCCCCAAAAAAGACGAAAAGAAGACTCCAAATACAGATGAGTTATTCACCAAATAAATATCCTAAATAGATATCCTATATCCCAGTAATATAATAAAATACAAACCAACCGCGTGGTATATGCAATAAATATCGTATTCTGGTTTGTCTATAGGGTAGCTATGATCTTGGCGTGGAAGTGGACAATGCGCCGATCATGAACGCGAACACGAGTTGAGCCACTAGCAAAAACTAGTCATGCTGTATTGCGGGCCGGAAAATCCCCCATTTTACGAATCGTCAGGGACTGCTCATCCCTCGCCAATAAGCGAAATCCGCCCAAACAGGGCGGTCCGCACTGTCACGGTACCTTGGGCATACAGCTTACATGAGGTTCGTGGTGATTATGTCAGCAGCACAAATTTGATTCAATCATGACCATCTGCAACACAAGACATTGAAAGCCCGATGACGGTATTAGCCCATAAGTGTCTCCATCCCTATTGAGAAAGTACTGAGCAGCTGTAGTATTAGGATGACAGAGCTCACAGCAGAGCGAATTATGGCTGAGGCAATCGATCAGTGACATAATTAACATGGGTCTTGTGCATGTGCCCCAGCGATCACATCCATGTTTCCCGAAGAATACCCCGATCTTAGCCGCTTCGGACCGAAGGCCCGACTTGGCGGATCAGGTGGCTGTCATGATCGGGGGGATTGTGAAGAAGGATGAGAAATGCATTCTGTTTCTTCTCTTCACGTGATTATCTTTTCTATACTTAAGAGTTGAAATCCTGATCATAGAATTGCTGTGGTAGCATTGTATACATTTTCGAAATTGGTTCCTGGCCATGGCGACCACCACGCAACTCGAACCGCCCCGAGCCTCGGAGACGTACGAACTTTCGGCGTCCGCAAGCCGCGTCAACGGCGGCGAGGACGAGCCTGTGGGACCCCATTCAAACATTTCCGACTCTAAAAATGACCGGGCAACTTACCTGAAGATTGCGAGCGCGGGCTTCTCCTTCTTCGTCGCCGGCGTCAACGATGGCAGCTTCGGTGCCCTGCTCCCACACGTCCTCCGCGACTATGGAATCAACACGGCCATTGTTTCTTCAGTGTATGCGATAAGGCTCCCGCATGTTTGAAAACGCAATTTCTGACCAAACGATTTAGCTATGGAGCCAACTTTATGGCATGGTTGCTTGGTGCACTGACAAACGCCCATCTATCCCAGTATCTGGATCTGGGCTCCATGCTCTTTCTGGGGGCTGCTCTTCAGGTCCTTGGACATGCCCTGCGAACATGGCGGCCTCCGTTCGGCCTGTTTACCGTCACCTTCTGGCTGGCTAGCTTGGGCCAGGCATACCAGGACACGCACGGAAACACATTTGTGGCTGGCACCAAGGGATATCAGAGGTGGCTCGCATTCATTCACGCCATGTACATGGCGGGGTGTCTCTGCGGGCCCTTTGTTGCCACGGCCGTTTCCTCTGCGGGCCAAGTTTCGCGCTGGTATCTGTTCTACTGCTTTCCTCTGGGCCTGGGCGTCATTAACCTCGCCTTCGTATTCGTGGCATTTCGCGACACCATGGCCATCAAGCGAAACAAGGCTGCGAGTGATCAGGAAATCACTGCAGATGCAGAGATGGACTCCCTGCCCGAGGGCGCTTCAGGCAAGGACACTGCTTTCGGACTGATCAAAGAAACGCTCAAGACACGTAGCGTCTGGCTCCTATCTTTGTTCTTTTTCTGTTTCTTGGGTGCGACTCTCACAGCAGGTGGCTGGGTCGTCGAATATCTCGTCGTTGTCCGCAATGGAGACATTTCCAAAATGGGCTATGTGTCAGCTGGCTTCAATGGCGGTTCTTTTCTCGGCCGCGTGTTCCTCGGAGAAGTTACGCATCGATTTGGAGTTCGCAGAATGATTTTCATTTTCAGCATCTTGAGCATTGGCCTGCAGCTTTTATTCTGGCTGTGAGTATATATATTTTCCCCTTTGACTGTGCGGGGAAGTGGGTGCTAACGATTTGTAGGGTGCCAAACATCATTGCCGCTTCCGTTTCAATCAGTCTTTTGGGATTCCTCATGGGGCCCTATTTTGCAACGGTGAGTTTTGATTGGTCCTTCTGCTTCGTGCTCCTAACGGCTGGGAAGGGTATTTCGGTCGGGTCAAAGTTATTCTCTCCTCGGATTCATTCTACGGCCTTGGCGTTTGTATTTGTGGGGGCTCAGATGGGAGGCTGCTTCTTCCCAATCATCACTGGTCTGGTGTCGTCTCATTCGGGTGTCCAGGTGTTGCAGCCCATGCTGTGTGCCCTTTTGGTCGCGACTTCGATTAGTTGGCTGCTGGTGCCAACCCCCAAGGAGAGTGAGAATACATCGCTCCACAGAGAATAGTTGGGGGTGTATTGGTGGAACTGTAATTGGCAGGACTGTAATGGGACGTCACGCGATAATTTGGCGCCGCCATCAAACTTTGATATTGCTGTAGCTCATGCTGGGGGGGTAAATTACATGGGAGTCCCGACGACTCACACACTTGGTGAATTAATTCTTCAATCTTGGTTAGGCCTGTTTTGAAAGTCACATGCGTCAGCCACCCCGCATTGATCAATTGCACAAGCACTGTCCGTTCGGAGCCGTCATTTCCAGCCAAGCCGTTAGTGTTGGAGCTAAGAGTTCATCAACCGAGGGTCCGCTGGAAAAGGGGATTACCCCATTCCCCCGCTCTCAGTGGGGTATTTGTCCAGTGGGAGGTTTTGACCAGCACGTGACCCTACTAGCGCAGGTTGCACGGATCAAGGTGCAGTGTTGGACTCCTTCTCACTCGCCCTCATTCGCGGTGGCCCTCATCTCGCACCCAAGCAACGATGAGCGGTAGAGAAGGGCCAAAGAGGGCTGGCCGCGTTGCGATAGGATGGTGAGTGATTTTGTTCTGCGTTTTGAACCGTGGAGCTGACTGCAATTGGACAATAGTAATGCTTGTCGAGGTATCTCCTGACATGAAACCCCAACAAGGACCATCTCAGCTAACTAATACAATAGTTCGCCATGTTCGGTGTATGGAACTATATTTCTCCCGAAAAAAAAGAATTTTTTTTTTCGCTAACCTTAACCAAAGGCGATAGAAACGAACCATCATGCTTGGCATGCTTGAAGGCCGGGATTGAATGTGTCCGTTCTCTCCACGTACGCTTCCGTAATGGCCTTGACGGCGCGGATGACGAATATGCGTTTTCAAAGAACCAAACATGGATAGAACCTGAGAATGAATGTAAGATGCTATAATTCATGCCATGAGTACTTATCAGCAGTTTCTGATGCCCATCCCAGTGGAATATTTCGACGAGACAGCTCAACTGTCCCAAATGTATGCGGGACCCGCAGGCGAGTTGGTTGAGTAAGTTATTGATCCGAGCTGCCATATATGCGACTCTTCTTGGGCATTTTCAAGAATAGTGTTTAACATGGAGAATAGGCCCCGCGCCGCCACGATGCAGTTTCGGTAAGATAGATCCATGTCGGGTATCTCCAACAAGCCTGACACAGCCAGCCGCCCGGGTATCCCCAACTCACCACCCGCACGATTGCCAACTCCACAAAACGGCTCTGCTCATTCTGCAACTCAAGGTTCCGAAACGGGTAGCCCTTTGGTCCTCGGAGCCAGACCCGCTTCCCAAGGCTCTTCAATGACACATTCTACTCCGCAAGGGCTTTCGCCATCTTCCTCACCTCCTGTAATACCTTTCACTCACCAAGAAGCCGTACTGATGAGAAATTTTGTCGACAACATGGCCCTGTGGGTAAGTTGAATCTTGATGTGCCACAGCAGTGAGGATGAGCTAAGGCGTTGATAGGCCGACGTTACCGATTTGAAGCGCCATTTTGAGATTGAAGTCCCACGGCGAGCACTTCGCTTTCCTGTGCTGCGATATGCTGTATGCGCGTTTTCGTCTCGACACCTAAACCGGAGCAAACCAGACACGAGCACAGAGTCATTAGAATACTATGACAAGTGTCTGCAGCTCTTGATCGAGGCTGTCTCAGGGCAGGACGGGCAAGTCGAGGAAGAGGTTCTAGCAGCGATTGCAATATTGCGACAGTATGAGGAAATGGATGGTAAGGGATGCTGACCGATGGTGGTGTGGTTTGGGTTACTGACTAGAGCACAGCCGATGACAAAGAACTCCACCTTACTGGGACATCCCGAATTGTCAACTCCATGTCCGTGTTTGACTTTAATGGGGGATTAGGGGAGGCGGCCGCGTGGCTTTGTCTCCGTGAAGACATATATATCTCTCTCGTCAGGCAACGGCCGCTAAAAATGGACCTGGACACGTTTCTGCAGTCCAACGTGTTCAGAAAGCGGGACGACGCTTCGTATGCAAGCAGGATGGTATTTCTGCTTGGAAAAGTACTGGGGTGCGCCTTTTCCGTGCATGATACATGCTCGGTGCAGAGTCTGGAAGCAATCGACCGGGAGGTGGATGCCTGGTACGACTCCAAGCCGGCGGCTTTTAACCCTATCCATGAGACCCAAAGGAATCGATCCGAGGGGAGGCTGCTACCCGAAATATGGGTCCTTTCTCCATTCCATGGTACGTTTCCCCTCAGTTTTCATTACTCCAACTGTCACGCAGCTGACCCCAAACCAAGCCGTTGGGCTGCAGTATTACCACATAGCCAAGATTATCCTTGCCATGTCCACTCCTATGATGGCAGCCTCTGTATACGAGAACATTCGAATTGGGAAGAAGATGGAGGTAAAGTGGTCCGCTCAAGGTGGCATTTTGGCTAGGTATTAATGGGACCAGCAATATACCCGGCAACACCTCTATCAAATCATTGCATTGGCCACGTCAAACGCACGGGGGGAAAATACACTATTCACAGCACGGCATTCTTTATCTGTTTGTAAGTGTTTTGCTCCAAATTCCTTTTTTCTTCTCTTAATTGCGTGTTTACTCATTCATGCTAACGTCTCCAGGGGGCGCTGTATTTGGCGATCGAGACGACCAGGAAATGGTTGCGGATTTTCTCGATTTTGTACAAGAAAAAACCGGTTGGAACACAACGCTGCTTCGGGGTTCACTTAGAGAGCAATGGGCTCAGGATTCGGGTTGAGACATGCAGCAAAACGCAGGAGCGAGAGCGAGAGCGAAGCCAAAAAAAAAAAAAATAGAATAATTAACGTGATCAATTCTTGAGCGATTCGAAACAAATTTTTGCAACTCTCTAACTACCTTGTACCCAGCATTTCCATGTCCGTGATATCCGTCTAATAGGTGCGTTTATATAATTACAGCTTGGTGGGCTCGATGCGGCGGCCAATCTCGTCGAAGCGGATCTGGTTTCCGGTGACGAGGGCCTCCTGGAGGGCGGCGCCGATCTCGACGGCGCGGACGGCGTTGTTGAGCTTGAGGGGCAGGGCCTTGTTGTCAAGGCAGGCCTCGGTGAACTCGTTGGCCTCCTGGACAAAGGCCATCTCGAAGCGGCCGTAGTAGTGGGCGGGGACCTCGCGGGTGATGCCGCCGGCGTGGTAGTAGTTGACGAGGTTGGACTGGGGGTTGCCGTTGACGGTGAGCTTGCCCTCGGTGCCGATGATCTCGGTCGTGTCCTCCTGGCCGTGGGCCATCATGCGGGAGCAGTAGTAGTAGGCAATCTTGCCGCCCCAGAACTCGACGATACCGACGGCGTTGTCAAAGTCGTTGTGCTGGGCCAGGTCAGGCTGGACGGCGCGGATGCCGTGGGCCGAGACGCTCTTGGGGACGACGTCGTCGCCAAAGAACCACAGGGTCAGATCGATGTCGTGCACGGCCATGTCGACGAAGACGCCACCGGACCAGGCGGCGTAGGCGACGAAGAAGCCCGAGGGGTCGTGCTTGTCGCACGTCTGGCTGCGGATGATGGAGGGGCGGCCAATGGCGCCCTGCTTCATCTTGGTGTGGGCATCCCGGTACGAGTCGTCAAATCGTCGGGAGAAACCGCACATGACCTTGAGGTGAGGGTGCTTCTTGGCCTCGTTGAGGACTTGGCGGCACTGTGGAATGCCATGTTAGCGTTGATGGTTCTCAGGCAGGCATTGTGTGGAATTGGATGGCATGATTGGTAAAGGGGAACTCACGATTTCAATGTCGGTCGAGAGGGGCTTCTCGACAAGGACGTGCAGGTTCTTCTGCATGGCCTGGATGGCCTCGGAGGCGTGGACGGATGTGGCGGTGCCAATGACGACGGCATCGAGGCCGGGCTGCTCAATCATCTTCTCGTAGCTGTCGTAGAGGGTGACGCCGTAGGGCTCAAGGTTGACCTTGGCCCATGTCATCTCGGCAGGGTCAGGGGTGAAGGCGGCCTTGAGCTCAGCTCGGGGGGTGCGGTTGAGGAAGTTGATGGCATGGCGTTTGCCCATACGGCCGAGGCCAGCGGCGGCAATCTGGAGCTTCTTGGGGGCCATTGCTGCAGGGGTGGGTGGTGAGAGTGGTTGTAAGTGGTGTGTGAGTTGGCTGGGTGGTGGAATGAGGATGAGGATGAGCAAGACCAGAGCAGCGCGAGGATGCTTCCTTTATGGTTTCTCGGACATCTGCCTTCGGCCTTACAATGAATCGGCCTTCTCAGCCGCCTGAGGCATTGAGTTCCCCCATCTCTCAACAGTCTCTGGCCTTTGTCCCAAGTTTCATGGAGTTTTTCACCGTAATTGTCAAACAGAGTAGGTGTCGGTCATGTTGCCGCGGACTAGTCTACGGGACAACATGCCCTGGGGCCGGAAAGACTTTCCCCCTCTGCTGGGTTTGTGGCGGATGAGCACGGGCCACACAAGAGTGCGGGGTTGCCCTGCCCAGAAACGGTCTGGTCTTATTCCCGTCGGGGACGCACTCTGCACATCCGACACACCCTGAGCCTAGTGGTCCAACAACAGCCCCAACCACGCCGGGCACACTTTCCACGCGGTGGGCCAACCTTCTCCAACACGGCCAACCTTGCCCTCATCTCCAAGATGCTCGTCCTTGCTGCTCACGCGCCGTTGTGCGGGGGCGGGGTGCGTCTCGACCGTTCCCCACGACTCCACTTGGCGCCCATCGCTCCGGACAGACCTGCCTTGTGGCCGGACCAAGCCCCTCAGACGAGAAGGATGTGTTCACAAGCAGCAAGCCTTTCCTAGCGACCATCCGGGCGCTTGTGGGTTTTTTCCAAACCCCACGGGGACGAGGCCCGGCCTCACGGAAACCCCATATTACGCCTGTCGTGGGGTTGCTCCCTGGTTTCCCCAAACTTGACTACCCCAGGATCGTGATGTGGGCCTGCCATGAGAAGTGAGTGATTCGCCATGGATCTGATTGGGCGTCATAAACAGCCGGGGTTATGTGAATTTCCCCATGACTGGTACGTTGCCGGAATGGTGTTGCGTGTTTGAGATGTCAATGGCACTGGACTCTCCTGATTTGCGCTGGCTGATGGTGCCCGAGTCATTTTTTTTCTCTCTATGAACGCCGTTCCTTGTTGGCGGAAAAGTATAAATAAGTGCCAGCATCCTGCGTCAACTATATTCTCTCGCGAGCGGACAACACTCAACAGGGCTGAAACCTCTGATTCTTTATTTCTGATCCACCCTCAAGATGAGTGCCAAAAAAGACGAAATCGCAGTCAATGCCGAGTCTCATCATGTCGAGGAGTACGATGCGAACCTCAAGGGCCTCAACGAGATTGAAGACTCGAAGCCTGGGCTGTTCCTCAACCTCTGTGTTGTGGCAACTGCTATCGGTGGCATGCTCTTTGGCTACGACACTGGAGTAATTTCTGGAGTGCTTGTTGTTCTTGGAGATGATCTCGACGGCCGAGAAATTACCAACAGCGAAAAGGAACTGATTACGGCCTTGTGCGCTGGTGGTGCCTTTATCGGTGCCATCATTGCTGGTGTCACGGCGGACAAATATGGCCGCAAGCCCGCAATCTGGTTTGCCTCGGTTCTTTTCACTCTCGGTGCTATTATCCAGGCAGCGTCGTACACCATTGCTCAAATGTCTGTTGGTCGTGTTGTCGTTGGTCTCGGTGTTGGTTCTGCTTCCATGGTACGTGGTGCTCTGAAACTACATTGGAGATGCTCATGTCACTAACATTTCGTGCAGATTATCCCTCTGTACATTGCCGAAATCTCACCTGCGAAATACCGCGGACGGATGATCTCGATCGACATGGTGTTCCTCGGAACTGGCTCCCTGCTGGCCTATGGCTTCGATGCCGCCTTTTACAAAGTTGCACATGGCTGGCGTTATATGGTGGCGCTTGGTGGTATCCCTTCCATCATCCTGGGTATCCTCCTTTTCTGGTGCCCCGAGTCTCCGCGTCAACTTCTCTTCCACAACCGCCGCGAGGAGTGCATTAGCGTCATTCGCAAAATGTACCCGACTGCCACCGAACACCAGATTGAACTGATGGTTGGTCAAATTCAGCGGGATGTCGACTACGCCAAGAGCCTCAACGAAGAAATCTCTTCTCGCAAATCCCTCACCAGCATTGTTACAAACGGACCCAACAGGAGAGCTGCTATTGTTGCGTGCGGTTTGATGGCCATGCAGCAACTGTGCGGCTTCAACACCCTCATGTACTACTCCAGCACCCTATTCCAGATTGTTGGCTTTGACAACCCTATTGCCGTCGGAACCATCACCACCGCCACCAACTGGATCTTCACCGTCCTCTCCATCTTCCTCATTGACCGCGTCGGACGTCGCAGGCTCTTGCTCTGGTCCATGTGGGGAATGCCCGTCTTCTTGGCTCTTGCAGCTGGCGTTTTCACCCAAATTCCTCTCAACCGGGACACGCTGGAGCTGACGGACGACAATGTTGGATGGCCCGCGACAGTGGTCTTGGTGTCCATGATTCTGTTCGTGGCCTCCTACGCTGTTGGCCTTGGATGTGTGCCATGGCAAGCCAACGAGTTCCTTCCTATGGAAGTTCGTGCCATGGGAACCACCCTGATTAACATTTGCAACTGGGGACCCAATATTATTGTATCGTCTACATTCTTGTCCATGATGCGCGGCATTTCACCTGCCGGCACTTTTGGCTTTTATGCCGGTCTTTGCCTCGTCGGCTACATCTTTGTTTTCTTCTGCTATCCCGAGGCTGCAGGCATGACCCTGGAAGAGATTCGAGATGTTTTCGACCACGGATTTGGTGTGAAGTACGCCGAGGAGTGGAGGAAGCAGAAGAAGCTTAGCGCTGCTAATGGCGGAAATTCCGCGGCTCAGACTGCCTGAGGATGCTGATAGATAGAAACGCATGTACGTTAGCTAGATCATGCATGCGCTGAGCAACTTGAATAAACCCGTGTTTCATAAAACCCCAAGCCGAAGCCAAAACTCTAAACTATCCATTATAAAGGACCAGTGGGTTGTGTTGCGTGATAAACTTTGAACACCAAGAACTGGCAGCTGGGCTATAATGCCCTCGTCGCATCTTGCACTCGTGACATCTCCAAGGGTCTATCAGCGTCTTGATGAATCAATAGCCAAGCAGCTGAAAAAGAAGAAAAAAAAAATATGAACCCCAGCAAAAAGACCTAGAATCAGGGTAATTTAACAACAAGATGAAATATGTCGATGTTACAAAAGCATGCTACTGCCCATCTGTTTCGTTGTGTCCATGTAGCGGCTGGATTCGGCTACGGAAGAAAATTGTCTCATAGCATTTGCCAAGGGCGAAGCCTGATTTGGGTACGGCAAGGCTCCTTTCTCGTTCAAGTCTATACCTTTCTGTTCGTGACAAAGGACTTTTACTGCACCCAAAGGGATGTTGCATGCTGTAAGCCTGGAAATGACCTTTGGGGTCCGCGTCGTTAGGAGATGGCCCGCCACCCTGGCAACCCCCAATACCGTAAAAACTCGCAAAATTCCGCAAAATGATGATGAAAAATGGGCTACAGAATTTATTTCGCAGAAAGCTAGCGCCAAATCAATTATAGGAGTAGAAAGGTCAAAGACTGCGTTTTTCGCCGTTTGGTTGGATTCTGTGGGCTTTCACAGTCGATTAAGTTACATTCCCCTGCATGAGGATCTCAAGGAGCGGGCGAAAACGTGCATTCGTAACATCTTCTTATTTAAAGGTGCAACGATCTTGAAATTGCAATAAACAAGTACAACTCTATGAGGATATCATCATATCTGCGTTAAAAAAAATAAACAAAGCGCTGCATGTCCATCATAATCTAAATGAGGAAAGAAATGAGACGCCTGGGGAGCGACTTGTGCTCAGGCTCCTCAATCTCAGACTCGTCGAGCAGGTTGATGCCCGTCTGCAGGTCCATCTCAGAAGTGGGAACGTACATGCGCCAGATGCGGCTGTGCAGCTTCCAGCCAAGGTACAGCACGATGCTGATGGGGAAAGCGAGGTAGGACTGGAAGAAGGCTTCGGCGCTTGGCTTGCTACCAGGAGAGGGCTGCGCAACTGTGGTTAGACTCATGTGTTGAGGAATAGCATTGGAAATTCACTTACGTAGAGAGCATTGTAGAAAGTGGCAAGCAATGCAATGAGGTTGAGAAACACGCCGATGTAGCTGCCGATGACACCGAAAGGGCTCTTGTAGGGAATGCGGTCAACGGGCAGGCCTTGGGCCTTGAAGCCGGATCGCATACGGATGTGCGCCAGACAAATGGTGCCCCAGACCAGCAGATAGGCCAGACCAGTAAGGGCAAGCAGCCAGCCAAAGACGGTGCTGCTTTGGCCGGACTCACCGATAAAAGCGAGGAAACCAAAGGCAATCTGAATGGCAATGCACCAGAGGGGACGGCCCTTGCTGTCAACGTAAGCGAGGGCCTTGGGGGCCATGCCGCGCTGGGCCATGGCTTGCATGGTTCGAGTAGAGCCGAAGGTGCAAGAGTTTGCGACGCTGAGCACGGAGATGGTGATGACGGCGTTGAAGATGGAGGGCAGAACCTTGATACCGGCATCCTGGATGGCAAGCACGAAAGGCGAGGCCTTGGTGTTGGCGCCGTGGGCGCCCATCAAGCGCTCATCGTTGGAAGGCAGAATAAGACCGAGGATGAAGAGGTTGACGACGTAGAAGATGGAGATGCGCCAAAAGACCTGCTTGGTGGCCGTGGGAATAGACTTGCGCGGGTTGGTAGACTCGGCAGCTGCAAGGCCGACAAGCTCGGTGCCGCCAAAGGCAAATGCAGCAACGACAAAAACGGAGCAGAAACCGGTGAAACCGTTTCTGAAGGCGCCGGGCTCGTGCCAGTACTTGGCACCAAGGTAGCCGCGGTCGCCAACGCCACCGCAGTTGATAACAATGCCGAGGATCATGAAGCCGATGCAGGCAAGAATCTTGATGATGCTCAGAACAAACTCGACTGCAAATGCGTTAGCTGAGTACGAAAACAGGGCCAAAACCACCAGCTGGACTCACTTTCTCCGTAGCCCTTGACGCCAAAGACCTGGACGACAATGAGAGCGAACAGGAAGACGGCGACCCAAACGCCCATGTTGATGTCGTCCCGCCAAAACTCAATGGTGATGCTGGCGGCAATGAGCTCAAAGGGAAGAACAGTCAACCAGGCAAGGGCGTACTGCCAGCCCATGGCAAAGCCCCAGGATGGATCCACAAAACGGACAATGTACGTGTAAAATGCACCATTGACCGGGTACAGGACGGCCATCTCGGCAAGAGCATTGGTCGTCATGAGAAGCATGAAGCCAATAATGAGGTAGCCGATAACCTAGGCGATGATTAGCATTCGCCGAGACGTGCCAGACGACAGAGGCATTCATTACCAGAGCTGCGGGACCACCCTTCTGCAAGGCACCACCGGATCCGACGAAGAGACCAGCGCCAATTGCTCCACCTGGGGCCCAATGTGAGTAAATGCATTCAAGCTGGATAGGGGTGATTCGCTGGCGATCATACCAATGGCGATCATTTGCATGTGCCGGTTGCGCAGATCTCGCTGGAGCGAGCCGCCGGCCGCCTCAGACTCGCCGCGTTCCTCATCGACTGGAACCTTGGACTCAACGGCCGGGTTCTTTTCGAACTCGCCGCTGGGAGGGTGAGAATCCGCCATTGTAACACGGGGGATCTCTGCGAGATTGTAATGAACAAAGTTGTTGTAAAAGAGCAAGGAGTAATTTGGAGGCTGTGGAGGGATGAAGAAAGAACAGTGATGCTCTGAATCTGTTCCTCAACAACAGGAACCGCTGGCCAATTTGTATTCACTCCGATCCTAAGCAATCCAGCCCATAATGGCAGTTGAGTCCCCCGGATATCCCCAGGCTGGGTACGGGTTCTGGGCCTCTGGAGCCGTCCGCATCCTCAGCCCGGATCGGATCGCGCTAGAGGCACGCTAGAGGGCTTCTAGGCTTTTGTCGGTGAAAGTGCTCCCAAAAGTCGCCATCGATGCATCCTGCCCGCGCGAGATTGACGGCGGCTGCGCGCCTTGATTTGATTGGGCGGTTTGGTGGTCCCGTTTCCCAGCTCTACCGCGTCGAGGTGGATAAGATGGCGTTCTCGATTGCAGACAACCCCATCATCCCCGCGTCCCCACCAGTTTCTGCTGCGTAATAGTGTCGCCGAGCCCGAAGAGCCAGCCCCAGTATCCAAGACGATTTAGGAAGGTCCCCGAGGAAAGGCGTCGGTTGAGCTGCGATCGAGACCCATCCGAACCCGTTCATGTGATCTGCCTTATGGCGATGGGGGAGGGAGGAGATTGCGGGCTGGGGCAGGGAGGAGTCACCTCTGCTCAATGACGTAAAGGAAGCACAAGTTGATGGCTGTGGCAACATGATGCGCCTGAATTATCTTCTGTCATGACCAAACCTTGTCGGCTGTTCTCTTTCTGCCCGCGCTCGGGTGGCTGCATCGGTCTCTTTGCTATTGGCCTCAGATCATGACTCTGGACGGGGCTGACTCGGCACGTGCAAGCCATCATGGGCGAGGGTCTAGACTCTGGCGCTTGTTGGTTGCGGAGCCGCTCGACGCCATCGTAGAGACGGTGGCAATTGCCGGCCCGAATCACTTCTCGTCATGGCTTGCGATAAACGGCCATTGAGGCGTCGACGGTCGCCGTCATCGTTTGTCTCTTATTCGTCGATTCCACCCTTCCTCAGCACCAGCCTTCTGATACCCGCATGGATGATAGATAACAGGGTCCTTTGCCTGACTCAATATGCTTGTCCATGGCGCTAGTGCGGAACAAGTCTTTCAGATAAGTCCAAGATAGACTGCACTGCTGGGCTCTCGATATGGAGACTCCAATGTGGAGCAGAAAACGTAATGGCGTAGTGTGACAAGTTATATTCATCTTGTTGGTTGTGTCATTCCGTCATGCCCCAACGCCGTCGTCGGGTTTTAGCACCAAACAGCCCAGATCAGGCCACCAAGACCCATGGTCGAATTGAGGCCTAATAACCTGCTATTGGCACCCAGGATCCCCGAAGAGGATCTCGAAACGGTCTCTGAAGTGAATGCCACCGCGGCATCTTCATCTCGATCGAGCGTTCGTAATTCCCCTCCCTGGTTTCAAACTCAACAGCAATTGAGAGATCTGCCACATCGTACGGGTCGCCTCCATCTGCGAGTGCGATTGCGGAGATATGGCTGACTCTGTCTATTTCACTCTCGTTCTCTTTTCTCGGCTCTGTTTCTCGGAGACGGAACCGTGGGCCTGCGTTAAGCAAGTCGACCGTATAACCTGCCTTGGGATCAAGCCTGCAAAATATGCGCGCAAAAACCCGCTGGCGGCCCATTTCGCCACTTAATTGTTTCGGGAAGTAGAATAGCGACGCCACGAGGCGTCTTGCGACGGCCTTGATCGGGTCGGGCCGGCGACTGAGGTACTCTTCGCATTGCCGTTCAAGCACCTCGATCCTGTCGGACTCGTCCATGTTTACGCGTTGTGTGACCTTGACATCCAAACGGTGGCAGTTGCGCGTGGGGACTGTTGTCGAGCGCCTCCACGCCTTCCACATTTCATGACACTCATCGGTACTTTTGGCCATGTCAAGAGTTCTTTCGAATTGCTTTCGGATGCGCCGAGGGAGGATATCCAAGAGCTTTTCCAGTGCCGGACTCGACCCTGGTTTCAAGTTGCCACCGGAATCGACAAGACGCCCAGTGCCCAGAGACACGACGATATCTGGCGAACGAGAATCTGGCCAAATTCTACCGTGTTCTTCGTAAGCGGCTGAAATCGGGTTGATTTGAACACCGCTGCCGTCGACATATGCTCTTCTGGTCACAGGGTGAACAAATGGCTGGAAATAGATTTCGGTCGCGGATGTTGCTCTCGCACTTGGAACGGGTTAGCTGTTGCGAACAAATTTCGTATTCGTTTCACATTGCACGTACGCTTCCCAAACTTTGAAGTCTTTGTATTGAGCATCTTCTCTTGAGAGACAATCTTCTGCTAAATGTGAGCGACAGAAGACCTTGGCTTGCACGAATAACCACTGTACCTTTTCCTGCCCTCATCGGACTTCTCGAGTAGTTTGCAATCAATGTGTGCTCGTTGCGCCCCTCAAGACGCGAGACCACGCCAACCTTGACCCAGTCAGCCCCTCCAGATTGATTTCGAAAATAATTTGCTCTTCTTGAGCTATGCTGTACTGGTGCTCCAAATAAATAGGGTTCCGTTTTGAAATGTCTGCTGAGGGCGTCATCGATTCTCCCGCTTTCATATCGAAAGTTGTAGAACAGCTGTGCAAGAGTCCTGATGAACGGTATCTCCATGCCAGGGCGCGGTGAGAAAACCCCCCTGACGAGCTTCTGAAACCCCCCTATGCTGTCTTCCAGAGGCAAACCCCGGTGAAAAACATCAAGAGCAACAATACCACCTAGTCGCTTAGCATGTTGAGA
This sequence comes from Calonectria crousiana, assembly GCA_013406985.1. Lineage (NCBI taxonomy): Eukaryota > Fungi > Ascomycota > Sordariomycetes > Hypocreales > Nectriaceae > Calonectria > Calonectria crousiana. The sequence continues at coordinate 127,851 of VTGD01000059.1, read as the reverse complement.
ATCTCCATGGGAAATTCACTCACCGGTGCTTGTTCCAATAACTAGGTCAAATAACTCGTCGATTGGGATGCCAGACCCCACTTCCCGCTGAATATACTTCAGCATCGTAAGCTGTACAATGCCTCGCACCCCTCCACTACCTATCATTAGTCTTTTCTTCTTGGACTCGGGGTATGAATTCTTGGGGCGGTCTTACCCATCTAATGCGAGAATGCGCGGCCCTGCATGTTCTGGTTTTATCCTGATGGTCCAAGGCCCGTTCTTAAAGTCGCATCCAAGAGGGCACCTCATGATCGTCAAAACGGATGCATCTCTATCATGCTTCGAGAAGCGCTGAAGGCAGGGCTGGCAAATTGCGTGCTCCTGGTTCTTATCGGTGCGTATTTTGGATTTGCAGGGGAGCACATTCGTTGGGCAGTGAGATAAACACGAGAGACAAGTTCGTTGGCTGCGCAAGTCGCCGAAATCTTGAATCGCTTTGGCTAGGTACGTTACTGCTTTCATGGCCTGCTCGGCGCTTTTCAACTTGCCTAATTGCTCCCAAAGCTTCTCATTGAAGAGCTGGGGAGAAAACGAGCACTTGTGAGTGCCCTCCTTGACAGTCCTGTCAAATCCCCTTGGGTTTGAACGCCTGGACCGGGAATTGGATGGAAATTGATGCCCTTTGGCATGGCTCTGTGGGTAGTTTAAGCACCTGTTGTTCTCCGAGTCTCTGGCTTCACAGCGCCAATGGTGAAAACGGAAAAGATGGTGGCCACGCTGTGCCTCGTTTGCCAAGGCCTGGCGGACGTTCTCGATTTTATCTAGGCTCGTCAGTGTCTATCATTTCATGAAGGAAAACGCTATACCAGACCTTTATCCGCATCCCATGGGAGCTGGGTGGAGATGCAAGCCGCTGCGAACTGTGCAAACTCAGATACAATCTGACTTTCACCTCCGGTATATTTTGTATGCGGACTTTGAATTTTGCGGCGTTGAGCAAGAAGACGCATTGCTGTCTCCATATGCTCGCTAAATCTCGTAGGAAGAGATGCCTCTTCTGATGCGATACCATAAAAATCAAGTGACGAACGATAATCTTGACCAAGGATGTCCAATGATCTTTCCACAAATGTATTGAGGGTGGCTATATCTCGACTGTCACCTCTGGACTCTCTCTTTTGACGAACACTGGCCGCTGTGGCTCGAATGGTGTTGTATAAAGACCTAATAGCCTTGAGTGTCAAAGAGGCAATGGCTGGGGGGCTGTGCCTATTGTGTGCCGGTATTTTTAGGACTGTGATAGAATCATAATAGCAGTTTATGAGGTCATTGGCGTTGTTTATTTGGCGGCCTCTATCTCTCCACATTGACCTGAGTGTCTGATATTCGTCTGCTCTCTCAAAGCTCTGCAGCAGTCCCTGGGTTGGGTTGTCTTGCGAGTCCCCCGGATCCGTGTAGTTCACATCTTGATTTATGACAAAAATAAGTGCAGGTTTTGCCGTCTGATTCATGATGCGTTCGTGACCTTCCTTGGCCCAATTGATCAGCCGCGAGAGGAATTCTTTGACTAATCTTTTATTCCATTCGTGTCAGCTTTATACTCTAGTTTCCAAGAAATACGTACTTTGAGTTATTGGTGACACAGCACACTACATCTGAGAAGGCGTATAGTAGGCGGGGATAAACTTGCTGCACAAGAATCTTCCGTGTTTCGGCGTGAATATGCCCACTTTGAGAACGGCGGCCCCACTGCAGATCGATCTTGGTTTTTGTCTGGTCCATGTATGTCTTTACATCGTCGAGCATTGTTGTTTGATGGGACCTGTATCTCCGCTGATCTCGGGCTGACATATTCCGCAGCATGTCCCCATCTTCGTCATCTGGCTTCAAAGATAGAACAGCCTGTTGAGAAACAGGATGTTCAGAGCCCCAGAATCCTTCACAGTCTGTGTGCTTTTAGGTAAATGACAAAGATTGAAAACGGCGGTGGTTGAAACGAACCTACAAAAAGGGTCGGGGATTCTGTGGACAGCGTATGCGGGTCGGCGTAGACATGAATATCGCCACTTGTCGAATCAAACTCGCCACTAGGAAGTCCAGGGACAGGAACATCGTAGCTGCGCAAATCACTGCGCAAATCACTGCGTAAATCGCGTGGCTTTGCGATTTGGATCAAGGCACGGATCAGGCTGCTTTTGCCAGATCCAGTCTCGCCAATGAAGGACACGAGACTGGGGTGCTGTCTAGCATAATACTCGCCAGACCTGTCCATAAGCATAAGCTTTTGCAAACGGTCCCAGATATGGATTTTTGGAGTTCCTTCGTCTGGAAATTGAGGTACGCCAATCCAAGTCGAGCTTATATCCTTTGCGTGCAGAGCGACATAGTCTCCTAGAGCTACTGTGTCGAACAAGTACCTCGTGAAGACATATTCCTTAAAGCCTATTTCCTCACATAGCATGGCTTCGTCTTGGGCGGGTCGGCAGTTGTGCGACCGATGCATTTCCAAACAGCGGCGATGTGCGGGCAGTGCGCCACAGCCACTGCACATGGCAAGCTCATTAGGGACACTTGGTCGGAGGCATAGTCGGCATTTTGTCGAAATCCTCAGTTTAGATGATTGTGAAATAATGCTATAGAGAGTTAAAAATTACAGTGAAAATGAGCAGTTTCTATCTTCACCCACAAGTCACTTGTTGGGAGGTCCCACGAGATGGGAGATCCCACACTGGGTCTAGCGTAGCTTTGGGACCCAGGGAGGGACACTTGGGATTGTATGTGCGATTGGCTTTGAGAATAGACGTACTGTCGGCGCAGAGGGGCCGGCATTCGCCTGCTGGGTCTCAAATCGCTCGCCAGCGATGCCCGAGAGTCCATGGCTGGGAAACCCAGCGACTGCGCGACAGTCACACCAAGCTCAGAAAAAGACGCGTCCACACAAGCCACCTGAGGGGAAAGATGAGCTTCTTAAGCTGGGGCGGGAAAACAGGCTCAGTCTGCCTCATGACCGAACAGGAGCCTAGACCTACGGCTTGCAGCTCCGTCACATAGTGCCATGCAGGTGTGTGCAGTTTCAGTGGTCGGCGAGGCAGACCTGACGTCTAAAACACCAACTGGGCTTGTGCTGTGCTCTCTGATTTGCGCTTTTTTTGATAAGTCATGGTGTGCACTGGACGTGGCGCCGCCACTGGCGCCCCCAGCCTCCTTGCTTTGCACTTTGCTGCATGGCGAAGATAAGATGACAAATCGCCATGTGCAGAATGCACCTTCAACTCGAGTGTGGTTTGCATGGTCAGAAAAACACAGCTCGCTTCTCATGCAGTCGGTTGGGGGTTGCTTTCATGATAGAAGCAATTTCTGCATCACACGAAAACAACAAAAAACCTTTAAAAGACCATACCAGATGGATTTATATTTAAGATACCTAGACAGAACGAAACCAGCACCAAGCAAATAAACAGAAAACAAAAAACAAGAACAGACAAAGCCATGTCAAATGGCTCCGTATTTAAGATGCCCAATAGAAGGAAATCGATCTTTGAATTCCAGAGCACGAAAAACGGTGCATATGTGTGTATCCAACTCTTCTGCCCTCTTGCACCAAAGTTACAGGGCGTCCATGTTTTACCGAGTCTGTCTGTGGGTGATTGTGGATGGCACAATGAGATACAGGACTTACGCAACCAACCAAGATGGCATTGAGAGTTGACGTTGCGCAAACGCGCGTGGTTTCCGTGGCGACAGTATCGTCCATCTCGAGCATCTCGATCATGTTTTGTAAGTTAGCCACGACCTGAACCCCTGCCAGAGCCGCCACGTCCCGAACCCTGTGAAGGACGGGCGCGTTTAGTTGTCTTTGTAGGACGGGCATGTCCAGAATTCTTTGCAGTACTGGTGTGTCCAGAATGTTTTGTAGTGCTGGTGCGTCCAGAATGCTTTGTGGTACTGGTGCGTCCTGAAGTTTCTGTAGCCGTAACATGATGTGTATGTACGACCAATATTTTTGTCGAGGCTGGAGGAAGGGCTTTGAGGCTAGGAGGACGAACCTTGCATACCTGAGGCTTGTTTGAAGGAGTCGCATTCTTGACGCGAATTGCTAGTCGTCTGTGCTCGAAATTGCCACAACTCTCTTTCCACTGTTCTTCCTTCATATGGTTGCAGACCTTCAACAGTTCTTGTTTGGAGAAAGCCCCAACGTCGACGAAGCCCGAAGTATCTTCATGGATTCTTTTATCCTTTTTGAATAAAACACCGAGTTGTCTCGCCACATTTAGGCAAGTAACAGGTTGGCGGAGAGGTTCCTCGATTCCGCAAGGTGACATAGGACCCTTCTCAGATACCTTGGGGTCCTTTTGGGAAGCTTTCTTATCGCCAAAGGGGACAACCATCATGCCATCAGGATATTTGCCTCCTTTCCGAATATGCACCTTTTCGGATGTTTCCCAGTTGAAATAGCATCCGTCTTCAGCATGAGGATCCAATTTACCCGGGCTGACCCTTTTTTCGTTGCTATCGCGAGGGTTGAACTTTGCATACCAGAAAGGGGCCCATTCTTCCTTTGATGTTTTCCCACTTGATGGTCCGGCGTGTATGGTGGCATCGGACATCCCAACCATCCATTTTTTGCGAGGGCCGTTTGGTTTAGATGACACAAAGACCCATTTGGAAGTCGGGTCATACAGAACAGCCACAACCATCCAGCCGGTCCAAAGATTGCGTGGGTTTGGTTGTGATATTTTGCAAAGCATATCTCCCTCTTTGCGCCTTCTTTCGCACAACTCTAGATTGTTTTTGAAAGCCCTTTCCTGGCCCTCTAACTCTTCGAAATGTTTCTTTGCCAATTTTAAGAGCTCTTCATACAAAGTTTCGTGTTGTTTCTTCTCGCCTGCACTCACAATCGCTTCATTGGCAGGATACTCGGCGTGAAGAGTAGCGTCAGCGATCCAGTCTCGGTCATTCTCCGATTCTCCGATTCTCCAGGGCACCATCTTTAGGTTCGCTTCTTCATTTCTGCGCCCGTTTTCAAAACATACGCAATGGGCTATGAAAAAGATGAAAAGTAGTGGGAAGAGTGTATTGCAAATCATGTTGGCTTAGGTAGGCTTGAGAAGCCAGTTAAAGGTTGGTGTTGAGTTTCTGGATTTTCATTCAGCAAAAGTGGCGGGAGTTTTGGAATAAATACTCATCTGTTAGAGTATGAGGCCTCTGGGGACGAGGATCGAGACTGCCAATTTCCTACCAACGATGACAGCGCTTGGATATCATTCCATCTTCCTATCGGCCGTGCTGATAGGAATAGCGGTGATCCATTGAATCCGTCCAGGATCCAAAAAATGGGAGCTGAGTTTTCTCCACCTCGAATCCATACCCAGACGGTAATGACAGCCATTGGCTCATGTTGAAGCTGATAGCATCTATATGACCAAGTGCTTTGATCTAAAAGTGGACTAAATGTCCGAGCCAGAGCTCGATATAGATCGAATCAATAGTCTAGGCTATGAAGCCATTGTATCAAATGAGCATCTGAAAATTCGAATTTCTGAGTCGATGCATCATGCCATGTCCGAAATATGCGTCATGAAACTTGTTGGTTTCGCGGTTTGGCGCCGGAGCCGACACAGCCTGTGCGGTCTTGACCAGAAAAGGAAGGCGGGCAAATTTCGTAAACTCGGCTTTATGTTTGGGTTAAGTGCCAGTTAGTTGGGTGTATGGTTCTGTAGGATTGGAGTCCAGAATCCAGATGATGGTCCAAGCTAATGCATCACGGGTTACCTGTGCTACAATACCTTCCAACCTCTTGCACTTATGATATCTATGAGAGCCTTGCACGACCAAAGAAAGATTACCCTGCTAAAAAAGAAATCTTTTACATGACTACTAATTTGAAATTCCTGCCACCCTTGTCAAGACCTGTTTGATTTCTCTCCTTCTCGCAGAGTTAGAGCTGAAAGGCGCCACCGGGCACACTGAACGCCCTCAACAGGCTAAATGCTCATTTCATCAAGCGAAAGGAATTATGAAGCAAGGGGGGAGGATCAGGATCAGAAAATTGGTGGAAATTGAAATGGGCTTTTTTTTCTTTTCTTCTCTTTTTCTTTTTGGAAAGGATTAGGTGAATCGAGGTATATTTGTTTTAAATCGGCGCTAGGTTCCTAAAATAGGAAATTAGCCAAGTGCTTTTTTTCTGACTTATTTGCATCACACTTAATATTTAGTTGTATTTATATCAATGAATAAACACAAATGCTCTCGGTACTTGACCGGTCCCTGCTTATCAATTCTCTTGAAAGACCAAATCCAAACCCAATCAAGATCGACATTTAATAACCAAAGAGTGCACCAAAAAGGCACATTAGTCAATGTTGGCTGGTAGCTTGTGTGGGGTAGCCGTGCATCAGGGGGATTTCGCTTCATACAATGGGCTCAGACTGTGACGAGTGAGCTGTTGGCTGTTGGCTGTTAACGCCATTCGAAATTTAGTCATCAGGGCGGTGAAGGAAGTGGCGCGGGCAAGAAGGAGCCAATAGTGTTGAGAAGGACAGATAGACCAACAAACTGGAAAATATCGATGTATGTGCTCTCGCTGCCGACTTAGCCACTTCATTCTCACTTCATCGGGAGAAACTCGCATCGTTTCCCTGCATTACCATGACCAAACAACATGAGGCATTGTTTACTCCGTCTGGGAAGTCATTTCTCGACCTTCCAGATCATCTGCGGAAAAAAGTTTACCGCTACGCTAATGCCTACTTCTATGGAACCCTTGTTCTTTGCCATCATTCATTCTCTTCTAATGGCCCAATTGTGTATAATCTTCTCCAAACCTCCTGGGGAGTATACGCAGACATTCAGTCATCTATTTTTCTTGACAATCGTGTGATTGTCCCTTCTTCCAATATTGAGACAGGCTTACTGCTTCTCACCCGGCTTACCCCCCAGATTTGCTCAGGTCTGCAGGATTTATCGGTACATCTATACATCCCCAATCCCAACGACAATTGGGACACGAGCCAAAGACACAGGGAATACTATGTGCCACCGGTTCCTTTGACTTCTAGCCTAATCAAGTTGTGGCAGACGGCTGCAGCACATATTTTGACACATTCGAAACCAAACACTTTGGTTATTCGCCTGATATGTGATTCGGGCGACAGCGAAGAAACTCTCGCTGTCCTGCAACCATTCTTCGATTTTCCTGCCATTCTTAGAGATTGCCAGATACGCCTTTTTTGCAAGAAAATCAACCACATCTCAACTCTCGCTGCAAAAGCTGTCGCCAGTGCTACGGGGCGATATCTTCCCAGTCTTCAGACCCAGCCTTTTCGATTTCTTCAGCTACCAGCTGAGATTCGGCAACGTATACTCGAATATACAGATCTCGTCACACCTAGAAGGAAAGTATTTTGGAATTATGAAACAGGCTTCTACATTTACTCAAGGATTTGCACGTGCCGCCAGCACGAAGAACCACGTTTCCCAGACAGAGAAAGAGATCATTATCCCTGCCAGTTTGAGGCGTGTTTTGGCACTAAGAAGGGATATGAAAAGCAAGCTGCCTGTCAAAAAGTCGATAGTGGATTTGCATTTGGCTGTTATTGCTGGATGAACCCGCAATATCTCATGCTCGTCTGTCGTTCATTTTACCTCGATGCACTGGCGAAATTTTATGAAGCAAATCATATTATTATTACGCCAAATGAACAGCTCATGAATAATGATGGCATCAACTCTGATGCGTTGCAAGGACGTTTCAATGAATCAAGATTTCTAACAAGGAATGTTGTATCGGATGCACTCTATCATCTCAGCTCTATAGAACTGGTTTTTCCTCCTTTCAAGCAGGGGTTCGACCGAGCAAACCCATCCGATCACGCCATCTGCGATTGGAACTTTGCTGTCCGTCATCTCGCCAGCCATGCTAATCTCCCCAATTTAACAATTATTTTGTATATGGCGATGGGAAATCCCGAGTACCACATAACGTCGATGGCGGTGCGAGGGTATCTTGATGGCTATTTTCTTCGGAGAATGCGAAAACATGCAGGAAACAAGGACCCTTTGTTCAAAGCACACAGGCTTCTCCTTGAACCCTTTCGGCAGGTGTGCCAGCCGAAGCGTCTTTTTGTCTTCTTGGAATATCCTTGGCACTGGTCCGGAAAAATCAAATGTTTGGGACCTGCTAAAGAACCGGGAAAACAGCCCTGTAAACAGATTGTGGAAATGGAGAGGCGGCTGGAAGTTTTTGTCATGGGAAATGATTATGACAGTCACGCACTGGGGAAATCAGAATGGAGACCAAATCGATGGGTGCATTGCCTTTGGGCTCACCAGTTCAATTTATTTACTTCTGAATAAAAAAACAAGCTGTAGGCTTAACTGGGTGATCTAGGAACCAAGCCACAAAGGTGGTGTGAGGATCAGTGCATCCTGTTACATCAATTAGCCCGTCAGGCCAAAAGATAAGTCAATAACCGCAATGCTTGCAGTTACAGGTACGGATAACAGCTGTTAAATAGGCCATGTGCGCCCGGCTTTCCAGGTCATAACACAATCATTTGGCATGAATTCACAAGAATCCCTTCGGCGGGCAGTCCCTTACTAGGATCCAGACAATGGATTTTAAATACTAAAATAAGAATGATCACCAAGGTTACAATTTGTTCGTTTAGTATCAGTCAGTTTTACGGCACTTTGAAACCCGCCAAGTCTCTATTTCCAGAAACCCAAGGTCTTAATCGCTTTCTCCCAACGCCAGCATTGACCATTTGCCTCAACATCTCGCATCTCGCGACTCTCTGCTCTAGTCACAACAGCCTGATATATGCCCAAAGAAACCTGGGACATGTATAAGCTGTCGTCCCACTCAGTAGTCATTTCTTTCAAGTTAGTCACATGAGCGAGCTTCTTCATTAACTTGCGAACATCGCACCATTGTATAAAATCCACCAGCCCCGAGAAACCTTTCTCCCGACTCATAGCTAACCATTCAAGGTTTGCAGGCACTCGCGTTTAATTCCGCTACAAGTCTCGCTCATATTGGTACTCAGAATAGTGATATTTGCGGATCTCAATTTCTTCCATCGTGCGATCAACTCACTTGGCTTGCGGCAATCTTGTCTTTCGGCGTAACATATATGATCCTTTAATAGTATGATTTTTACAATGGATAGGAGATCAGTTAACTCTAGGGATATTTAATAATCTATTCGAGTGCATTTATCTTATGCTTAGCCAGAGCCTGATCCTTAATGATTCGCGGATGATGAGCCAGATGCTACAGGAGCCGCAACGACAGCCGATGGCTGTTTCCCCCCCTCAATGATGGACGGAGTTGATGAATCCGGCCCAATTGAACGGTTTTCGGCAGCTCGTCTAGTTTGAGATTAGAACATGATGAACTTGCATGTTTTGGACTTTTGACTTACGCTTTTCGCTTCAAGACGGCATTGAGAATATGGCAGCCGATAATGAGCAAGGCCGCACTTGTGAGGCAAAAGGGGTATCCTTTGGGGTAGCGCGGAGCTTCCACCGTTGGAAATGTCAAAAGCGGTGTCCAAGCGGTTGTAGACTGTGCAACAGTATTGATGATTACCAGAGTGACTGCACGCTCCGCGGGTGAGTATTTCAACAAGTGGTTAACCCAACCATGCAAGACGCTCGACATGGCGGGTGACGAGTATGACGTTGCGAAACCAAACCACAGAGCAGATTCTGGGACATACCAAATCGACTTGATGATGAGGCCGATTATATTCCATGTGTGTGCGATTGTGATAGCCCAAGCCGGTCCTGTCAGCAAGTCGGATAAGAAGCAAACAAATAGTGTGTAAAAGATGCCCAGAGCAGGCGCGATTGTCCCCAACTCGTTGATCTTGGCTGTTGAATACCGGTTCAGGCTCTTGATCCAGAGCAGGAAGCTCCCAGTGCTGGCGTGTGTCCCGGCGTTCCAAAACAGAATGTCTAGAACGATAATTGTCCAGAAATACGGGTTAGTCAACACCTTCTTCAGGGTTCGAATTTCGAATTTCCCATGCAATACATGCCCCGCTCTCTCAAGGCGTCGCTTGGATACGGCCAGGTCGTGGTCGTTCAGGACTCGTCGGTTGGGCTGATCGTACGTCCCAGGAATGACTAGAAATCCCAAGATGCCGACAGGAATAGTAATGATTGCGCAAATGATGTACATCCAGCGCCACCCAGCAAGGCCATGCACACCATCGAGCCTCTGAGTTGCGCCAGCTTGAATGAGACCTGCAGTCAATGTTCCCAATGATAAACCAATATAGAACAGTCCTCCGCGGCGGCCAATTTCGTGTCCCTGGTACCATGCACCTGAATGGACTGTTAGCAAAATATACTCGGACGCTTTGAATGTAAATTATATATCATACCAAAGACGTAGTGCATCGCTGGGAAGAAGGCTGCTTCAAACCAACCGACAAAGAATCTGTACGCTGCCATTTCGGCAAAGGAATTTGCCCGAAACTGCAGGAGTGTGAAGATTCCCCACATCACATCGAGGAATGGAATCGTCCAGTACATGGGGATGTAGGTGAATAAGAAGAGAAACGGAAGCTGCCCCACAACAGCTCCTACAGTATACATGGTTTGTAACTGCACCAGCTCATTTCCGTGGAATCCAAGATCTTCCTTCATACCCGCCACGTAGGCATTGTCTAGGAATGGTTAGGGAAATGCAGCATCCGTAACGAAAGAGAATCTTACTGAGGTTGGCTTGGTCAACGTATTTGACCCAATATGCAAGTACCGCATATGGAACGACCAAAAGATCCAGCTTCCAGAGGAATTTCCTTTCCTCTGGCGTATCATCGTCCGAGTACCATTTTATCTTGTACCATCTTGATCGGGGAACGCTCGCCATCTCGAAGCAAGCCCGCCTTCTAAAAAGGTACAGGCAATATCAAACCGTGATTCGACAAAGCTTGGAGAAGATGGTTGAATGCCGACCGGCGGAAATTTTATAATATTTATTTTTGGCCCAAGGTTGGCCCGCCAAAACTATGCTTGCAGGAGAAGCTTGATATAATACATTACTTCTCCACGCTTCAGCTCGTCATCTCCCCAGTATTTCGCAAAAGAAAATATTCCTTGTCGCAGCCCCATAGCCATGCCTTTTAAAGAAATGGTCCATCGGCCGCCCGCCAGGGGACAGTGGGTCGCAGCTATCAAGGCCGAACAGCTGCATCGGTCGCGGGTGGCTGCCGACCCTCGTTGATTGCAACAGAAAATGGGCGGTGGAGGATCAACCCGAATATCAGGCTTGACCATGTTTCTGGATGCGCTCCATGAGGAGATTATCGGGGCGACACCGAAGCTGGCTGGTAGGCCGAGGACGGTATTATTGGTTGTGGGCGATGGCGTGCTTACACCTCATTTTTCGGCAGATGATGCAACACGGGGGACACGACCAAACTGGGATTTTCTGCAGATAAACCTAGGCATTATCTCTTCAAAATGGCTCTATTTGTCATTTGATGTAACGATGATACCTCTTTGACAGTAAAAAAGCCCGCAAAAAATACGGATGCGTTCCCCGGCGAGATCTCGCTGCATCTGTTGAGACGGGCTGTTGACTGCCTTATCAGCGTTAACCCCACCTTGTAGGCTCAAGTTTTAGCTGTGGCCAACGAGTCAAAGTACATCCTCTTCAAACATCAAAAGAAGGCCAATCATGTAACTTAACTAGAAGTCTTGTTTTGGATCTAGTCTGATCGTCATCGAACGTGGATAAACGACCCCCTTGACTCACAATACAGCAAGGCATCACCAGAAATCTTACTTGCCATGATACGCGTAGTGAAAGAAAAAACAAAACGAGTAGCTGCCGATTTCTCTTAAAATTGCCGTTAAAAAGTCTGTAACGCTCCAGTATTTCAGCGAAACCCTTATTCACGTATACGCAGCTGATGGCCAAATAATGATGTTCTAGGTCGCAGGGATTAATATATATACAATCTACGAGTATATCGCGTAGTAAGACCACGGTTGATATCAATAGGTTTAATTTGAAGAATTTTGCTTCCATTCGAATAGTTCTTTACAATGCTCAAGCCTAATCAAAGACACACACTTCTTAGGTTTAAACTACCGGAAGGCCTGTGCCAATGGCCTTTGTGCTGCTTCACATCGTTTAAAAAGCGCGATCAATCAATCATCACTCTGACCGATTTCACTGATCACGATGCATTTAATTCAATGCTAAAAATCTGCAAGTAACCAAAAAACCACTTAAATTATATTTCATCAGTAGTTCGATTGCCTCAAAGTTTTGTTAGCGGGATGTACCAAACACACTTTCGTGGGTTTCATTTGCCTCGAGTGGCTTTTTTAGTGCCTTTGTGCAACAGTCAGAATCTCTTTGCACGACTACCTTCCTACTTATTCATGGTAGTTCTATATCCTTGTGCTGTTAGGAAAATCAAGAAAACATGCAAACAAATTCCCATCACGTTATTCATGCATATAAGGATGAATCGGGTCCAGCATATAGCATGTACGAAACTGTTCAGCATGTCAATATTTACCTGTAAATAGGCTTAACCTACCGCCCACATTCCACACTGCGTACACCTTGGCTGAAGTAAACCTAAACTCTTCAGCGAAGGTATACCGCTTTTTGAATAGCTGAAAGGTGCCAGCGTCACCAGTCTCGAACCTCTGTAATCTGATTGGATTCCACAGAAGGTTTAGTCAATGATGTCCAAGCCATCACAATCTTCAGACTGTTCACATGACATTTCGTCCAAGAGAAGCAAATCTGGCCTGTACTTTCAGGAGAGGTTTTATCGATTCATAGCTTGTTTCCTGATTCTTAAGACGGAGCAAACGGTCCTTCTGCAGAAATATGTGCCATCTATGCACCATCTACTTGTTCAAGCTCAAAACAATATCGAGAGCCCGGAAAAGATGCAAATCAAGCATCCAATTACCCCTGTGTCTGGCGATGGCGGCCAACCCACGTCATGGGGTCATACGGAAACATCCGCATCATCCGTCATCATGCCTCCGTTAGTGGTGAGAGATATCACAAATAACCCCAGCAATGCAGCTATTTCTGCCAGCATGAGCTTCGCGTCGTCTAAAGACTCTACAACGGAAACGGATACGCGCTCAGCCCTTTCACTGAAGGCTAAAATTATTCTTGGCGTCACGCTCCCCGTTGTAATCCTCGCCATTTTCGTGGGATCAATAATATTATGCCTAAAACGGCGACAGCGTCTCAAAGCAAGAGCTGCCCGAAAACAGTCTTCCGTTGGGAGACCAGACCCCAACCTAATATTCGAAGCAAAAGCAGAGCTATCTACCGAAACAGCAGTAACCACGACAGAAATATCTAGTGGGGGGGCAAAGGGTTGACGACGCGCCTGAAGCAAGTTGAAAAGAAAACCGGCACCATCTCAAGAGTGGAGCTATAGTGTTTACATAGTATATGATAACCATTAATGCCCTTGCGGAAGTAACTAAGACAGCAAGTACTCCCAATAGTATCGTTGGAAATACAAGGAGTTTTGCGGAACATGAAGCGGAGAGGACAAAATACGTTACCGGGGTGACAATTTAGAGCCATATATATGTAGTATCACATGCGAATTGGGCCGTGTTAATGGATATAGCATGAGCACAGGCATAGGCCAAAGATTTAAAATCATGCGCATTGTACAAGAGCAAATTTACATCATGAGTCAATTCAGTCGCTCCATTTTAGCAGATTCTCATATCATTCCATATTCCAATCTTGTCATCATATCTTTCAATCAATCACGCCCTCGTAAACCCCTTTCGCAAACCTTACGCAATACGATTTTCATAGCCACGCTGCCATGTGTCAGACTGACGAAAACGGTGGCTTGGCACAGGTGGGTCGAAGAAAAAGCATGCACATCGGTGTTTACTTGTTTTCCGAAACTCAAGCATCCATACCTACCCTACAATCACCTTGGCTACATTATGAATAGGTTTGATCTGATGGATCATCTTTAACTTGCTGTTTATTCGAAATAAAGGAATGTGCTTTGAAGGGGTCAAGAAATTTATTTCGGGAACAACATAATGGTCAAAAAATGTGTGTTGCTGCACATCACCTAAGCATCAGGAACAAAGATGATGGTCAACAAAAGAAAAGGCGTTGGGGCAGTACAGCTTATTTATCCCACATAAATTCTTTCAGATCATATTTGCCATTGCATTCAAAGTTTCTGGTGTAATAGACCAACTATAGACTTTCTAAAAGAAGGCATTCATTTTTTTAATTGGGATGTTGATCCCTTAACACTCTCACTGGACAAAATTTAACAAAGAACTGCGGGAGATTCATAGAATAATGTTACTACTCGGGTCAATGCGTTGCCATTTCCATGTGTCAATGGGCTGATCTCGTACCAGCTTCCATATCCGACATCTGAACCCGTATAACGAGTAATTGAAACATCCCAGCGAACCAGCACAATCGTCTACAATTTCGAATGCAAAATGTCTTGATTCGCAGGGATATCTCTCGTGATAGCTTACGTGAGCTCGGAATATTCCGAAATCAATAAAAGCGTGCAGATAATTGTCGTTTTTTCTCACCCGCGAAGGCGTGGCTAAGATCTTCTACTCTCCTACTATTTCAAGTTCATGGTGACTGTGAACGGTATGCTTTTCGAAAGAGGTACAGATTTTAGTGAAAGAGAATATCGTTGGTGATAATCAAGGCTTTTTTTTTTAGTGTTCCCTTGCTACCAAACCCAATAAAAAACTTTGACTGCGATCCCGAGGACATAAACGGGAGTAACGGGTAATGGTATTCACGCACGGTCTTATCGACGCCTACCACTGCCACATTCATTACTTCTATTGATGCTTTTTGTGACAATTAGGCATCAGAAAAAATGCCAAAGTCTCATCAAGCTTCAAAATTCTTAAAACGCCTTGAAGGGGGCTCGGGTATCCGAAGACCAGGTGGCGACGCGAGCCTCAGCTGAGCCACGACGCATATTCAACACGTTACGCATTCTTGACAATTACAGTGGGCCCGTATCGATTTGTCAGATTTTGGGCCAAGGCTTGCTTCGCCTTCTTCTGTTGATCCTGGGGGGTGCAAAGCCATCGTCGTGATTTCGGTCAGGGCAGCATGGTGAAAAAAACATACGGCGTGCCGCCGAGGGGAGTTGAAACCCGAGCCTCGCCACTCATTGGGCCCTCATTGCTGACAATGCATGCCAGGATCGCAAATCTCCACCCAGGGCATTCAGCGCTAACCTTTGGGGCGCTTCGTTCTATCGACAGCGCAGTTGACCGACAAGGGGTCGAGCGACAGAAGGCCAAGAATCTGGGTTCCCTTGGAGGCAATCTCTTCCGAGGCAACAAGCTTTCCCGCCTGGCCGGAGGAGCTGCCTCCAAACAAAAACAATTGATAGCTTAATTAAAACAAGCTACGGGCCAAGAACGGTGGGATTCATACGAGCCTGGGTGGGGTGGCCTGAGCTGTGGCACTAATCCCGAGCGCGGTTGGGCATTACCCGGCCGTCGCAATGCTGACTCTTCAACTGATGACTGATCACATAGAAGCACGTGCATACCATTGATGTTATATGGGCTATTATACATGCATTAGATGCATTAATTGGGGTGCTGTGCTCGCTCGGAACGAATGCGAATCAAAGGTCAACTCGGTTTCGAACCGAGTGGTCCAAGGTATGGACCACGAACGCAACACTCGCTAGGAAATACCATCTTCGCATTGAGGGGGCTATAGGATCAAAATGTCATGGTTCGCAAAAAAAAAAAAAAAAAAAAAAGGTGCTGATGACACGGAGGTAAAGTGTCTAGGCGCAGATCTCTGTCCGGTCTGGGGAAAGCTCCGTGGTGTTAATCTCGTCGACACGCGTGGATGAATGTTGGTTTCGGACTTTTCGTGTATCGGGTTTTTGATCGTTTGTTAACGATTCTAGCGTGGAACAGGCCAAGTCTTGGCACTCATTGCAATTTCGATATCCCCGGCGTCGTTTCAGAAGGCCGTAGAGGGCAAGTAGTGACCACATGCGACATGTAGGCAGGGACGAAAGGAACGTGTGTGTGGGGGGGGGGGGAGGTCCCCTGCGAGAATAGCGAAAGGCGAGAAGCTCATCAGACGGGTATGCGAGATCGAATTGTGCGCCTCTCAGGGTGCTCGAGTGCTAACTTTCAAACGGTAATTTGGTGCCCATCCCACGCAAGCTCACCCCGGTTCCGCGGGGGCCAGTTCAGCAATCACATCATCTGCCAGGCGGTTGGGACGACGAGGCTTGGATGGCGTCATCGGGGGAGGAGAGAGGGCGATTTGAGGCTTGCTTTTGCATGGTTGGCTCCGGTGACGCTGCGCGACGAGGCAGCTGCCGAACTGAAGCCGAACAGCAGTTTCGGGATTGAAAAGGCGAACAAGGCAATGTCTTCGGAAGATGCGTACACTTTGATGCAGGCGCAGTTTTAGGTGGCTCTTGGCGCATCGCCCGTCCCAAGTCAATGGGGATGCGGCGCCTATCCCGCGACCAATTGCGCTGGGTGGCCGGCCAGGGCTCACGCGGTGGCTGCCCCTTTTGGCTGGCTTCGCTGGGTGCGTTTAGCGCGTGGGGTACGGGGAGTTGGCATGGGTGCCCTCCAGCGGTGGTCCCCCCTTCGGTGTCTTCATCTCACCCGCTGCCTCTTATTTGTCGTGGCCTCGCTAGATATGCATACCCACATAAGCTTAATTGCGGCCCCCCCTGGCCGTCACTGGCGGCACAACACCAAACAAGATTCACGGCCAAGACGACCACTGCACGTCTGGTCGTGTTCCGGTGCCATTGAAGCTGCAACAGCGCTGCACCACTGCATTGCACAGCCTCGCACTAGACGTCATAGCGTTCGCCTCCAAGAATTTGCCCTCTCCTCTGCCCAACCAACCACCTGCACCCTTGTGGCCATCATCCGTCAACATTCAAGCTTATAAAGTGGATACGCAGGCCGTCGTCCCCCAACGCGGCGCCTCAATCCGATGCTCCCGGTGACATATCGCAGGCATAGCCCCCCTTGGGACGGAAAAAAAGCTCGTCGCAGCGCAAGAGGGGCCTCCAGGCTTGAACCATGCCCGCTCGGCCAGGGAGGTACGTGGACCTGGCCGGGTCGGGGGGATGGAATTACAAAGAGACCAGCAAAGTCTCCGTTTTGCACAGCCTCAATGTAATGTCGTTTCCGATGCTCATTGGGCCACAGCTGTGCGAGTGACGGCGATCGTCGGGGGCTCAGGCGAATTGCCTCTGGCTGGACTTTTTCGATCCGACAACGAGGATAGCGAGCCACAGTCTGTCGCCGTACGGCCTCCACCTGAACCTTCTGGCAAGGTCTCCAATTCTTCAGGCACTGTTTCATCTGCTGCTTCGCGTTTTTCTTTTATTCGTTTTCGCTCCTGCTGCTGCCTCTCTCTGCACTGCCTTCTCTGGCCACGCTGGGGCGCGCTGCCGCATCACCGCCCTGGGTGGTGACGAGCCAAGGCAGCCGGAGCTGCGCGATAGGCCTCCCGACCACCGCTATGCAGCATTGAGTGCCTTGGCGCAGCATTGCGAAAAAGCACAACCATGCACGAGGGGAAGCCCTAAGGAAAATAGTTCCGTTTTCGAAAAAGTGATGAGCCTGCTTGCTGCGTGTGTGTGTCGCCACTCCGAAGCGGTCACAGCAAAGAGAAAAGAAGCAATGTGGGTGTGTAAGCATCATCTCTGGTTCTGCAAGCACGGTCCATGATGCCACGGTTTTTTTTCTTTCCCTTACTCTAAAGTGCTGTTTAATTTTCCAGATTAAAGGAAGCCCCCAATTTGCATGGGATAAAGCTTCCAATCGAATCTTAAGTAGAACGAACCATAAACGCCCAAGTAAAATTGCGCATTTGGGTGTGCGAGGGCCGGGGTGGCCCGGGCCAACACCGGACTAGCAGCAGAACAGGAAATCGGTTTCTGGGCAACTCGCTCCAAGCAGCCGCCGATTCCCCAGCGCTGCATTGTTTGCCCAGCAATTTTGCTCCACACCCCGAGGAGGCCGAGACGAATAAGAAGATACATGTGACATTTATCAGACACCCTTGGCCAACATCTTGGCACTGGTGCTCAGCCTCGCTCCTTGGAATTGTATATCACACAACTCCACCGCATCTCTAGCTCGGATCCAAACCTGCACCAGGCTTCATCTGCATATGAACCAACAGTCCCCAGCAACTGCTTACATTGATGTTTAAATTTTAGGTGCTTTTGGCTTTCTTTTCTTTTTTCCGATTTCCTCTTTGATTCTCGAAACAGTATACCCCCATTGCCCGAACCCGGGCCCCGTCTAATCCGTCATGACGGAAAACAATCTCGCCCCCGTGTCGCTTCAGGTGGACACGCGGCTGCGTGCCTACAGCAACGCCGACACCGTCACCTCGGCCGCGTCTAACCCGTTTTTAACGCCGGGCACTGTAAGCCGCGATTTGAGCATATCCGAGGATGGAACGGCAGCGTTACGGCCGGACCCAGGAACAGAGGCCGACTTCCAGGTCGACAACAACCCATTCGCCTTCTCCCCCGGACAGCTCAACAAACTGCTCAACCCCAAGTCCCTCGCCGCTTTCAAGGCCCTGGGCGGCCTCCAGGGCATCGCCCGCGGCCTCCAGACCGATGTCAAGTCGGGTCTCAGCCTCGAGGAGACATCGGCCCCAGCTCGCATGTCATTCGACCAGGCCGTGAACCCCAACTCCTCCGATAAGCCGTCGCCCTCAGCCCCCGCCAGCTCGTCCGAGCCGTTCGAGGACCGAATCCGAGTGTACAAGCGAAATGTGTTGCCGGCAAAGGAAGCCACACCTCTGTGGAAGCTCATGTGGAACGCTTACAACGACAAGGTGCTCATCCTGCTCACGGGCGCCGCCATCATCTCTCTAGCCCTGGGTCTGTACGAGACATTTGGAGCCGAGCACGAACCAGGTGCACCGACGCCTGTCGATTGGGTCGAGGGTGTTGCCATTTGCGTTGCCATTATCATTGTTACCTTGGTGGGATCTCTCAACGATTGGCAGAAGGAACGTGCATTCGTCAGGTTAAACGCTAAGAAGGAGGACCGTGAGATCAAGGTTATCCGATCTGGAAAGTCGTTTATGATCAATGTTCACGATATCCTTGTGGGAGATGTTCTGCACCTTGAGCCCGGTGACCTGGTCCCGGTCGATGGTATCTTTATCGATGGTCATGGAGTCAAGTGTGACGAGTCGTCGGCAACCGGCGAGTCGGATGCGCTCAAGAAGACTGGTGGTGACCAGGTGATGAGAGCTCTCGAGCTTGGCCAGACTGGTGATGACCACCTGGACCCCTTCATCATCTCTGGATCCAAGGTTCTCGAAGGTGAGACATTGCCCTTTCTTACTGTAACTGAACCACAGCTAACCAGCAAACTCAGGACTTGGAACATTCGTCTGTACCTCAGTCGGTGTCAACAGCAGCTTTGGAAAGATTATGATGTCGGTCCGAACCGAGGTCGAAGCTACCCCTCTCCAGAAGAAGCTCGAAGGTCTTGCTCTTGCCATTGCCAAGCTTGGTAGTGCTGCCGCTGGTCTTCTCTTCTTCGTCCTCCTCATCCGCTTTCTCGCAAACCTCCCTGACGACGACCGCTCTGGTTCAGACAAGGCCTCTACTTTCATGGATATCCTAATTGTCGCCATCACCATTATTGTCGTAGCTGTCCCCGAAGGTCTTCCGCTTGCCGTCACGTTGGCATTGGCTTTTGCCACCACACGAATGCTAAAGGAAAACAACCTGGTCCGTGTCCTTCGTGCATGCGAGACCATGGGTAATGCTACTACTATCTGCTCGGATAAGACTGGTACTTTGGTAAGTCAGCCACACATGCGCCCACAGCTGCTTTGAGAAAAATATTAACATGATATATAGACTACAAACATCATGACTGTGGTAGCTGGTACATTCGGCTCAACTTCATTCAGCCAATCGGACTCGGATAAGTCTTCTGAGCAGCAGCTTATTTCCACATGGGCATCCAAGGTCACACCCGCCGCCAAAGAGCTCATTGTGCAGTCCGTCTCCATCAATTCCAGCGCCTTTGAGGGAGAGGAGAATGGTATCGCCACCTTTATCGGATCCAAGACGGAGACGGCCCTTCTCCAGCTGGCCAAGGACCACCTTGGACTGGGCTCGCTTGCCGAAGTCCGCGAGAACGAACAGGTTGTGGAGATGTTCCCCTTTGATTCTACCAAGAAGTGCATGGCTGCCGTCATCAAGCTGCGCACAGGCGGATACCGACTCCTCGTCAAGGGCGCCTCCGAAATTCTCCTCTCCTACTCCGGCAGCAAGGCCGACTTCCAGACCCTCGAGGCTTCTCCTTTGAGCGACGAAGATCGCCAGGCGCTGTCCGTCACGATCGAGACCTACGCCAGCCGATCCCTTCGAACCATTGGACTCGTGTACCAGGACTTTGAGCAGTGGCCCCCGGCTTCCGCCGAGGTCAGTGAGGGCAAGACTGAGCTTCAGTCGCTGCTCAAGGGACTCGTCTTCCTTGGCGTTGTCGGCATTCAGGACCCCGTCCGCCCTGGTGTCGTCGAGGCTGTCCGCAAGGCCCGCCACGCCGGAGTCACCACCCGCATGGTCACGGGCGACAACATCACCACAGCCCGAGCCATCGCCACCGAGTGCGGCATCTACACCGAAGGCGGAGTCGTCATGGAGGGTCCGGTTTTCCGTGCCCTCTCCGACGAGGAGAAGATCGCAGTGCTTCCCAAGCTGCAGGTCCTTGCCCGATCCTCGCCAGAGGACAAGAGAGTCCTGGTCGTCATGCTCAAGGCCCGCGGAGAGACGGTGGCTGTCACTGGTGACGGAACCAACGACGCTCCTGCTCTCAAGGCAGCTGATGTCGGTTTCTCCATGGGTATTTCCGGCACTGAGGTCGCCAAGGAGGCTTCTGCCATTGTTCTCATGGACGACAACTTTACCTCGATTATCACTGCTCTCAAGTGGGGACGTGCCGTCAACGACGCTGTTCAAAAGTTCCTCCAGTTCCAAATCACTGTCAACATCACTGCCGTGCTCCTCTCCTTCATCACCGCCGTCTACAATGATAACATGGAGTCTGTTCTCAAGGCCGTCCAGCTTCTCTGGGTGAACCTCATCATGGACACCTTTGCTGCCCTTGCCCTTGCCACAGACCCGCCTACCGATGCCATTCTGGACCGCCCTCCTCAACCCAAGAGTGCTCCCATCATCACCCTCAACGTACGTATTCTTGCACACCCCCATTTTTTCCCCTCCCAAAGTTGAAAAGAAAAACTAACAAAATGCACAGATGTGGAAGATGATTATCGGCCAGTCCATTTTCCAGCTCGCCGCCACCCTCATCCTCTACTTTGCTGGTGCCGACATCCTGGGCTACGACAAGAACGACGAGGACAAGATGCTGGAGCTCGACACGCTCATCTTCAACGCCTTTGTGTGGATGCAAATCTTCAACGAGTTCAACAACCGCCGCCTGGACAACAAGTTCAACATCTTTGTGGGCATCCACCGCAACATCTTCTTCATCATCATCAACTGCATCATGGTCGGCCTGCAGGTCCTCATCATCTTTGTCGGCTCCCGCGCCTTCGCCATCAACCCCGACGGCCTCGACGGTACCCAGTGGGCCATCTCCGTCGTCCTCGCCCTCTTCTCCATCCCCTGGGGAGTCCTCATCAGAATCTTCCCCGACGAGTGGTTCGGCGTCATTGCCAAGTTCTTTGGCACGCCCGTCGCCATCGCCTACCGCTTCCTCGCCGTCTACGTTCACAAGTTCACCGGCCTGTTCAAGAAGAGCAAGTCCAAGGACGACGAGGAGAAGAGGCCCGGGTCTGAGGGTCCCATGGTTGTCGTATCGGAAGCACCCGGTCGCGAGAACGAAAAATAAGCGTCGAGCGATTTTCTCTTTTTTCGTCTATATTAATGCGTAAATTTTCCTTTTTCCGGTCTCTTGGTTCTTTTTCCTTTTTTACTTGTACATCGAATTTGTAGCGTTACATGGGATCAAGGGGGATCATGGGGGTTTGGCCAAAGTGCGGGAACGATACCAGCCAGGACTAGATTTGTTTTTTGTTTTTTTAAGGATATCTCGCAGTCTCTACCGACCAATCATGACGGTCCTGGAGAACAACATAACGACCAACCAACCAAACATGCACTGATAGACTTTTCCTACGATGTTATCCACACTGGATAATCAAATATACCGTGTTTCTTTCAAGATGAAGCCACTTCATGCAGTTAGCAGATTTTGATCACCGGAGCGAGAGTAGAAGTTGTCAGAACGTCAGCGAACTTGAACTATCTGCAATCCGGCCATGGGATGATTGTAACGGAGGTACTTTCTCACAATGGCCACTGCAAATTGGCTGGCCTGGTCACAAGAACCACAATTTCTAAAGTAAAAAGAAACCACGAAACCCTCACCAAGGAATAGATTTGGGGATGGCATATTCATTTGGGTATTATTTTAATTTATTTTGGGCAAAAATGGTAACCAAGATATTTATTCTTTTGGCAAGGGCCCCATGCAGCAAAATGTTAGACTAGCAATCATTTGAATGTTGTGTTGTAATCGAGCTTCCTCGATAGGAAAGGAAACCCAGATCAGCAAAGCCCTGCTCCTTTGACTGGGGAACCTCAAACCATTCTAAACCAAAGCCAAAACAAAACCCAACCTCTCCCAAGCTTAAAAAAGATCTTACTCGTAAGGTTAGCGAAGGATTCAGTGCCTGCATCGTATCCACCTGATATTCCGTCAACGGTTGGCGGGAAGGTAAAAGACAAACGCCGATACACGGCCTCTGGAAAGGATGGTCAAGAAAACGGCATTTAGCAAACTTTCCTCTGCAATTAATAAAGAAAGGCCCCAGCTTCTATGATTATGCGACAGAAAGCCTGACCCAGGAGGTCGATGCCGCTGATGCAAAAAAGAAGGTTCGAGCCGCGCGGCCATGGAGCTGGCCAACGAACTTGCCTTCATTGACCTGCCTGATAGTGAACTGCGAAGGTACTCGCAGATTCAGTATGCGGCACCCTCCGACGGCATCTATGACGACCTGCGCCAAGTTGACCGCACCAGGAGAAGGAATGAGGCAGAGCCGGAAGAGAGGGCTTGAAGGATGCAGACAAGGCAGTGCCTGGACATGGTATCCGAGACCGAGTGCAACATATCGAGGACTATTTCGCCTGGCATAAACCTGCACGCCGCCCTGAAACAGCATCAGACCGACGCACAAATAGCCCAGTTGCCCAACGTGACGATGCGTGAATCTTGGCGCGCAGTTGGGCGAGACAACCCCGCCCGACCTTGAACAGGTCTGTGTACGGTACAGCATCGACGTCAAGTTATTCAAGACTGCTTTTGTAATCAAAGCACTGTGATAATGCTTTTGCGTCAAAATGATTGTATCGTACTTTGGCATCAGCCAGTCAGGCCAATAATCCTCATACATGAATGAGGTGCATCTGTTCTTTCCATCAAATTACTAAGCTACTCTAACTAAAATTCAGGGTGCTGGTTGCTCCAAGGCGGGTGCTGGATTAAGCGTTCCTCATTGAATGCTATTCGTTCCAATACCCATGTGACCGGGCGAGTCCTTGCATTGAGCATGTTTTTGCAACTCGGAGTCAAACTCACTTTCACACGAAACAAAACAGGAGGAAAGGTTAACTTGGTAAAATAACTAAACAACTCATCATACAATGCAGCCGCTGAATAATTATTGTAAAAGAGGTGTTTTCCCACTACAACTACTGCACAAGTTAGCTCCATTGAAATAACCATAATTTCCTAATCCTAAAAAAAGAACCCAAGATTCACCTTTGGAATAATATATTTATCTAGTATTTATTTTAGTTGAAAAATCAAAATCAAAGACACGTGGTCCTTTGACAAGGTCCCTATGCATCAGCGTGTCGGACTGCCAATCATTCAAGGGATTGTTGTATCAGATCGACTTGGCACTCGGGTCAAGCAATCATGGACAGATTGGCAGAGAGCATCAATGGTATGCATTAGAGTGCAGCAGACCTGGCAAGGGGGCCGCTTTGGGTAATGATGGGCAACTTTATCCTTACATGTTCATACATTAAGATTGCATAAGATTTTAAGTTGGTTGTCCTTTTGGTTAGGGTGAAACAATTCCACAAAGAAATGATGGGGATGACCGAAGGTTATTTCCGAATGCTACTCGTTACGTGCGGTACATTTGTGATCTGCTGAGTTTCTCGGGTCGACCTCGTTCTCGCACTTTCAGGTTTCACATGAGACAAGGTCTCTCACGACATCGAAGCACGAGGATGAACCAACTCAAATGAAATAAGTAAAAAATTAACTCGTCATATTCCCTCTATGCTTGACCCCGATCATGCCAAATTGTACAGGTTCTCTATTAGGTATCTATTAAAAAAAAAGAAAATCATTTGATCGCTAAATAGTCATTTCATTACAAGCATGTCTTTTCTCTAAAGCGTTACCGTGTGGTAGTGCGCCACCCTCGTGTCCACGTCGCCCTCTGCCCCGCTCCACTCCCAGCTGACCGTCATGTTGGACTGGTTCTCAGGGATGTAGGCAATTACCTTTGTTGCGCGCTGGGTGGTGCCGTCCGGGGCGACTATGCTCCGGCCCTCAATCTCGGTGATGGAGCGGGCGTACTTAGCGAGCAGGGACGAGTCCCAGAAGCCCTCGCGGTGGCGCCACGAGCTCAGCAGGTCGACGGCCTCGTTGCGGGTGGCCTGGCGGCGGCACTTGAGGGCTGTGAAGGTGAGGGGCAGGATGATGCCCCAGTCAGTGGAGAGGGTGGGCAGCTTCGGGGGGGAGCGGTTCGGGGAGGAAGGGGAGGAGGAGGAGGGGGAGGAGGGCGTGCCGTGGGAGAAGCCCTCGACGTAGGCCTTGGACAGGGCAACAATGAGCTCGAACTCGTGGGCGTGGTAGTCGAAGGCGGCCTCGATGTCCTGCTCCATGCACACGGCGAGCTGGACCTGCGTCACCTTTGCGTGCAGGTGCAGCAGGGTGAGCCCCTGGCGGAACTGCTGGGTCCGGGGCGAGCGGGGGTCGCGCTCGAGGGCCTCGCAGTTGGCGATGAAGGCGCTGTGCAGGCGCAGCAGGGCCTGCTGCTTGGCGCGCATGGCGTCGTCGGTGAGGTGATCCCAGCGCTGGTTGCTGACGTTTGCCTCGCAGAACTTTGTCAGCGGGTGGACGTAGGAGAAGAGCAGGTCGTAGCGGTCCTTGCCGGCCTCGACCGAGTCGAAGTCGCGGCCGAAGACGGGGGCGATGAGGTCGACGCTGCCGGGGTCCGTCTCGGGGTAGGCCGAGGGCTCGTGGTTGAAGTGGGCCGACTGCATGTCGAGGCGCTGCAGGGCGGTGCGCATGATGGCCTCCCAGCCGTGGGGCAGGTTGGGGGACTCGCGGAAGATCTTGAGGGCGCTGCGGATGTGGACGATGGCCGGGTCGTAGCGGCCGCGCAGCAGCTCGATGTGGACGAAGATGAGGCAGGTGGCGAGGATGAGGGCGCGCGTCATCGAGGCCGAGGCGGCGCTGGCGGCCGAGTTGGACACCTGCCTGGTGAGCATGTTGATGGCCGTGTTGTACTGGGCCACGGCAAACTGGTGCTTGCCGTGGGTGACGCGGTCCTTGGACACGGGCATGCCCAGGCTCTCCTCGGCCTCGTGCAGCGTGCCCAGCGCGATGGCGGCGTGCAGCACGGCCGGCTCGGAGCGGCTGAGCTGCAGCACCAGCGTGCGCCAGAAGCCAAACTCAAACGTGTGGCACATCTCCCGCGCTGTCCGGTGCTGGAAGAACTCGAACCCGCGCAGCTCCAGCGCCTTTGCGTCGGGAAACTCTGTCGGCGGCGAGAGGGGGCCGAGGCCGCGGCACGTGTTCTTGGCCGGAGCCCGCGCGGGCATCGGCTTGGACGAGTTCGTGAAGAGGTCAAACCACTCGCACGCTCGCCCGGTCGACGTACATCGGTGGCACGCCGGGGTGCGCTCGTCGCACTTGACGCGCCGGATTCTGCCCGCCCCGGGGAAGGGGCCTTTTGTCAGCCCGCCGCTCTTTCTATCGCTTTCTCTCTCTCACACTCTCTCTCTCGCTGTCTCTCTCGCTTTCGGTCCCGACGTCGTCCGGCGGGGAAGAGGAGGGGGGGAGGGGGGAGCGCCCGAGACATGGTGCTTTATCTTACCTACATGTGCGGCAGCCCTTCTTGGAGCGCAGCTTGACGGGCGATTTTGTCACTTCTTCTTCCATTCTGGCAATGGGCGGTGTATCAAGCCCGCAGCCAGGGAACGGGGGGGCGTTGGAGGATATAAGTATAACTGCCCGGCTACGTCAGACCAGGCCGGGGACGCAGGACTCAGGGATCCCAGGGACCCAACGCACACGTTTTGGCAGCGGCAAGCACACACAGCCAGAACCCAGAAGAAGCACGCACGCGCAACCAGCCGAGAGGGCCCCCCCTCCCCCTCCAGCCAAGCCCAGTGGCCTGCCTGCGCGCTGCGCTGCGGACACGCTGCTGCGCCGTGTTCCGCGAGCCCTGCTACACGCGCCCTGCCCGACACACGCTACCCATCCTGACTGCCGACTTGCCGCAACCGAGACCTCGTCTGCAGGGAGTCAAACCTGTCAAAAAGTCCGCGCGACACCTTTCTGGATCGACTAATCACGACACGCCATAACCTGATTAGTTGAGCAACAGCACAAACGCTTGCCCGCCAGAGATATAAAGTTAAATTATCCACGCTTCAGTACGACGTGTCTGGTGGGTCACGCCCAGAGTGGAGTTGCAGAGCTGCTCTTGCGCCAGTCGGGAAGCTTCCCCATAGGCACACACACGCCAGAGAGAGCAGTTGGCAGTTCCAGTGCCCAAGGTTAGAGGGCAGCAAAGTGTAAAATAAAAATAAAAAATGGCAAAAGAGGGCAAAGATTCGCTTCATCGAGCCATAAACCAGTCCGAAAAACTCCCCTCCCCTGTTCAGGTAAAAAAAAATAATAAAGAAAAATTCCATGGCGCTTCGCTCGTTCGTTAATTCATTCCTCAAAAATCCTCCCGGTATCTCTCTGGTCTAACCCTCCATGTCATGCGTTCCCGTGTTTCCCGCTCAAGCCAAACCGAAACCGATACTCAATGCAACGCACATGAATCCTTCAAATATTAAAGCGGCGAATCAGCTCGCTGCGTTCGCCAGCACCCCACGGCCCGTCAGCGAAAGTCTTCCTGCTCTTTTGGGCAATTCCCACGGAAATGCTGTCGAGCGATCCTGCTGCAGAGCCCCAGCGAAGGTGCCTCCGCGCCGTCATCCCACATCCCTTCCCCCCGTCCCCTCCTAGATGCTGATGCCGGTTGTGGTGCTGTTGCTGAAGGGGATCACGTCGGGTTGGCACGTGCGGTTGGCCGGTGGGACCGTTCCGGCCAGGTAGGCCTGTATGTACTCGTACACGCAGGTCGAAGGAGCCGCAAGGCTCGTGTGCTGTATTCCTTCAGTCAGCACTACTGCTGCAGCGTTATATAAGGCTGACGGAATAATTATTGACTTACCCCCGCGCCGTCCAGTGTCAGGAGAACCGATCCAGGAAAGTCGGTGTTGACTCCCCGAGCGCTGCCCGCAAAGTTAGCAAGTGTCGGAATTGGGCGAAAAACCGGCTACATGGAAGCCGTGTAGTGTCTTTTTTTGTTTTAAGTTTACGAACCTTCTGATAGGCGTGACAGGGTCTGCAGTGTTGGCGATGAGCATGAGGGGAAAGCTTGTCTCGTCGGCTGATGGTCGCAATTCTATTGCCGGACACAGCTCAGGTTAGCGCCTCACATTCCGAGAATTCCAATCTCCGGGATCATTTTTTCGGGTTCATGCTTACTGGGTGGCTGCCCACCTGCCGGCGGTGTCACATCCAGCGCCCTGCAGGAGAGCACCTGGCTCGGCCACACCTCGCCCGTGTACTTGCTCTGCTGCACCAGCTCGGCCACGAAGTCTCGGTACTCCTCCAGCGAGGTGATGTTGTTCCTGTTTGCCGCGTCGACGCACTGGATGATGGACGTGATCTGCACGGTGGCATCGTCAGCGCTGGCGGCCATCAGGGTGTCGCCGCTGCCCCCCTCCAGGTCGACCAGGATCTGGGCCAGGAGCGGGAACGAGTCGATGGGGAGGTAGACGGCGCTGAGGATGACTCTCGTCAGGTCGCCGTAGGTAGCCAAGGTCGGCTGCGAAACCACCGCGCTGTTCCACACGGGCACCGGCTTCGTCTTGATGCTAGTCAGAAGATTGTTCAGCCTCTCCGTGATCAGCTCGACCGACGACGACCAAAAGGGGCACAGCTCTGCGCCGCCGTCGAAACATGTCTGGATAAAATAGTCGACAACCTCATCAGTGTCCAAGAGGTTGGTGTTCCAGAGGCCCTTGTAGTAGCCTTCGCCGTCCAGCACTCCATCCAGGACCATGCGACCCACGCGATCGGGGTAGATCATGGCAAACGTGGTGCCGAGCAAGGTGCCGTAGCTGTACCCGGCATACCACAACTTGGCATCGTCCTCCGACTTGCCATTGGCCGCGTTCTGAGCCTCAATAAATGCGAGCATATCACGTGCAACATACGGCGTGTTGATGTACTTTGCCGTGCCGTTGGTTCCGCCAATGATGGGGTTGCACCACTTTCCGTACGCCTCGGACAGGTAGAATTGGCTTGTGGCATCGTCCAGAGACCCGTCGGTGACGGGGCTGTAGTAGAGCGGATCAAAGAGCCTGGCCGTGGCCGTCTGAGGGAAGCAATCGAGCACGGGGCCCGAGTTGTTGACGCCTCGAGGGTCAAAGCCGACCAGGTTGACGCCGGAGCCGAAGACCTGTGCCAGAGTGGGCGCAAGGCCGAGCAGGGTTCCCACACCTGAGCCACCAGGACCGCCTGCATCCCCCCAGTGTTAGCGAGTCGATCTCCCAAGATAAACATGTATGCACGATGGATCGTCTTTTGTCTTGCATACCAAAGTTAAGGAGCAGATCCTCGGCCGATTCGTTGCCAGAGGAGTACTTCAGGAAAGCCACCGTGGTTGTTCCCACACTGCTGTCTTCCCAATCGAGGGGAACCTGCGAGCCAAGGTTAGGATCGGCGGCCCATGCAACGTTGATGACATCATCTTACCTCAAGGCGGGTGCAGTAAAATCCGTCAAAACATGGTGTCCAGCTAATCTTGTCTGAGCTTGTCGCAACCTATATTCCCGTGTGAGCTCATCCAGACCTCGCGGCAGTATTTCTCATGTCAAAACGTACCTGGGACCAGTCACTGGTGCTTGCAACGGTCGAGTTGGCCACTGGTAGGGCTGAAACAAGCTGGCTCAACGGCGCCGTTAGCAAGAGCGATGCCCACAGGGACATTTGATTTGTCCTCGAGGAGGCGATTCCTGCGGGGAACATGATTGGAAGAATAGGCCCAAGCCGGCGTTCAATCACAGATATCAAACAAGGCCTGATTGGAATGAAGAGCTTTTTTTTTTATCAACCAGACAGATAGCGCGGCCGCAGGACACACCAAAGCTCTTATTTATCCGGCCAAGGTCCTCTGCAGGTGCTCTTATAGCTGACGCAACCCAACAGGCCTGACCCCAGCCCCCCCCTCGCCTCCCGTGCTCGCCATCTGCGGCTATGACTATCACCACCTGATATTATTTGGGGCCGTTGCTGCGGGGTACGTTGCGGTCAGAGGGATCATCCGGATTCTTGGACTATCTTGGACGGTGTTTTGGGGACTTGTGCGGCGCAGCCATCTTATCATTACTCTTATTGTAATGCCTGCCCGCACAGGGCAGCTCCCACGGGGTTAAAGGCGGCCAAGACCATGGATCTGTCCTGTTGAGATAAGGCTGCAGTGGTCCCATTGCCCCCATGTCGGCCGACTTTTTTTCGTTGTTTTGCTTTTTGGCACTGACCGTGGAAAAAATTTTCAAATAAAAAAAAAGCCTCAGTGTTTTGTATATATATATATATCCCTCCTGCGAGAAGCGACTTGTAAAAATAAGATGCATGTATAAACTACAGAGCGATCTGCGTGCTAATTTACAGGTCCAAACTGCCTTGCGCTAAGTTTTGGGTGTCAACGCCTCCACTCTGTGCCTTATAGCCCTAGCATGCAAGTGATACCGTTTGATAGCACTGCGCACATTCCCTTTTAGGTTTATACTTCAGCGAGGGGGGGGGGATGACGTACCACGACACCGGCAGGCTGGGCTCTGGAGGACAGCGATAGTATATGATTGCGATAGGGTTCGCACAACTGGAAGCCTATCATTTCCTTCCCTCGGCTGCTTTTACAGCCTGGCGAGGGGGCCTGAAAAACCATATTGCTACCCGCCTAGCCGGTTGTGTGGGTTGACCGGCATACTTTTGTTTTTCACCCTCGGCTACTCCGTCCCATCTCGTACTTTATTCCACTTACAAGCAAAAGCGACATGAGGAGCGGCATAAAGGAGCGAACATGAAGGAATACCATCTCCGTGCCCAGATAGGAAACTAACATTGGTCGTCAGCATAAGGGTCTCACACATGACCAAGTCTCGGGATTTGTTTGGTTGGGATTGCGTAAAAAATGTATTATGTCATAATGTAGGCCGTGAAGTAACTAATTTCCATTCCAAGCCATCAACTGGGTATGTCCGCTCCTCCAATTAACACGTCTCCAAACACACAATCCTTGCTTCAGGTGCTTCTCGCCTTGACCTTGACAGAGTACTTGACGGGGCGGACGTTGAACCAGCCGTCCTGGTACATCTCATACGAGGGGTCAACCTCCTCAAAGTCGAGGTCCTTGATGAGCTTGGCCACGACCACCATGGACCAGATCCAGGCGTAGTGCTTGCCGATGCACTCTCGCTTT
The DNA here is from genome assembly GCA_013406985.1 of Calonectria crousiana. Taxonomy (NCBI): domain Eukaryota; kingdom Fungi; phylum Ascomycota; class Sordariomycetes; order Hypocreales; family Nectriaceae; genus Calonectria; species Calonectria crousiana. Next base: position 96,974 of record VTGD01000059.1, on the reverse strand, counting down.
CCGTTGCCGAAGCCCTTCTTGACGCCCGACGGCAGCTTCTCGTAGGCCTCGCCGACCATGCGCTCGGGGCGGAAGGCCTTGGGGTCCTCAAAGACGGCGGGGTCGCGGTTCACGCCGGCCAGGACGAGAATCATGGGCTGGTTGTGAGCGACCTGGTACTTGCCGCCGCCGAGGAGGACCGGGGCCTTGTCCTCGCTGGGGATGGGCTCAATATTGAAGCCGGGAGCGGCAAAGGAAAGACGGAGCGACTCGCGGACGATGCCCTCAATGTAAGGGAGCTGTCCGGAAATCTGCATGTAAGTGATCTCCTCGCTGCCGACGACTGAGTCAAGCTCCTTGCGGGCAATGGGGATGAGGTCGGGGTTCTTGAGGAGGAAGTAAATGGCTGCGGTGGCGAGGCAGGGAGCGGTGCTGCTGCCGATGGGCATGGAGACGATTTCGTCAATAACCTGGGAATCGGTCAGGGCGGTGCCGGACTCGGGATCCTTGTGGGTCATCATGGCGGCGAGGCAGTCCTCGCGGTCGGTGGGGTTGTTCTTGCGGTTCTCGACGATGTCGGCGGCGTAAGCTCGCATGGTGGCAATGGACGAGTTGAACTTGCGGCCGTGGACCAGCCAGTTGAGGAAGCCGGGGCGGTTGGGCCGCTTCATGGCCTCGGAGGTGGAGTCCTCCATGGCCTGCAGCATCGGGTGTTCGGGGCCGTCGAGGCAGTTGAGCTTCTTGCCAAACAGCACCAGGGTGGTGGCCTCGAGGTTGAGGCGGTTCAGGCCCTCGAGCGGGGTGATCTTGTTCTTGTCGCCCAGGCCCTTCCAGAGGTTGATGAGCTCGTTGGTGGTGCCCAGAATTTCGTCAAAGTGCTCGGTGACGGCGGCGGTGCTCAGCTTGGGGGCAATGATGCGGTGGGCGATGCCCCACGCCGCCTCGTTGTCAAAGGCCGTGAAGAGGGCATCGTGGACGGCGGCGCGGATCTCGACAATGGGGCCACCCACGTACTTGCGGAAGCGCTTCTCGTCGCACAGCTCCTCGGCCAGGGCGGCGCCGGCCACAAAAACAATGGTGTGGCCCAGCACCTTGATCTGGAAGATCTCGCCGTGCTTCTCGGCCAGCGTCTTGAGAGACCACCAGGTGTTTTTCGGGCTGATGTCGAGGACGTTGCCCAGGATGGGCAAGCCCTTGGGCTGGGGGATCGGGGTGGACATGTTGTTGGCCTGGGAAGGGGGAGGGGGTACAACCACTCAGGAGCAGACGGAGAAGACGAGGAAGAAGGAAAAATCGCCAGAATGCGATTTTTAAATTTTTCCCGACCTCACCTGGGGATTGACCGCCCTTAAAGGGCAAATGGAATAGTTCTGCGTCAGAGGCCAGCCATGCCGTTAGCTTGATGTTGTCTCACGGCAATGTGAGACACGGCATATATCGGGGGTTCTCGATTGGCCGCCACGGCGACGCCATTGCCCATGTCTCACTCGGGTGGAGTTAGAGCGACATGGTGAAGTCATCGCAGAGCCATCCGGCACATAATCGCTGCCACCTCATAGGTTGGGGCAAGAGACGGTGCTTGCAACCGGGGCCAGCCGCTTGCTGAAGCGACCCGTGGATCATGCAAAATAGCTAGCTGGACTGTGGGGAAATATGACTAAATCAGTTAGTGCAATTGGCTTAAAATTTTAAGAAGCACTTAGGCGGAATAGCTCCGTCCCAAGATCGCCAGCTAATCGAGCGGCATGGACCAGCCTCCCCTCCCCGCCATTCCATTGTCAGCCCCCTCTCTCTCTCCCTGAGACCCTTATTTTTTTTTAGTCCGATTGGGCTAAAGCAGTGGTAGTTTTGGTTCACAGCAGCATGAAGCTGTCGTTGATGGACGAGAGCACGCTCTTGTGCCACTTGAGGTTGGGGTTCCCCTCGGCCTTGCGCAGCTCCCATAGGTCGCGCACCAGGGTCTCGAGCTGATTCCAGATGGCGAAGCCCGACCGGTCAGCAAACATTTCCAGGCACTTCAACACGCGATTCTGCAGCGTCACGTCACATGCCTCAAACGCCAGGATGGCGATTGGCCAGAGCATCGGGCAGAACGGGCGGTCTGTGCTAGTTTCCAGCGCCTCAACGTGCGAGAGCGACTGCGCGATCAGGGCCTGCACGTCCTCGATTGGCGTGTCCTTGACGGTGCGCTTCATGAAGATGAGTGCCGCAAAGTAAAAGGTGTAGCCGTGGTGATATATGAGGTCGCCGTATTCTTTCCCAATCGTCGCGCTCGGACGCGTCGGCGCCGACAGGTAGAGCTCGACCTCGAGCCTGTCAAAGTCCTGCGTTGTGGACGGGCTCGCGGCCCCTTGAGAGGCAGATCGCCGCGACTCCACCAGCGATTTGTTCATCGACTGCAGGCACTGCATAACGTGCTGCGGCATGCCAAACGCCATGTCTAGGCTGTACGGGCCGGGCTGCGACAGCTGGTCGAAGGGGATCTCCCACATGTGGTCCTCGTGGGGGCCCAGGAACAGCTGCGACTGCACCAGGGTCGCCATGCCGATGAACATTTGGTAGATGACGGACGCGCCCTCGGTCTGGTGCCACACCTGGGGGCTGATGTGGTTAACCCATTCCACGGCGCCGCGGAAGTGCAGGCGCCAGAAGGGCGTGGGCACCGTGATGACCTCGTTGTAGATGCACATGACGAGCGATGCGAGCAGCGGCACGCACTGGCTGCGGTCGTCGGACTGGATGTTCTGCCCGAGGTGGGTGATGCCCAGGTTGTGGTGCTCCAGGGCCGCGCTCTCAAGCTCCCGCTGGGACTCGGGCGTGGTCCCCTTCTGCGCGAGGGAAAAGGCTGATGCCGAGCAGATGAGGTGAAACAGGGCCGTGGCCCCGGTCGACGAGTTGACGTCGGCCCGCGCCCCTTCGAGGGCAATGGGCATCATGATTGTCCGCAGGGGATTGTGCACTCCGGGAACGGGATTCAGCGCATCGCAGAGATGCAGCGTCCAGTGCTCTAATAATTGGCATTGGATGCCCGGGTTGGGCAGGACGTCCAGGTGGCGGATGTGTGTCCCGGGATTGGGTAGGTTGACTGGTTGGTTTCTGTAGTTCAGGTGAAAGGGCGAAGGTGGTGTTGCGCATTGCGGAAGCCATGTGATGTCCTGATAGCTTTCAGCCGATGCCTTGGGGTCCTGTTGTCCGGAGGCATCGGCAGGCTTGTCGCCAGTTTGTTGACGCTGAGATTGCTGTAGGTGCTGCTGTTGTTGTTGCTGCTGTTGCTGCTGTTGCTGCTGTTGCTGCGGTTGCGGTTGCTGCTGCACTTGCTGTGGTGGATGATAAGGGGCATCTGTTGCCGTGTTGGTGATGCCTTGCCCCATCACCTTGAAGGTGTGGTTCGGCCTAGAGCTTGCATCCCGGCCTGGCGATTCCGAGTCGAGGACGGAGCCCAGGCCGGAGTTGCTGGTGTCGGCCTGGGTCGAGCCCTCGGAGGCCACGGTAGATTCCCGCAGGTGATGCCTCTCATCTGCAGTTGTTGCGGCCGTCGCAGGCTGCTGCTGCGCCGTCGGCTGATCGGTGGCTCCCGGCTCCTGGAACTGGAAGGTCCTGTCAACCTGCATGCGACCGGCTCGCCTGGCCGCGCCCGTCCTGGAGCGAAAATTAGACGGGCCTCGCACCGAGGTCCACGACAGCCTCACGCCGTAGCCCTCGCACGCAAGCCCCGAGCGGCGGCAGCGGTTGCAGACGGGGCGTGTCTCGTCGCACTTGACGTGCTTGGCCCGGCAGGTCCAGCACCCGGAAAAGGTCTTGGTGCGTGCCTTTCGTCCCTTGGTCGAGCCAGCGTCCGAGGGTGGCGTGTCCGGCATCCTGGGCGGCCGTTGAAATGGTGAGTGAGGCAGCATCTCGACGCCGACAGCCTGGAAAATGACTGCCCCCAAGACACGCCTGCTATCTCAACTGGGCCTGCTCCGCCAGCCCATGATTCGCCCGTCGGACACTGTGGAGCTCTTTTTTTGCCAATACTCTCCCCCCGTTTCCCCGCCCAAGGCCCATCCAGCACCTCCGATCTGGTGCCTTACCACGCAGCTTATCTGAATCCACCAGATCGCGTCTGCACCCTCCAGTCGCCCAACGAGAATCGCCGTGCTGCCATTGCCTGCAGCTGGCCAAGAGGGGTGGCCATTGGATGGCAGCCCGAACGTGGCCTAATCCCTGCTTGTCCGAGACTTGATCGACACATCAATCGCAAAAGGCCCGTGCCCGCAGCCATGCCCTCCCACACAGATGGCACAATTGCATTCCTGCTCTGCGACAGCCTATTAATAGTTTGAGAAAGATGAGCTGACCATCGCTTCGAAAGAAACGGGTGTCTTAGATCGACAAGACTGTGTCGCTCATAAAACACGGTTCGTTGAATTCAAGACCTCTGACGGGGGTGGGTGGAATCACCCGTTCCAAAGGCAGACTTCGAGTAGAGGCTTTCGATTCGTTGATGCATCATCGACCAGACATGTCTAACAAACAATTCAAAACAAGCAAGAAAGACTCAGACACCATGCCATCAAACCATCCGAGATGGATGGTTAGTGAAGGAGCATTATTTGGCGGTGCCCGAGGGTATTTAATTTTGGAGGAATCATGTGACACACAGTTACCCTATACTAGCTTGCCATCTAAGGCTCGAAAAGCCGACGACCAGTCTCGAAACTGACCAAATAAGCATTATGCCTTCGAACTTTGAACTAACTTTTTAGTCATCGAGCTCTTACCAATCCCCTGGATCAAAGATGTGCGCAATTGAGTAGGATTCGACTGATGACATTCCACTTTGGGAAATTACCAAAATAGGAAAGGCTCCGCGATCCATGAAGGGCTAAATGATCGGAACGGTCTTGCTTCTTCACTTAAAGTATTACACAATTCGCTTAGTGTGAATGAGCTGACCAGGACAGATCGATAGATCGTTGAAATGCTGAAAGTAGTGACCCTTTATTTAGCCTCCAACTCGTAAGCTTTTTCTTTACGCTGTTGCATAGATTGTGGGATTTCATTTCACACGCATCTTCCTGCTTTGTTACTTTGTGGGATACTGCAGAGAGAAGTATCTTTATATAAATTGCTTGTGCAAGGTTCTTGCCTCGTCTATTGTGTCGTCTCTTTACCCGAGAAATCGTCTCATTATGTGTTCCGAAATGACAGCTCTGCTTTTTCAGTACGATAAACCACAACCCCCGATTGCCAACCTCGGCCATACCCACCGCAAAGACGGAAGAATGGGTGCATCGGAGGCAAGCGGGCTCATAGTCGTTCGTTAAATTACCATATGAGCCAAACTAGCTAGCACGCGGCTCGCGCTGTACCGGTTCAAGATGCCGCGACAAAATTTGAGGCGTCACATGGTGGGTGGAGGAAGCTTCACCAACAGCCGAATGGAAAGGCTGGGGCACAGCACGAACAGCAGTTCGCGGCGTGGGACATTCGTCCAATTAGGTTTCTGGAAGATCCTGGACGCGAATCGAGAAAAAAAACGTGCTTCGGGCAAAAAGAGCCGCTAGTCCCGTTATGGCATCTCTTGCCGGCGATGGGGTCTCTCTCACCAGATGCCTTGTCGTTAAGTATTAACGTTTGTGTGACTTTTGCTTGCAGGCTGTGATATAAAAGAAAAGAACCCGTCGAAAATGAAGCTGGACCTGCGGACCGTTGGCATATGGGCTTCATCATTTGAAATCGTAACGTGGCTGCAATACCTCCACACCTCATCACCTCATCACTAGTCAACTCGCCAGCAGGTACAAATATGCCAGATTTGGGGAGTCTGGTCAAGCCTCGTCGAAACATGATCTTTAACAAGCAATCTCCAGAAAAATCGAATTCGACAGTGTCGATCGATTGGAAGATTGAAAGCTCACCAACCATCATCATCGGAGATGAGGAACAGACCTTGCCCTCTTTCTTGTCAGGAGAGCTATCGGTGCAAGTAAAGGAGGATCTTTTGGAAATCGAGAGCTTTGGTGGGGCCCTCAGCATCCACACCATCCAGAAGAAGCCCCTAAAGAATCGCTGTGCCGGCTGCAAAGATCAGCATGCCGAACTACACAGTTGGACGTTTCTGAAACAAACCACAATTTTGCGGAAGGGAACCCACCAGTTTCCTTTTTCTACGCTCATACCGGACGACCTTCCGGCATCTATGGAAACACCTCTTCTGTCTGTGTCATACGAGTTTCACGCAGAGATCCGATTCAAGAGCAAGCACAGACCCAGTGACGCAGCACGAGCAGTAACGTTCAGGCGCACTCTTACTGTCAAACGTTCCCTGTCTATTCCCCATTATCCGGTTCATTACACTCGGGAGTTTACTTCTGCTGGGATCCGAATTGACAGCTGTATTGATCCAGCATTTAGACCAACGGGAGTCGGCAAAGTCTCTCTGAGCATGAAGGGGCTCACCTGCTCACGCGGAGATGGCCTTGATACCGAAGTTTGGCGCCCTTTGAAGGGCTCTTGGAAGCTGGAGGAGAAGATCCAGACCAGCGCAAAACCATGCAAGAAGCACAGCGTGATATGTGGCGCAAGGGGTGCAGATCTGGTCCGCACCAAAACGAGAATACTGGGAGAAAAAAACTTATATGATGGATGGACACCGACAGGTTCAGATGGGACATTGGAGATGGAATTCAGCTTCGAGATCAAACGACGCTCCGGCGACCTCGAACCTTCCTGCATGTACGACACCAAAAGTTCGGATGGCACCGAGGTGACGCATTCTTTGAGCCTCGAGCTCATCTTTGTCAAGGAGCACTATCCAGAGGGCAAGCCTGAGCTGGCAATCCGCACAGGTGTTGGGCGCATATTGCGACTGGACTATCGTGTTGCTTTGGTGGACGATTCACTTACAGGACCTGGATGTGTCATTGAGAACCTTCCAAGCTATAATGATGTTTGCCCAAGTCCTCCGAGGTATTCTGAGGAGGAAGCCCCCGTTGAACCAGAAACCTTGACAGCGGTTGTGTAACCGGACTACTGGAAAGCTTGCAAGGAGCAGTTTGAAAATAATGAAGTGATGACGGAAGGTTGAAAATTAATAGAAAGGAAGGCAGGGGAATTGAAAGCTATTGGTGGCAACCAAACTACTCTAACGTATTGTGCGGCATATAGGCATATGCTAGTCTTTTGAGTTTGTACATCTAATATATCACGCATTTGGATGACTACTCTACCAACTGTCTGAGTGATTCTATGTCTCCCTTTTTCCATTCGTTTATTTTGCCCTGCCACTTTTCGCCTTTGCCCCCGCCCTTGACGCTTGGAACGATTTCTTGAATCTTTTTCGCCATCTCGGGGACCGAGTCTTTGTTTCCAATGACGACAACAGGACCGCCTGACGAACCTTCGCCAGCGGCCAAAATAACGATGCCTTGATCCTTGACCGCTTCCTTGACTTCGAAAATAACCATGTTCAAGAAATCCAGCGTGCCGGATCCACGATAGACCCATGCATTCTTTCCAGCCTGCAGCGCGGATTTGACCCGCTCTCCCTCAAACTTGGCAATCTCGCCCAGCAGCTTCTTCTCCTGCCTCTTCATTTCTGCTGCGGTGTCGCACACCTTTTTGACGCTGGACACAACCTCGGAAGGGTCGCTTGGCGACGAGGTGGCCTGGGCGATGATGCGAAGAGCGTTGATGGATTCCGCAGACGCCTTGATGGCCCGATCGCCGGCGGAGAAGAACAGGCGACAGTTTGTCGAGTGGACATTCTGTGTGTGGTGAAGCAGAATGAGCGAAATGTGGGATGTTTGGGACAGATGGGTGCCACAGCACGCGTTCTTGTCGATGTCGCCGATACTAATCACGCGGACCAGCCCTTTCTCCTGGTCGAGATCTTCAGGCGAGGCTCCAGTCTCGGGCTGAGCCTGGACCGTGATTGCCACGTTGTTGCGGATTATCTCGTTGCATCGATCCTGAATGGCTTGCACCTCGGACTGGGACGGCTTTCGCGCAAGATCCACGTAGTTCATGCCACCATCTGCGCCCATGCCCCAGCCCAAGGTGCCCAGGTTGTCGTAGGTGTCCATGACGGCGGACAGGAGGTGCTGGCCGGTGTGCTGCTGCATGTGGTCCCATCGGCGACCGAAGTCGATTTCCTGGCGCACCTTGGTGCCGGGGTCCAGGGGCTTCTCGACATGGCAGACGCATTTGAGCCCCTGTCTCTCGACGCGAGTGATGGGGATGGGCTCTGAGGATGACTCTGACAAAGGCACGATGGAGCCGTAGTCGCAGGGCTGGCCGCCACCTGGAAATTCTGTCAGAAAGAAGACAGGGACTCGCGGGTAAAACATACCTTCTGGAAATAGCACCGAGTCTGAAAACTCGACCAGCCAGATGTCGGCAGGGGCTGCAGGGGACGCATTCGCGGATGCCTTCTTCTTCTTGCTGCTTGGAGCAGCCTTGGGCGGTGAATATTTGGCACACGAGACGACCTGGGTCTCAAGAGTTTGGAGGTACGAGTTCTTCTGGCACGCAAGCGCACCCAGCAATTGACCGCGGGCCACTGTAAGAGTTTCAGCCATTTTCCCCTGGCTGTGTTGGATGAGTGAATGTACAAGTGAGGGTTGCTGATAAAAGGCCTGACACTACTGGCTCGATCCAAGATAGCGGCGAGGTGGGGTTGCGGCGCTGCGGATCCACACCGATCACGGATGATGGATGAGTAATAGTAGTCAGGGCCGGTTGAATACACAAAGGAAAACAGGCTGGCTGCTAGGAATGGAAGGATGAGAATATATATTTAGGAAGATGTGTCATAGTATGCGGGTTGGACAAATGGCACAATCTAATCCGATGTCTACGTGGGTGGTGCACAACACTGAACAATCCAAGCAACGGCATTGACTCGTTCTAGCAATCAATGATGTGCACTGGCATTGTATCCATTTTTATTATTCGTTATTCTTAATAGGATACCAAGATAATGCTATAATCGATGTCGCAATTGAATACACATGTAATGGCGTACAGGTTTGAGCGCGCCTCGGGTTGACTTAGTCCAAGTGTTCCTCGGGCGGCCCTTTGTAGACTTCGCAATTGTTAGGAATAAAATTATAAGCGTTAATAATGAGATAGACATACCTTTACGTGCATGTATAGCATACCACACACCGCTGAGGGAAAGAAAACCGACGAGCACCACAATGGCGTAGTTCATGCTCACGGCGGTGACGGGGAGCGCTGTCGGCATGCTGAAGAGGATAGTCTCGAACGCGATCCAAGCGACTGCGATCAAATTAACCACCCATCCTAGGAGCTCGGGCATTTTCCACCTGGCCGAAGCGATTTCTTTTCGCCGGTAATACATGGAGAGGCCGATGGGGATGCCGTACGAGACTGCCAGCGCAATCACTCCGACGGACACAAACGCAATGAAGGCAGACGAGGAGCCCAGGTTGATCAGCCCGAGAAGCATCTGCACAATCGTGGTCAGGAAAAGAGCCCAGATGGGCACGCCGTGGCGATCGTCGACCTTTGACCACAGCCGCGACAGGGGCAGCGCGCGATCGCGAGCGAACGCCCACGTGCATCGCGAAGCTGCCACGGTAATGGAGATTGAGCAGAATACGGTGATGATGATGACGAGGAAAGTAAGGGCGAATCCTCCTCCAGGCGTCCCCATGACTTTTCCAAAAATGTATGGCAAGGCCTGAGCCACGGGGGCATCGTTGATGATGTCGCTCAATTCGGGGAGAGTGGCACAGATGGGGATGATCTTTGAAGAAGGTTAGCGGTTTACCCAAGTTTAGTGTATTATCTGACGCGTTTCGTCTCGACGTACGAAAAATAGACCGGCAATGCCTCCGACGGGAATGGCCAGAGACAAGGCTTTCGGGAGTTTGATTGTTGGGTCGTCGCACTCTTCGGCCATGGAAGTGATCATGCCCATAGCAGAGAAGCTTCTGAAGTTAGCTGAGGATTCAAAGAAGGACGTGAGGGGGTTCCGTACGTATAAGCGCCAGGAAGAATGCCGATAAAAAACGAGAAGCTGTCCCACCCGGATAGAGTCTTGTCGTAGTTTCCCTAGATATCCAAATCAGCCTCCTCTTCGTTGCCTCTTTTTTTGCCATGGGATGAAACGCACGAGAGTGTAGCTGGCAGAGTGCCGGCCTACGTCGGCCTTGACCGAGAGGCTGATCATTGTTGCAATAATGGCGAGGAGGGTGAATGCGGCGCAAATGGTGTCGACGACGGGCAGCACCTTGTTTCCGTAGGCGACGATGAAGAACGTGATGATACACATGGCATAGAATATCAAAAGCAGCTGCCAGTCGGTCATGGTAAACTCGGGGTGGTACAGCGCCACCGTCGCGGCAATGAGCGACGCCATGCCAAAGTTGACGGAGAGCGTGATGGTCCAGTTTCCAATTAGCCACACCCAGCCGGTCAGGAATGAAAAGGCGGTTCTCTTGTTAGGGCTCGCAAGCTGATACGCCCAGTAGTACGGCCCGGCCGAGGTGGGATACCTGGAGGCCAGCTCCGCTAGAGACATTACAATGCACTGGTCCAAAACGCACACGAAAATCCACCCCACAAACATGGGGAGTTGGCCTTAAAACATATGGTAAGAACAAAGTTGTATCATAAAAAGACGCCATGGAAACAAACCTCCTCCATAGATGGCGGTAATGAGGGGCGACCCGAAGCCGTAGGGGATCTGCGACTACGGATTAGTGCGACGAAGGCATCGTGGATAGCTGTCGCGACCCACCGCAGCAATAGCAAGGGATTGAAACAACAGAGTCAGCATGTTTCGATTTCGCTTCATTTCAGGCGCGTAACCCAGCACCTCGAGGCCGTGGATATCGCTTGAGGCGCCGACCCCAATCTCGGGAGAGGGTGCGGTCGACGCCACCGACTTCTTCTCGTCTGCCATGTCTCGGAGCAAGGCCAGCTGCCGGGGCACGATGGGATGTCACAGCTGTGAAGTGGAGAGGTAATGGGCCAGTGAACTTGGTCCTACGAAAAAGAAAAAAAACAGGAAACAGGCGTCAATATGCGGCCTTCCGGGTATGGGGACTATATATGGCATTGGTAGGCGCGGGCGGCGTTTGCCCTTGCGGCGCCCGATAAGCATAATGTCTGAGGTTGGCTCTGGCTGGTGAGCCCCCCTGAGGGCGCTGGGATCGAGACAGTGACATACACGACGACTGCTCAATCGAGATAAATGATGACCCATTCCCCCAAGAGTCCAGGACTGCCGCAGGGTCCCGTGCATACATGGGCACAAGTGACCACGGCATGGAAGGGGCTAAACTGCATCGAGGCAAAATACCCCAGTCCACGTCGATCGCCAAGTCGGGCGGGCTTGGCTAAAAAGCTTCGCCTGAGCTCCAAGAGGAGGAGCGTTGTGTTAAGCGAAAGCGATAAATGTCTTTGTTTGTGACCTTTTTGTTGCTTGTTTTAGACAATGAGCCTCGTTGCGAGTCGGTGAAGCCTGACATGGCTTGATGGCGTTCTTGGTGGCCAGCTGGAAGAAAATGGGGCGTCGCGCTGTCAATTCAAGTGCGCAACGGCGAGAGTCACCGCCTGGGGGGACCGCAATAACTATGTACAGAAATGTTCATCTCTGACGGACGGTACAGTAAGCCAAGCAAAGGCGTCCTGGAACACGTTCTCCAGTGGCCGGGAGGCTACACCGAAGTACTCAACCCCCGGACGAGGGTCTCTAGGGCTAGGCCACGCGCGGCTGGCTATTCTCGGACGAACAGCTGAATCAAGACTGAGCCGGGCATAGGCCAGCAGCCGGTCATTTGGACACTGGCATAAAACAAGCAGAGGCTGTTCGTTTGGCGACGACGCTGCTGATGCATGGTTGTTGATGGGCTGTGGCTGATGGAGCCTTATCTTGGTCAAAAAAGTTACTCAATCTGGCTAGGGCCAGCTCGGCAACACCCTCGCAGTGCGACGCATTCCTCGTGTTTGATAGGCCTGGGCAATTGCCCGTCAGGCCAGATCCAGTCTCGGATGCCACGGCATTCTTTATCGCTGATAATGACAGGAAACCCGCCCCCGAATGGGAATCAGCCAATTACCCCGCAAAGGCGAGCCCACAGGCCCGATGCTTGTCTCATAGTGTTTGTGGCGACAATGATAGGCAGCAGGATAAATTGTTTGTCTTTGGCTCCTGCACCAATCCTATTTTGAAGTGTGTCAAGTATATTTGCAACTACTATTTAATTGGACAAGGTATAAAGATCTTGGCATGTCTTCTGTCGCTCACCTACCAACACAGCTTCTTCGACGGTGTTTAGACGTTATCTGCCCTCGACAAAGCTTGGGCCATTTGTACGACCGCCAACTTATCTGTAGGATTTCCACATCGGATATGACGTACGATTCCCACGGACCAGGAAGGAAATCGAGCAAGATAAGCCAATGTTGATGGGGTCTAGCTCGAACCTCATAAATAGTGTGGTTAGGACTGCTGTACAAAACTCGTTGATAGCCATTGTAGCAGATGGGGGTGTTCCTTGAGAGCGGCGAATGCAAGGTAACTGTGCCAATTGGGAAATTGTCATCATTTCCTGAAGTGAGTATGAACGAAGACTTTGTTGTGTACTCATTCGTGGTACCTCGGTATATTAGAGGAGATCGTGGTGAGTGGAAACCTGGACCTGAATAAACGATCCCCAGTGAAATTATTTAGAATTTAGGGTGAATAAAAAATTGAGAATTCAATGCCTATATCTGATATTGGCTAATTATGAGTGTGGTAAGGTGTTCCCATCGGTAGGGTTGCTGTTAGCTTGCACTCGAAATCATTCATGGAAGGATCCAACATTGCACCCAGCCCATCCATCAGTATCAATACGGTTATTCCTGGCCGATCTGGTAATACTGATATTCCTAATCCATCCAATGATCACAACATTACATTCTGCTCATCTGACAACATCAATGCGACTATTCCTACGCAACCGGGTAACACCGGTGGGCCCAGCAATATCGTATAATGTTTCTATAGTGGTTGCACTCTCGCAACTCTCTGCGATACGGTGGATGACTGGGTGTAATGAACTGAGCCTTTGGCCAGTCCTATAGGGTAGGAAAGGAAGGAGACGAGTAAGCGAGATGAAGGGAGGGATAGAGATAAAAGGGGAAGAAGAGGAGAAAGGAACCCTGTTCCTTAAGTATATGAATAACAATAAGTTGACCCCTGATAAAAGTTGTTCATTAGGCAAGTCCATAACACTGGGGGTCTAAGGTGTTTGAAAGATGTGCTTATGTGCGGCCTTGATTTGCTGTCACTGGCATCCCTAGCTTTTATTGCTGTGACTGGAGCATCAATGGAGGGTAATTCAGATACAAAGAAAAGCTTCCTAGTGGCCAACGGTCAACCCAACGGTCAACTCACCGCCCCAAACAGTAGCAAACCTGGGATGAAAGCCTGAGGCTGCACCATGCTATTTCAGTCATCACCTGGAAATTACTATTTTGGAGGCCCGCAAAACATATTATGGCGAGTAGCAATCAAATGTGAAATATTTGGCGCAACACACAACACCCAGACGTGAATAGTGGTTGTCAGAAAATAAAGAGCCTGAGCTATGCAAGGCGATATCCTAAATTGTAAAAAGCAGCATAAATAGAAAAGTTAACGACAGGACTAGAATGAATTTGATGCGGATGGATTGAGGGCGGAGTGTCATCCGTGTATGCCATCGTGGGCACGGCACTAGCGTGAAAATTGTCAACGCGCAGCGAAGGTTCAGTTACAAGACCGAAATCACCGCAACTGGACCAGCTCGAAGCCAAGGCCAATGGCATGCTTTCGTTGAAGTATATTCGTCGGCGTCCTCCCCTGTGCGTAATTGGCCAAGAGATGACTCAAAGCCCCTGCTCACTTCCATTTAATCTCTGACTTGTCAAAGCAGTGCCCAGTTTAACAGGGCTGAAGTCGGATTTTCTCCACCCTTCATTCTGGCCACCATTCAAACCTTGGTATTCTCGTATTACTGGAATTCGCTCACCAGAATCTGCTGAACCGACTGTGTCGCGTTTCCCTCGCCCTAAACAATTTTTTGTGAGGCGATCTGCTTTGGTGGTTAATGTAGTTAAGTCAAGCATTACAGTAGCAAGTCGATTGATCAATCTAGGATCTGACACGATCTGCAGGCCGAACCCTCTCTCCGGATGCCAGAGGCGGTGAATGGAGAAAATTAACACTTAAGCTTCTCCATGCGGCTCCGTATGAGGACGGTTCGCGGGTCTAGATCTAATGAAGCATGGTTTGCATCTGTTGGTAATTGTGTGAGAGGACGAAGTGATTGGGGGCGGAATTAGATTAATCCTTGGCATTGCAACGTTCCTTTTTTCCCCTTCACATTGGACCGAAGTGGACGAGGACTCAGGACCGGAAGCGAACATCAGTTGGTGGAGCCATTTTCAATACGATATATCCAATTGATGATTACCCGAGGCCGCACTTAAAGTTAGCCGGTACCCACCCACATTGTCGGTGCTTCTGCGATGTTTTCCTCGTCAGATGCTCTGTGGTCAGAAAGCTGCACCCATTGGAAACCGTGTTGGTGGTGCACGGGTGTCTGTGCGCTGGAACAAGCTGCGGAACAAACCTTGTCCCCATCGCTGGGACGCGGTAGATTTGACACGGCCAGCCCGGACGAGGCGAAAAAATTGTTTAGCAGGCTAGAGAGCCGTGCACGGCGCCACGAGGAGCCAGCATTAAACCACACCACATTGCTTCCTTTTCCGGGCCAGCACCTTCACCTCGCCCCTCCTTCTCGGCAAATCAGTCAAAATGAGCACCGATAACACCAAGACTGTCAAGAAGTGGACCAGAGCCAAGGCGCCGCGCGTCCGGACTGGCTGTATCACTTGGTATGTGAAAGCCCCCGACTGACACATGACCAGGCCATAGTACTGACCCATTTCCAGCAAGTGAGTCTTCTGGCAAGCCTTTTGTCGTCCAATTTCTTACTCTTCCAGGAAACGCCACGTCAAGTGTGATGAGCGGAAACCAGGCTGCAAAAAGTGCGAGGAAGGACAATGGGTCTGCGATGGTTACGAACTGAATCCCAGCCGGCGTCAGTCGAAGCCCAAAGACCCCGTTTCGCTTAATGTTTCTCTCGTGGGAGCACATGGATCTGCATCTGCACGCACGCTGCTACCCCCCCACTTGATCCTCTACAGCTCGGAAAGGCCAGCCGAGATGGAGCTTCTGTATCATGTGCGAACATGTACAATTCAGGACCTCGCATCATCCGTATGCCGAACCGATTTCTGGCAAATTTACGCCCTGCCCCTTGGGCATGCGAGCGGCCCGGTTAAATCTGCACTGTGCGCTCTCGGAAGCGCGCACAAATTTTTCAAGAGCCGACAGTCGAAAAAGTCGAAACACCTCCTGCCTGCTAACTTTGAGCTGAACAAGAATTCGATTGAGCAGTACAACCTGGCGATATCTCAAATAAATTCGCTCATGCGAATACCGTCGAGACAAAATACAGAGACGATCCTGGTATGCTGCCTCATTTTTATGTGCATAGAGAATCTCCAAGGCCGTTATTCCGAATACATCAAACACTACCGGTCGGCAGCGGCAATTCTGACATCGCTCCTTGACTTTCCGCAAGAGCCATCTCCTTCGACGCCAACATCATTCTCCCAGGTCGCACGGGTGAAGCCAAATGAATTTTACACCACAGTCTCGACTTTGATATTTCGAGTCGGCCAGGATCTGTCAGTCTACATGGGGGATGAGGTGGTTGCCAACCTACACCTGGTTGTTCCCCTTGACCTCGATATTTGCCGTTCTGCTGCGCCGTTCCGCACCGCTATCGAAGCAGAAGATGCCTTTTTTGTCTTCAAGAGAGCCTTTGATGCAGAGATATACGTTCACTCGACAGAAAACGCCCTTCCACTGGCGAGTGCAGCCATCAGTACGACAGAATGGCGTAATTCGTACCCCTTTGCTCCCAGTGATGGCTCGGTCGAATTAGCGAAGTTGAAATCGCACTTTGACCACTGGAATGCTCGATTTCGTCTTTACTATGAGCAACTTGACTTTACTAAAATATCTAAGCAGGAGGCGGAGAGAGCGAGAGGGCTTGCACTTTCGCAAGCCGTATGGGTTGGTATTATCAACAACGGAAATGTGATTGACGATTTACAAAGGGAGGATGCCGAGGAAATCCTGCGTCGAGCGGAGTCTCTTGCGTCCGGGTATTCAGACAGCACACCCGTATTCAATTTTGACGGGTGCCTGGTTCCATGCGTGACGATCCTGTTCATATTATGCGGAGACATTGACATTCAGAAACGATGCCCAGATGTTCTGCGATCTGCCCAGCGAAGGGAGGGTATTTGGGACGCATACGAGATTGCCAATATTTTCGAAGCTATTTTGCTTGCAAGGGACAAACTGCAATTCCCATGGCACGACCTCCCGTGGTATGTTCCTTCACTGGCAAAGTTGGCTGCGTCCTTTCAAATGCCAGATCTTGACATCGCAATGGGCGTGCTGTCGCTGGAGGGATAGTTCACCAGGAAACGGTTGGGGTTGGTGGAGATTGCGGACGCGAATAGACAAGGACTTAATTAGACAATAGGAAACCGAATAGACGGGGCGCAAGGATGAGGCAACCATTTACTCGAAGTGTTTCCTCTGGTATCTTGTGCGACTGATGGGCTGATGATGCAAGCCTGATGACCCAAAGCTCGTCGGCAAACTCACAGAAAATGTTCACATCCTTGGAATCTTGGCGTGCAGTCGCCTTTTCTAGATCGACTAATAGCAGATCTAAAAATGCAAGGCGGTAGGTATGCTGGTGGCACATTTCGGTCCGTGGTAAAGACTGCCCTGTTTTCGTATTTGGGTGGTTGATGCTCACCTTCGACTTCCCTGGGGCCTTGAGCGTGGGTAAATAAATGACTGGCCGACTGTCCACCCGCTGGTGCCTGGTGTGGTTGAGTACTGGGTGGCTGGGGATTATTCCAGGCATTTTGTTGCTGCTAATCAAGTGCTCTATCGGCTAGGCCCTCGTGACTCAGTCAACGTGGCTTGTATCACTGTTGTGCTGCGGTTTCCCTTCGTTTTGGGTCTCAATCAACAGACTAGAGCGAGGTCCAAACTGAATTTGGGTAAACCTTGCTGTACGAAAAAGTACACAAGGCATTGGTCATTGCAAGGAAACGCAGGATTTAGATACTAGTACCCCATCCATGACTTTGCCACTTTTCTTTTTCCTTTTCACATGAAAAGTCCCATTTGCGCCATGGCGACAGGAGCCAATACCCTAGATGGTTTCTTGGAGGGGATAACTCAATGCACGTGATTGATTGTTGTGCCAAGGTCTGCTCAAGGGCCGAAGATCAGCCTTGTCAGATGACTTCTGCCCAGTTGTAAAAACCGTCCCGTTCTTGGTACTAGCGCACAGCATTAGCCGGTATCTCTTCTCCACCAACCTCGTTGTTTCAACTCCAGAAGTACCTGGAACCAACAAGGAATGACTTGGTACACTCGGATCAGCAGCGAAAAGACATACACAAGCAGTCATGTCTGGCCTAGCGTACGAGCCAAGGGATACAGATGATGTTCATTTAGTAGAACATGACGATGCGTGGCGTGAATTTGAGGAGGAAGAAGATCAAGTGTTCATGGGAAGTGGTATGTCAACTTTTCCTGGTGACTGAAATTCGCGAATTTGTTTTGTGCATCTAGTAGTGTTTAACTAAACCATGCCAGCCCGAAACTACTTCTACAAAGGGCGGGGTCGTTGCATTGCCCAGAGACCCCTCGCTGTCTTTGCAGCGGTTGATCAGGACCAGCTTTCGAGCCATTGGTTCGAGGAAAAGAGAAATGATCAGCCCAAATCATCACCGCAGTTGGATGATCATCTAGAACTTCCCGACTCCTTCCCGGGGGCTGGTCAGTTTCTGCCTGGCACGGCTGCCACGTCTGGATTCATTGGACAAAAGGCACCCGGGGTCAGTTGCGATTCCATATCCAAGCCCTTGCCGTCAGGAGATTTTACAAGATTTATTGAGATTCTACCGGGATCTCATGAGCCCTTGCAATGCCGTTTACATACAGCCAGAGTTTCTGATTGCACGTCTAGGTATGAGGCTCTGTCGTTACAACTGGGCAATGATTCGGAGTTGGAGTCTGAGCGAATATTCTGCAATCAGGCAGAAATCATATGTCAAAGGAATCTCCATCAAGCTCTTGAAAAACTTCGCAGGCCAGATAAATCACGCTTGGTCTGGGCGGCTTCATTTTGCATTAATCTTGACGATGTTCACGAGAGAAATCACCACACACAGCTCTGTGCCTCCATTTTCAACAGCGCTCACAGAGTACTAATATTCCTGAAGATGGATATGAATCATGACGCCAGCCTCATGTTTGCGAGTATTTGCAAAGTGGTGAACACATGGAGGAGGCATAGCGCATTGGAAGATCGGGTTGAGGAAGCCGGCTTTTCCATTTTTGATACACCAAACATATATAAAACGAAGACATTGCCAAAGCCAGATCCATTGACGGTATCAGAAGCCTGGGCTCCGGCAATTCAGCTTTTTGAGAATGGCTGGTTCGGAAGCACCTGGTCCATTCAAGAAGTGTCCGTTGCTCGATCTGCTATAATGATAGCTGGGAACAGCATTATATCTTGGGAATGGATCGGGCTTTCTGCCGGGATACTAAGAGAAAGCTATGGGAGATTGCCTGGAGGATGGCACCCTAATTGGACTCTTGGAAAGAGACCGGTGGTCAGCTCCGGGATTCTCCGCGCGTATTTCATGTACCGCATTTCGCTGTCCCAGAAATTCTTTGACCGAATCAAGCCGACATTTCAGCAACTGCTATCACTTAGTCAAGGATTTCATTGCAAGTCTGAACACGATAGAATATACGGGCTGCTTGGAGCTTCGATGATGGATGCTACCTCATCACAACTCATCCCTGACTACGCCCAACCAGTCGCAAAAGTCAACTATGATGTCGCATGTCTCATTTTACAGGCATCAAAGTCGCTGAACCTTTTAGCCGATGTACACCAAAACCACGATATGCAAGGAACTATGCCAGGAGGGCAATGTCTATCTGTGAAGAATCTGGTTTTGCAGGGTCCATCATGGGTTCCCCAGTGGCGCGATGAAGCGGTTGAAGCTATATCCCCTCTCCATCCATGCCCAGAATTCTCCACGGGGAATTATGCCCAAACAAACATAGAACTAAGCCCCGACGGATCCATTCTGGCTGCTCGTGGCATCATCATAGATGCAGTCAATGGTGGCCACGAGGCTTGCTTTGACCACTTTTGGCGAGGGAGAGATCAAAGTGGAGGAGGACAGTTTTGGCCTCCTGGTCAGAAGTCAACATCGCAGGTGAACCCGCCCGACACTACCGACATCACCATGAAGGATCTTGAGGCGATGGCAGTGACAATCACCGGTGGCAAGGATTGGGTTGGGCTTCCCGTTTCAGACATAAGCAAGCACGCAGCTGATTACGCGCGTTGCTTACTTCGAGGTGGGCTGCGGTGGTCTTTGAACTGGATTCGCGAAATCAAAGGCCGGCGGCACGTGGGCGAAACTGGCGGGATCACGCCTGAAATTCTCAAAAACCTGTCGTCTGGAGGGAATGCTGATCGAATTCTAGACGCTGCGGCCACCTTCTACTCCAGGCGTGCGCAGTTTGTCACACAAGGAAAGATCTGGGGGATTGCGCCTGATGCCACCAGGCATGGAGACATGCTCTGCGTATTCAATGGAGTTGGGGTCCCATATATGATCAGACCGCGTCCCGACGGCAATTTCTTTGTGGTCGGCGAGTGTTATGTGTATGAGATGATGCGCCGGGAGAGTATGGAGGAGATGCTAGCTCGGCCAGGCGCCAATTTTGTTGAAACTTGGATTAAGCTCGTCTAGGAAAGAAAACTGTAGCTTTGCAACACTTATTTGTATTCATCGCCCGAATTTTGATTTGATTATTTCAAATGATGTTAATGAAATCGACGAAACATTTGCTACAACCTCCATCATGGGCGGGGATATGCTGAGGGTCTGTTGATGAGCCTGGAAGAAGGCATGATTTTCGGGTCAAATGCTTGGAACGGCTGTTTCGGCATTTCTTATTGCAAGCTTGGTTGCTGATGTCTCATCATCCACTTGGAATTCTTTCAAGCCTCTATTCCGTCACGCCAACATTCTCCTCGGTTGCACGGCTTGAAGATGCTTCCCCGCATCACTCCCCACTCGCGCGCTGACGAATCACCACTTGCCAGATCTTTTTTTGATTTCTCATCTTCCATGTGATTTGAATATTTTCATTACTATAACTTCAGATTCCCATCCTTGAAGACCAGTACCATTATTTCTCAAAGAGACATCCCTGGTGCAGAACCCCAGGACTTCATCCAACATGCCATTCTACGAAATTTACCATTCTTACCCATTGACTCAAGAACAAAAGCAGACCATTGCTACCTCGATAACGGATTTGCACTGCGCCAAATTTACCACACCGTCGTTTTTTGTGCACATCCGGTTCATAGCGCAGGATATCAATGAAGGGAATTATTTCATGGCCGGCAAGCCACGCACTGCCAACTCCAACCGCATTCTTGGAATTGTGCGCACGTCCGCCTCACGCCCGGTATCCGCGTTCGATGCTCTGGGCGGCCAGATAGAGAATGCATGGTACAAAGCCGTGGGCACTGCAGCACCGGCAAGCTCAGAGACGTGGGGAAGCGAGGACGAGGCAAAGAGACTCTTGATGGTGACTTTCATACCCATGGTGACCATTAGGGAGGCAGGCATGGCTATTCCGCAGGCCGGCCAAGAAGGGAGCTGGCTCAATCAGCAGGTGCCATTTATGAAGGAGATGAGTCAGAAAGGCCTCACTGATTTCACTGAAATGCTGGATGAATTGGAGCAAAGAGAGGATTTGAAGAAAGCTATGAAGGATTGCTAGATTGCCACTTGATCAACTTATAGGTGTCTATGGACATGAATAGAAATCCACTTCTGAAAACTCGCCCAATATCTTCCACTCCTCGGCGAGTTGAACCTGTAATTTTCCAGTTCTGTATCCCTGCTTGTCACAGATCCATGAACAATGGCGTGACGGAAAGTTCCGAAAAACGCAGTCGTCACCATCCTAAGCTCCACGTAAGCTAGATGGATGCGGATGCAAGGTGTAGATGTGTTGGTGTGAATAACTCGAGCTGTGAGGTCGACTAAAAGCTCAATCCGAGGTCCCCCTCCAATTGGAATGTAGGCACCTTGCATTCCTGCAGAAACCTCCAACCGTCTATCAGGATTGAACATAATATAGGTTAGTAACCCGGTTGGCAAAACGAGGTGTCACGTCACTTACAAATCCCACTCCGACCCGGACATCCAAGACTTGATTGGATATACGCATGTCATCTAAAGGCAACGCAAATTTAAAACGTTGCGTCGACGCAGTCGGCTTCCTAATGGCACTTGTTGGTGTATGGCACTGGATCCCTGGTGTCGTTGGCAACATCGGTTTCATTTGATGGAAACTTTCACTCATCGTGTTCCATATTGAATTATTTCTTGAGCACAAGGTACCTAGCCCGTTGTTCAACTGCCATCCATGAGAAGAGGTCTTTAGAATCAATCACTTGCACGGGGTGACCAAGCCCCAGATAGCAGTGGTCGGGACCTTTGGTATCCAGTATCCCGTGTACCACAACGCTGCGTGGCGCGAGGCCGGTCTACGATTGGCAAAGAAGAATTTTTATTATTTCCACTGAAGTTTCTACCAGAACTTTCGCTAGTAAAACCATCCCTTTGGCAATATGAAAGAGTCGAACAACACATAGCTTGCAGCAATCAGGTTGACTGCTCTATGAGCATGGGGCGCTGACCCCACTCAGACGCCTAAATCCCCGCACATGGCTGACTCCAGAGGCTGCCAGTGAGGGGACGCCTGCACTACCCCTGGAAATCGCGCCATCGGGAACTGTGAGTGCAGTTCCCGATAGACATCATTCTGTTCCGCCTCGCCGGAGCAATCGTGATATGTTTTTGAACATCTCGATCTTGCGCTCGCCGAAGTTTGCACTCATCGCTGCCCTTGGCATTCTTGGCAACCTAGTGTCATGTGATCGATGACGAAATTCACTCATTCGCTAGCGCGCTTTAAATTGCTCCCTCTGTTGTTCGCGCGATTGATTGATAGGCTCTAACCTTGAGGGTCAATACTCGGCTGGATTTCACCATGGAGGCTGCTTCGCTCCCATACCACGAGCCGGGCATCGTGACGATTCTCACGCAGGCCTCGTTTATTCTGCTCTTGAATGTTGGCAACTTCTTGCTCGACCACAGCTTGTACTGCGGCCTCATCGGCCAGATATTCTTAGGCGTAGCCTGGGGAACGCCCGGGGCCAAGTGGTTGGGTGAAGAGGCAGAACATGTCATTGTCCAATTAGGCTACCTGGGGCTATTGCTGATAGTGTACGAGGGTAAGAAGGACCACCGTGTAGCCTAAGTGCTGCGAGATAACGCTGACCGCTTTTCCAGGTGGCCTGTCCACGTCTCTGAGGGCTCTCAAGGCAAACCTTCTCTTGTCGGCTGGCGTCGCCGTCACTGGTATTAGCTTGCCAATGGGTTTGTCTTTCGTCTTGAAAAAGTTGACTGGAGCAACGCCACTCCAATGCTTCGCAGCCGGCGCGGCGTTGTGCTCGACCAGCCTGGGCACAACCTTCACAGTGCTCGGTGCCAGTGGCCTCATGACGTCTCGACTTGGCGTGGTGCTCACCAGCGCTGCAATGATGGATGATGTGATTGGCCTTGTAATGGTTCAGATTATTTCTAACCTGGGCGCAACCAGCACAAACATTAGCGCTGGAACCGTCGTGAGGCCAATTCTTGTGTCACTTGGCTTTGCTATTTGTGCACCTCTGGTTTGCAAATTTCTAGTTAAGCCATTCACTCTTTTTTTGAACACAAAACGAGTCGGCCATCCAGAATGGTTTATGAACAAACTCCTCGCAAAAGGTGGTGTAGTATGGTGTATTCACACCCTCATTCTTCTCGGCTGCATTGCTGCATCATCCTATGCCGGAACCTCTAATCTTTTTGCTGCATACATTGCTGGTGCAGCAACCAGCTGGTGGGATTCAGAAGTGCCGCATCCAGTTTTCCCTCCGAATGAAACAGCTGCCCAGGAACAAAATAACAACCCAGATGTGCCCGTTGAGGCATCTGGACAACCAAGTCAATCCACCACAGAGCCGAAATTTTCCGGCATTCTCACCTTTGAAAAGTATTATTTGCAACCATTAAACCGGGTGTTGAGGCCTTTTTTCTTCGTAGGTGTTGGCATGCAAGTGGAGAAGGGGTTTCCTAACAATTCTAGGCGTCCATCGGATTTTCAATTCCAATTTCCAAAATGTTCAACGGTCAAATTGTCTGGAAGGGTCTCGTATATACCCTTCTCATGACAATTGGTAAGTTGTTTTGTGGAGCATGGCTCCTTCGCCTCCCAACCACCCCAGGCATCACAATTCTATCCCGCAAGCTATCTAAGCTCTCCAAGCTGAAGATGGCTCACTTTTGGGGCCGATCTCAAAAGAAGTCAAATCCAGCACAGAATACAAGTGGTAGCCCCTCGAATCAAACTTCGGCAACATTGTCCCCTTCTCAGTCGGGTCAGGACTCCACTACACAAGGGGCCGTTCGGCACTCAACCCCTTCAAGCAACAGACCGCTCTCGCTATACCCTGCTTCTATTCTGGGTTGTGCAATGACTGCTCGTGGTGAGATTGGTTTTTTGATCTCGTCGATTGCTGAGAGCAATGGGACATTTTCTTCTGGAAACTCCAATAGCAGCAGCCAAAGTTCAGACATTTTTCTCATCGTGACTTGGGCTATCATGCTGTGCACCATCATCGGTCCTCTAGCAGTAGGAGTTGCTGTCAGAAGAGTCAAGCAACTGCAGATTGGTGTTGTAAAGGACGGCCGTCACATTCGGGAGGACGTCCTTGGAATTTGGGGTATATAAGCTAAATCTCTTGTGGGCGTTTCGCATTATCCAAGCCAATATTCATTACGACTGCCTTCCTCAGCTCATTATATCATATAATCACGCACATAATCCTACTAATTTGCAATATAACCCTCAACGGATGACTCCTCCTTCGCCTTTTGCATCTGATCGGTATAGCTCCTCCCAGCTTTAAACCACCACGCTCCAACAAGAATGAGAAGCCCACCGACTACAACGCAGGTGTAGTTCATGTTCTGGGCCGTCACAGGCATATAATAAGGGAATGAGAAAAATACAATTGCAAAAGTGAGCCAGCACACGGTGATTATGTTGACGATAGGTCCCAAGGTGGGCCCCATGTGAAAAGTGCCCCGGTGCATATTCTTACGACCGGTAAGCAAGTTGGTGACGATCGGAATGAAGTAGGAAATGTTGTTAACGGTGACTGCTGTCCCGAGAAGAGAGTTGAACGCGGTGGTGGAGCCGAGATAGAGGCAACCGAGCACAGCCATTACAACTGTGACAGCGATCTGCGAATATAGAGGGATATTTAATCGCGGGTCAACCTTTGACCAGCTGCATTGAGGAGATTGAATTAGTGTAATTCTTCAAACACAAGTTTTACGGCCTGCACTTACACCCTGGAGAAGGGGATTGCTCCATCTCGAGAAAATGCCCAGAACACTCGACCAGTGCTCAGCTGTGAACTGGTCACACAGGGGCCAAGGGCGATGAAAAGAATAAATGTGAGGCCAAATGCACCCCCCACGCTCTGCGTGGCTTGGTGAAATAGCTCCACCAAAGGCATGCCAGTGTTGCTTGTGGACAGGGCGTCAAAGTCTTGGATAGAAAACATTAGACTAATCAGATAGGTAATGCCGGTGAAGAAGGCGATTGTGAGCGTAATAGCAATTGCAAGTGGCGCATTCCGCGAGGGCTTTTCGGATCCGGTTAGCTTCTCCTAGATTAAATTGCAGCAATAAATGGCTTACATTTGGCATCTCCTCGGTGATGTGTGTGATTCCATCGAGTCCGCCGAGACTGTACAAGGGATTGACGAGACCGGTGATGAAGCAGATGGGCTGATTCTTCCAGCCCGTGTTGTTAATCCAGGTCTTGAAAACAAAATCGGCACTGCGATAGCTAGGCGCGCAGGCGACAACGGTGATGAGCACAACAAGCCAACCGATCTGGAGATAGAACAACGAAAACTGGTTGAGAGCCGGGATTATTTTGTTGCCAAACATGACGATGCCAGCCGTGAGCAGGTTGAGACCCTGGTAAACCACAAAAGTCTGCCATGTCTTGATGACCAGATCGTCAATGTACAGGGCAATCAGCGCCATGAGAATCTGCGCGTAAATGACATTTGTCGAAGCGGTAGTGAAAATCCCTATTTGTCGCCATTAACCTCGGTTCGTCCGAAAAAAGAAAAAAGTCACCAAAAAAAGTGACAAACTGATGGTTCCTTACAGCCAAGCACGCTAAACCAGCCAGTGAAGAAACTCAAGACGCCGGTCATCCTGCGAGGGGCTACGGCGGCGATCCAGTGGTACATGCCGCCCGATGTCGGGTACGACGAGACGAACTCGGCCAGCGAGGCTCCGAGGAAGCATTGCAAAAACGTTACGAGAATGAAACCGTAAATGACGGCGCCGGGGCCGCCAGCGCCAATTTCTGTGATGAGGCCAAGACCCAACCCGGTCCACGAGATGGTCGTGGTGGAAGCGAGGCCAATCAAGCTCAAGATGCTAAAGTGCCGCTTGAGTTCCTGGGCATGGCCTGGTGGGATCGAAGCGCATTAGCTATTAACCTTGTTGAAATGTTGGGGTATGTTCCCATGCGTGTGTGCGTGTGATGAAAGCAAAAAAAGGGAATAAAAGGCTCACCCATTTGTGCCAGTCGCAACTCATCGGCATTCAGCTCTGTCTTCCCATCCACCGCGTTTCCTTTCTCGTTGGGTAAACTCATGCTTCCCGGCAGCAAAACAAGCAACACTCTGTGAGACGCACTGGCAAACAACTCGCATGAGCTCAGACTGCCGAGTCTACCCCGCCGAGAAGCACGGATCCCCTATATAAGAGGAATCGCTGCATCAGGGCCGTCTCCCGATAGTGACCGGGTCGCCTCCACTATCGCATCCCTGACCGATGATAACCCCGGTGCTGCGCTGGCAACGGGCCTGGGACGAGCACCTGATGCGCTGAAGCGAAGCCAGCGCCGACGCTATCAACTCCTGGTCGGATGGTCACGATTGCTATCTGACCCTCACGGGATCCGCATTGGGTGCGGGGAAGTGATCCATGTTGGACAATCCCGTCCGGTAAACCCGGTCCGAAATTAAGAAGTAACCTGAGCCTTTAATTTGCCGGCAATCACCGCCCATCACGAGAGCACAGCGGCTGTGGACGTTACGCACGCAGGTTGCTTTATTATGGGTCTGCGCTGGAACCTGTGCTGTGTATGCAGAAAGGCCAAGCTGCAACATCATGGGGTGGTTTATCGCGTTAGGACGATTCGAGGCAACAGAGCCGACGAATAGCCACGCGCGGCCAACCCGCACCCGGATCGAGACATGCCATCGCGAAGCCTAATAAGACATTTAAATTAGACTGAAAGCATCTCTGGGGCGGCTTGAACGTGTTCCCGTCGTTCAAGTCCTTTCTTCGTGATATAGATTTTCTTGCAAAGCAAAACATGCGGTTTTTTGGCCTCGCCGCTCTGCGGGCCCTGCCCTTGTCTGGCCTAGTGGCCGGGTCCTATGTTGGGTCCATGTCGTCTGGTGCCAAGGAGATGTTCACAAAGTCGATGGACTGGATGGACCTCTTTTACGACTCGGATGCTGGCTACCTCTACGACTTTAGTGCTGCCACGGCCCTCAGGCACGAAACCCGCAGCTCGGTTTGGTACGCTCTGGGTCTGCTTGCGCGAGACGAGGGCAACGATGTCGCCGAGGCAGAAAAGATTATTCAAAATGTAATATCTGCTCAGTTCAAAGTCGAATCGGAAGAGTGGTGAGTTGCGCGCGCTTGATGGAGGGTTGCATCCGAGATGGTATGCTAAAGCATATCTTGCATAGGTACGGCGACTATCAGAAGGAGCCGGAAGAGCCCTATGTTGGCTCGCCAGCATATCCTGCAGACATTTACAACTCCTGGGATCCCAACTGGAGAGGTTTCGTCGGCACAACACTGATCCTGGCCATGGAGGAGTTTTCTGATCTCCTGTCTTCTTCGACTCAAAATCTCATCTTGGCGTCTCTCTACAATGCCACCGTTGGTGACTCGTACAGATTTGGCCACCTTGATGTAACCCAAGATAACCTTTACCCGGCCTACAGCAACCCGGTAAGATTCCAAGCAACCTTGAAAAGACTTAATCAAGTCAGCATAACTAAATATCCCATGTTCATAGGCAATTATGCGAGCCTTCGTGTCGGGCTGGACTGGTCGACGACTCAAGGAATCCAACATGACTCAGGCAGGCGAAAATTATGCGAATGAAATTCTTGCCTTGTTTAATGAAGACAACACCCTCTCGGAATTTAACTCGGGCACCTACACTGGAGTCTCCCTCTTTGGCCTTGTCTTGTGGAGCAAGTATCTTCCTGAAAGCTCTGTCATGACGCAGAACGGACCTCGCATGCTCAAGTATACCTGGGAAGCCATCTATGCCTTGTGGCATCCTGGTATGAAGAACATGGCTGGTCCCTGGGATCGCTCTTACGGGTACGACATGAACAGATATCTCAGCCTGATGGCTCTGTGGTTCTGGCCGTTGATTGGACGGGAAAAGGCCGGTCTGATCTCCGAGGTTAGTCGCTGCATCCTTTCAAACCTTCCAATAGGAAGATGCAAGTGCTGACATGATTTGATTTTCAACAGCCCGAGGTCATGTCCCATATGGCTGATTTTGCGTGGGCGCCATTGTTTGCCGTATTGGCTGATAAGCACAAGAGTTTGATTCCTACTGAAATCCTCGACAACTTGACAACTTTCCAGGGTGAACACACTTTCTCAACATCCACGAGTTCGCCGCCTTTTGACAATGCACGACGCAACTTTACCACTTGGCTTTCTGACAAGATCACCATTGGAGCAGAGTCGTTTGATGAAATTGTTGTTGGAGGGCCTGCCAGATCTCAGGAAGCCTTCAACCCAGCTGTCATCCAATGGGATACAGGCAATGAGATCTCCTTTATATCTGTAAGTACTTTGGAACTTATCCAATAGGCATTCATGCGACTGCAGCCTTGGCTAACACGACACTTTTCCAGCTTTACCCCACTGAAATGGCTCTTGACGTGAATGTCAGTGCCAATAGCCTGACGCTCTCGTACCCACACGGAAACTCAAGTTCCATCTTTACCTTTGTTGTGGGAACTTTCGAAAAGATGCGCACCGTTTCCAGCTGGGATGATGTGCAAGGCCTCAAGGTCGCCGTGTCTGGAAACGTCAACCCAACCTACGGGCTTTCCTTTGGCGGCTCCAATGGCGGTGCCGATTCTACGCTCCGGGACTTTGAGTTCTGGAACTTTACCTACACGATGCCCTCCAACTTTTCCGGTGTCCCCACGGTGACGCTGAATGTAGAATTACTAGACTAATCGCACTTCTTAGAGGATAGACCGATTATGAGATGGATGGTTAGACAACCAAAAGGTTCTACAGAAATAAACCAAATAATAATTGAATAAAGCCATAATTTCACCAATAGCACCTTTCGTGTGACTTGTATATCCCGATTGCAGTGGGGACAGGGTTCAGCTCTTTGGGTCTCACAAGTTTCATAGACTCAATTCAACATGGCGTTGTTGTTCTAGTCGACGGATTCATCAAGTTGAAGACGGAATATTTTCCAGACCGCCTGATTCAAGAGCCCATGCATGTCTGGAGCAGCTACACTAGCCCATTCGGCGAGAGCCAGTGAACTGCCCGAAACGGCAATGTAACCGGAGGACCCATGATAAGCTCATCTGGCCGGCAAAAACGGTCCGAATAAACCCACGTATCAGTGAATCGGCCTTCTTTCGCCCGGTAAATCCGGCGAAAATGGCTATTTAGCCGGGCTAGGTCCCGGAAATTCCCTGCTCACCCCGCGAACCTTGACGTGACGATCCGGGGAATGGGTTTCGGATGGAGAATGACCACCAGTGTGGTTCCACATTCCCCTGCATATCGCAACATGGCCACTGCGATTAATATTTCTTCCATCTGTTGATATTTGAATGAATGCTGGTCAGGGTGAAATTAGATTATGCCTGCCCAGTAATTTCAACCCTTCTCTTAATGCGTTTGGCTAAGAATCAAGGGAGCCCGGAGGAAATTGGCGAATGCTACTGAAAATATTGATCTTTTTTGGAAAAGAAGCCTACAGCCTTCCGGTATTGAGGTGACACAAGAGGAAGTTGACGGCGTGATATCGTTGCACGCCAATAACAAATAAATAAAAGCATGCTCAAAGGAGATATGGGGAAAGCAGATGGCTCTATTGGGCGGAACTACCTGCATGCTGACTAGCTCCTTTCCCTAATTTAAATCGCAGGTTCTATCCAATCAAAGTACCTCACAAGTCCCAGGATACACATGTGAAAAAATGGTTGGAAAGAAATAGCACTGCCGTGCATGGTACAAAGTGCGGAACTCAAATTTGAAAATAATCATTGCACAAGGGCGTTGGCTGCAAACACTGCAGCATACGTTCTGTTAGCTACAGGGTGATTGTAGACAGAAATCTGGTGATTGACTATGGTTAGGCTTAGAAATGACGAAGGTACTTGATGAATCAGCGGCCAAACCCGGGGGTGGCCGCCAGTTAGTATGTTCTATGATCTCAGACTGGAACTGTGATTAGCGCACTGTGATAGAAAGAATTCTAATTGTCTAAACAATCTGCAATATTCCATCGACCTCCTTTCAAACTCTAACATGTTATTTGGACTGTGGTGGCTGTGCGACAGGGTGAAGGCTGCTACCATGAGAGTGTCGCCGAAAAAAAGAAGAAAATGACCGTTCAAAAAGTATCCTCAAGGTTCTGTAGCAATGGTTGAAGCTGCCAAGCGAGCGAGAGGTAGAAGATTGTTACCACGTGACCTAATGTTAGAGAGGGACTGGGCAGCGTGCAAGAGTGGGGCTAATGGGATGCTTAGTAATTTAGTTCGCCAAGGTATGTAGAGCTAAGTGAATGATGTACTCCGTAGTTGTGTGGTGCAGTCATGGAGTGATGAAAATACAGGGATTGAACTGTAAGGCTGACTGTGACTGAATGGTGCACGAACAATGTTGTGTAGCGAAGCCTAGAAATATTGTCATTGCCACGCTATTCTGCTGTCTTATTGGACACGACCTCAGCACGATGCCGTGCCCCACAAACGCGTCTCCATAGTCATTCACCTGCCCGCGAATTCACATTTAGTTTAACCGAACATCAGCCGCATGAATATAAAGGTCCCCAGCCCCGCTCTTTCGCAACTCCTCGCATGCAAATGTCCACAGCCATCAACCCATCATGGCGAGGAGCAGTCCTCCGCCCAGCACCAAATCAACACAGCCATTTTCACCGCCTGGGTTAGTGAAATGCCTCTCCAGCGAACACGCATCGGTGGCGCGCTGTGTACGGATGGTCCTTGCAGCTCAGGCCAGCATGCCGACTCCTACTCCTCATGTGCGCATGTGGAAAGGACCGGGGTCTGAGTGGCCGTGGGCAGAGGGTAGCCGATTCATCACCATGAGTTGCGCGTAGGATGGATGCTTAGCAGCTTTGCTTGCGAAGTCCTGCTCTCTGCCTTGCCTCCGTCTGCAAGGCCTACTTTACATAGCGTCGCTCTGTGCGGTTCATAGCGAGGCTCCCTTCTTCCTCTTTGAACCGATCTTCCACGCTGGGACGCCGTGCACTGGAGACAAAGTGAGGTCTGCCTGCCCTTATTTATACTGACGTGATCCAATTCTAGGCATCCGTGGCAACCCAACGCCAGAGGCGTTGGCGAATCTCCTGTTTCGGATTCAAGCGAACAAGGACGAGACGCGATCATCATAGACCGTTCTTGTTCGCCGGGTATTGTGACATGGGAAACGACCGATGGCGAGCACTATGCTGAGAAATTACAACTCGAACTGTTGCTAGACACTGGCGGCAACACGGCCTTTTTCAAGGTTTATGGCCATATCTATCTCAAGTCGACAAGGAAAAGCAATGTCAAACATGCCCTGTATCTCTTCATATCTCCCGAAAATGTGCAGACAATCGCCTGGAAGAAGGCGGACCACGACCACTCGGAGATGATCAGAAATGCAGTCGGGGACGGAAGTCACTCGTTATGCTTCACATTGTCGGAACCACCCCAATTCGTTGTGCCGAAAAACCATCCCGTTGAGTCGAAAAACATCACTAAAAACTTGCTCGACTCGATCAAGTCTCTTGCAAAAGCGACCAAGTTCACTGCCTACTTCAGTCGCCAGAAGACGGATCTGCGGTTGCGACAACAACTCGAGGCACTGGCATCTGTCTTCTCGGAGGACACTCGCGACCGTCCACAGACGAACAAGGGACGCAGGAATATTGCTGTTTTATACGGAGGCAAGGGTGGTGAAACCGTAGGCTCGGGCCATGAAGCTGTAGTCTCGAACCGTGAGACGGCGGATCTGCCTCCCGAGGTTGATTCTGGATTATGCCCACCTTCATACGGCAAAGCCATCCTGGAATCCGGCCAATCTGATGGTAAATATCCCACCGTTCGTTTTGTACAGCTTCCCAAGCTCACCAAGTACCATTGAAGGCAAGAAACGTAAACGCACGAGCGATGCCTCCGACAGGGACGATCGAATTATGTCTTTCCTAGAAGCAATGAATAAGAATATATCCCACCAGATTGACGTCCTTCACGATCGGTTCGACGGTTTGGAAAGCCGAATGAAACAGCTCGAAGAAGCATCAAGTACTCGCTCATATTCATGCCGATATAATTCAGAAGAAAGGCAAGATCTTTTGCAAGATACGAACAACACTGTGGAGGATGCAATGCTGAGTGTACAGTTCGAACTGGAGGAGAAGCTGGAAGAGAAGTTCAAGGAGAGCCTTGACGAGGCCAAGGGGGACGTTGAACAATTAAAGAATAATGCCCATGAGTGGGTAAAGCAGCTGGTAGATGAAAGCATGAGAACAATGCTAGACAATGCAAAACTTCAGTTAACTGGCAGCGCATCCTTCAAATTCCGAATAGAGGAATAAAAAGATGTGTATGATGCCTGTCACACCTACCACTACTGGCCTCCACGATTGTGCTTGGATGGATATTTTTGAATGCCCGGCTGACAGCCCCTGTAAAACGGGGCGGATTGGTCGTCGCGATGCTCATAGTCGAGTGGACACAAGTTTAACGCAGATACTGGCTTCTTTGATCAAAAAATGACGGGCCTACATCTCACCGCAGCATGGTTTTTGGATGAATCTACTAACCTGGAATCAAAGGGATGGCTTTGAGCCGGACGCAACTGCTCAAAGTTCATCCACATTTTTGGAATAGCCATTGAAACCAGTATAGATTGCAGTTTCGAATAGTTTGACATGTTCTACTGTTTACGAAGACATGAATACCAGCACTTCTCTGGTCGCCCGCATCCACTGTCTCGCAGGTTTATTTTACTGTAATTACAATCACCAATTTTTTCTCTCGAAGAGCTAGGTCTGGAGATGATTTCTTCTTCTTTCCAAGTCCTGGAAATAAAAGTGCATTGCGCCATTAGATATTACATTATTGTATATCATCTTTACACCTAATTCTGCAGGAACAAGCCATACTCTTCAAAGGGTCCCCATCCAAGCGTTTGTTCAAGCTCCACTTTGCCGCCACAGCCAGTTGTTTTATCCAAGTTTGGAAGTACACGACCCTGATTCTCCGGCATCAGCCCCAACAGTCTCGGGTCGCTGATGATCTTTTGCAAGGGGGGTACAATTCTGTCGCTAAGGTCTGCAGCGCCGAATATGGAACTGTTATCTATGAGAAGACCATGGTCAACTGTTTGAGAGGTAGTTTCAGAGGAGTCGAGAAGTGGTTGTGTCGTGATGAGATCCATAGCTTTCAGGCCGCCATCGTGACCAGAACCTTTTGGTGACACAGCATCGGCGGTCATGAAGGACAAAGTCATGGAGTTTTTGCCGCTCGTTGCCCCAGGCTCCTCAGCTAGCTGTAACACCACCGCGCTGTCCACACTTGACCCAATTGAAATCTCTTGCTGCGGTGGCCAGGGGCTATTACTTGTAGGATATGTGTCTGGCACGGCGGATCGCCCAGCCTTTGCGCACATGGGCGATCTGCTTGAACGATTGGTGCGATAATTCTCAAATACCAAATCCATCCACTGTTGGACATGTGGCTTCAGCTGCTCCTTTGGGATCCCAGCCTTGGCGATAGGTTCACTTGCCTGCATTGCCCCGAGCAAAATATCCCCCCTTTTTTGTTGGAAAAATTCCCTCATCTGGCAAAACTCTTCAGATTCGTCCAAGTCAAAATAAATCGAAGGGGGACGTTTGCAATTTGGGAATACAATGTCCCACATACGGAACCATTGCTGCTCAAGGGAACCCTGTGCCCTTTTAGAAAGCTGCTTGGCCTGATGCGTCGAGATGCCATCTAGCTTCGACCATGGGGTGGTTTCGCAAGACCTTTGATTTATATGCTCGTCAAAAGGCAGCTCGTCTGTAAATGTGTTGAGGCATACTTGGCAATAAAATTCTGGGGTGTGGCATCTTTGCAGGTGCTGCTTGATGTGGCTTATCTTTCCCATCTTCTTCTTCAGACATGGACGATACTTGTGGGGGTCTAGCTTCCAAAATGGACAAGCCAAGTGATTTTGTTCGCCGAGATGCTTGAGCTGAGGTCCCCTCTGTCGCTTGGGTTGCCGACCCCCATGGTCGCTGTTAACACTGCCGTTGCTGTCACGCAGAATATTTCGTTTTCGTTTCTGTCCCAGATGCGAATCCTGTCTGTTTTGGGAATTTGAGGTCTGTTTTGGCTGAATTCCAGCATGATTGTTCCGAGGCCGTCCGTATTCATCTCCTGGTTTCCCTTCATCCTCCACAAGTGACGACAAGCGGGAAACGTGCTGGTTTTGAAACCTTCCTCTTTCGGAATTGACAGGTTCTGAGGTGGAACCTTGGTGCAGCGTACCGATTAAACGGTATAATGTAGACACAATGCCCCCGTCAATAGACATGGCCATTCCCACGTCCAAGCCGTCTAGATAGGTGTGGAGGTTTATTTGGTTTTTCACTGCTACAGAGGAACTGTGGGTGCCAGCAGATAGTAAATGGATCGAAATGAATACGATCAGAGATGATGATAGTCCGGATAGCTAGAGTTCTTAGCGTAGTGAGATGAACACAAAAACAACGCCTGATGGTCACAACAATTTCCCTGGCGTCCTTGTTTTGAGAAGAGCCGACGAAATTTTTGCAGGTTTGGAGGGGGGAAAATATGTCGAAACGGCGAGAATACGTGGTATACAACGGCAGCATCCTCATCTCCTGACTTTTCTTCACATCACCTGTTTTTTCTTTCGACTCATGCGATGACCATACTTCACATTACAACAGTTCTACCTTATTTAGGGAAGGACACAGCTTGGCAGCCAATAGGAGAATATTCGGTTCTTGAGAGCGCAGCGAAGTGTGTGTAGCCCAATGACCCAGAAGAGCCTAAAAATGCACTCTGGGGTGATTGAGCAGGCCGGTCCAAGGTCCAAAGACAGGCCATGATCAGGCAGCGACAAGGCGACGAGGCGAGGGCCACAGCTCTCTTCTTCGGATGAGAATTGGCCCGTCCACAATTAGATGCTCGAAATATCATTCAGAATTGTCTCGAATTGGAGAACAATCTCGATCATCAATTCAGATGTATTTACCTTTCCCAGAATTTTTTTTATCCGGGGTAAAAGTCCCTTTTGAATGCTGACTAAAATAGAAGCTCTTTGCCGTCATTCGTAACTAAATGCGTGGTTCGCTCGTGGTTCGCTCGCAATGTCAGCTTCGGGAACAAGCCCCAAAGCCATTGCACCATCACCAGTCTCTTCATAATCTGCCAGAACCTCAATGTTACGAGGAATGATGCTGTGATGAGTGATTTGCATGGAACTGAGGACTGAAAATGTCAATGAAATCCGGTAAAGGCGCCCCTCAAACGAAAACTCCCCATAGTAATCAGTGACGTTTACAGACAATTACTATTTTAAACTTGGGAATCCGTTAGGTTCGTATACCCAAATATACACAGTAAGCAGCCACTTTGCATACACACCAATCAGATACCAAGAACAGTCAAATACGTCATGGGGAATTACACGTGTTGATCGCGTCCTCGATATGCTCACGCACTGTGGAAAATCCCAAGTGGCGAGATGAAATTCATTTTTATTTATCTGGGTCATATCCACGGCATTTTTCTGGCATAAGCAATGATCTCCGCGTCCAGGAGCCAATGCGACTTCAGGGTGATGAAGGATGGGATTCGCACGGGACCATTGCCTTGTCTCGCCATCTCCGAGCCAGGGTAGATGTGCACCGGCGGTTGGCAAAAACCCCATTTTCGGCATGCACTGTCCCGCCTGTCGAAATGGGAATTTATCCAAAAATGTGGTGGTTTAGAACCGAGCACTGCAGCAACAGCACCAACACTAACCAAACTCACGGAATCATGCCATCGCATGACGCCACGGATGTGGGTCAAGCCACAGCATGTCTAGGGTCGGTTCGACGATCCAGAGATGCCGATTGCCGGGCAAGTCTAATTTAGGGGAGCACCGAACCAGGCATGCGTTACATTTCATCTCAATTGATGCAACTTGGACGGTGGCAGCGTTGGCTGGGCGTTTGCGCATCCGTTTATTCTATCCCATCTGGCCATGCATGCTGAGATGAGATGCGTTTCAAATCGTTGGCACAGCGGGATGCCAAGCTTTGTTTCACTTGCTCAATCAGGCACAAGGGCACCTGTTCCCCGGGCGTTGAGTTCATCCTGTTGCAGGTCTAGCGCCAGTTTCAAGTCCAGCGGCAGCCTACTCGGGTCTAGCGAGGAGCACACCAAGGTTGCCGCTCAAGGTTCAAACATACATGGAAATTATTCGGGGGCGGAGCAGACAAAATCTGGGGATTTCGCTTTTGCATGTTGAGAAGTGCGGATAGACTTCGCAAGTATGCTTGCAGGTCAATTTCAAAAAAAATTATCGGGGCCTTCAAGGGCGCTCTGCAAGTTTCGGACATTTCCTTGTTCGTGGGGTTATATCGGTGGTTACCCTCTTCCGCCCAAGGCCTAGCCAGGGGAGAAACTCATCCTATTCTAAGCTTACACAGACGTGGTTCGAAAGGAACAGGCCAGGCCAGGCGCTTGTTGCGGTTTACCTCATCGACAGTGGCTTTGCAATACGATACGAGCCAGAAGGCTAATAATAATAATAAAAAGTGGTGAATCGAGTGGCTTTGCAACTGCCTTCACGTTGGTTCGAGTTTGGTTTGATGCAGGGACTTGTTCAGTGGGTGACGACGCCTCTAGCTAATTAACTTCCCATGAGATTGGCCGGCCCCACCCCAGAACAGCGACGCAGGGCTCATGGATGGTGGACCATATAGCATGTTCGGTGCTTCCCTGCTAATGGTAAGGGGGACCCTTAACTTTTGGCTTTAGCGGTCGTGGCCAACACGAAAGCAGTAATCAAGTGCGCTGCAGAAGATTCATGCCTCCACGTCAGCGCAACGCTCAGCGCTCCTTGCGCTGCTTGCGCTGCGGGCCGTGCTGGGTTCCCCTGTCTTGGCGAGTGTATTGCGCGCGAGAAAAAAAAAAGTTTAAAGGACCAGCTGATGGAGGGGAGATTGGGACCTGGCGGGCGGTGTGGTGGGTGAGGCTGAGGGGGGGCTGTCTAAGATGCCCTGCAGCTGGGGCTCTAGGTGCTGTGAGTCTGTAAGTGACCCCCCCCCCCCCCCCCGTTTGGTGGTGTTGCCGAGTACCGAGACCAAAATTTTGATATTCGGATCGGGGGACCGAGGCAGAAATACAGGGTACTGGACTCGCGTCCCGTCGTTCGCAGGCCGAGACGGAACGATAAACCCATGGTCACGGCTGTGCAGGCACCTGAGGCCTTGTTCAGTGTGCATACACAGCAGGGCGAGTGCGAGCGCCCTGCAGGCAGAAAAACAGCTCATATGTTTTTTTTTCCCTCTCATGGGTTGATGTGGTGTCTCAATATTTTTCGCGGGTGACGACGCTCGGGTGCGACTAGTCCTGTCTTGGGTCGCATGCTAGTCAAGTGAGGGATGTGAGTGAATGTTCGACTTGGACGTTGCCAGCACAGAAGAAAACGAGGCTGTGAGGCTTATGCCAGACAGCGCAACCGCCCGCGCAGAACACGGCTGCATGAAGCGCTTGCTCCCTCTGCCTCGCAACTTAGCAGCCGTCTCATTCCCGCCTAAACACACAAGTAAGCATCATCCATCATGGACATGGCACCCATTCGAACAAGCACAGCACGGATGGCCCTGGGCCGCAATGTTTTAGCTCCACTCCCGTGCCAAGCAGGGTGATGAGGCTTGGCAATGACGTGTTCGGTTAGACTGGCTTGTCCCCTCTTGCTGGGCAATCCCAGGGCCGCCAATAGTCAACCTTATTCTCCGTGCGAAGGGGGGAGCCGGAGGGGAGCCGGCAGGGAGGGACGCTGGGCCGGCGATGGGGTGGCAAATTGAAACAAGGCTTTGGTGACTCCCAGCACAGTGAAATAGCCTGAACCAGCACCCAGAACTGGCATTGCACCCGTCTGCATGGGTGTCCAAGTGGGGGACAGGGCGGAGCAGGCCATCTCCACGAATTGCCATGGGAGTCCCCCCCGTGACAGGGCGGATCACATGGCCCCGTTCCCAGTCGGTGTGGTGTGGCTACGAGATGAGGCGTTGGAGTAGTAGAGAAAAGTCGCCTCGGCGCACACACACACACACACATAAAAGATAGAGCTCCCCACGGCCTGCTTTCCACTGGCTGGAAGGAGGGACGAAGGATCTTTTTTTTTCTTTCACTTACAGAACCAACATGACTGACATTGCCGCCCCGATCCCGCAGCAGAGCGCCACCAGACTGCACTCATCGCTGTCACGACACGGCAGCCTCCGGCACAAGGTCAAGATGGGCTGCTTCGCATCCAAGGAGGCCGACGTCTCGGACGCGGTGGCCTGCAAAGGCATGCCGCCCGCCTTCCACATGAGCAACAGCCGCGGCACCAAGGACCAGCACGTCTTCCACCTGTCGGCGCGGGGGTTCAAGCCCTTCCGGGCCATCGAGACGCGCGAGCCCTGGGGCAGCCGGACGGTGCTGTACTCGACGGGCACGAACCGGCTCAAGCCGCTGGTGCACGCGGTGCGCAAGAACCGCGACTTCGTGCTGTACCTGCCCGACGTGCCCGGGGCGGGCATCATGGCGTGCGAGGCCAAGATGCGGCGCTGCTCGCGCTCCGACCGCTACAAGTTCACCCTCATGGTCGGCCACGGGGGCAGCTACCGCAACGAGGCCTTTGAGTGGCGCCGCATCGCGAGGGACGAGATGAGGGGCATGTCGCACGGGCCCGGGTGGAAGCTGGTGCGCCTGGGGCCGCCCCCCGCAAGCCGCCACCACCACCACCAGCACGACTCGACCACAACGGCCCAGTACTCCAAGGACAACCGCAACCGACGCCGCCGCAAGGCCCCGCCCGCCGAGGGCAAGGACACGCCCCCCGAGAGCAGCCGCTCGTCCGTCGCCGAGCCCGCAGAGGCCGCCGAGGTCGTCGCCGCCATGGTTGAGGACGACAAGAACCCGCAGAGCGTCTGGTTCCGCTACCAGGGCTCCGGCAACACCGACGAGATTGGCTACCACTGGATCCTCACCGCCGCCATGTCCAGCATCTGCATCCTCGAGCACCAAAAGTCGAAGCAGCTCGACGGCTTTTAAACAAGATTACATCAAGCCAAACCAAACCAAACCAAAGAAACACACGAAAAACATCATGTTATATATACCCGCGCAAACGCTCACGACCAAACAACTCCAAAAAATTCACCCCTGTATTTTATTTAGCGACGCATTCGTTTACAACTTGGTACCACCCCCCGGCTCAATCTCGATACCCACCTGTTCATAGGGCCCGGCTGCTCCGTTTCAGATAGACAATGGAGCTCATGACACAATAGACATTCGCTTTTGTTCTTTTTTCGCAAACCAGTGCCAAGACGTGCCAAAAAATGCCAGTCGCGTGACTCTGATGTTTTTCTATTTCCCTTTCCAGCGCATTACTCTTTCGGGGCTCCGCTCGGGTTTATTCTATTTCTATTCTATCCTGTCCCTCTTCTAACCTCGCATGTGTATGTGTCCGTCCTAGTTGAGAGCAACCTTAACCAGCTCGACCTCCTCAGCGTTTCCGCAGACAAGGCCTCCCCGCTCGTCGCAGTTTTCAACGTTGCGGTCCAGAATCCGGCTGCCGTTCGGCTCGAGCGCCTGGCCGCCGGCGCACTCCATCAGCAGCGCCACCGGGCACAGCTCGTACAGCCGCCGCAGCTTGGCGTCGCTCTCGCGGATGACGGGCGTGATGTAGACGCCGTGGCCCTTGACCAGCGCGTGCACCAGGTCCGGCACCAGCCCGCCGCAGTACCGCAGCGTGTACTTTTCCTGTATGTACCGGGCGATGAGCCCCATGTACTTGGCGTCGGACGCGGCCGCGCGCAGGTTGGCCGGCGCAAAGTAGCGAGTCTTGAAGGGCGCCTTGGCGAGCTGCACCGAGGGCCGCACCACCTCGCACCGCGCGCTGCCGTCCTCGCCGAGCCGGGCCTCGAAGCACACGTCGGGGGACCCGGGGACGCGCACCGCCACAAAGGCCGTCGTTCGCGGGCCGTACACGCCAAGAATGGACGCAACCTGCCTCGAGGCAGGGTTCTGGCCAAGCGCTGAGGGGCCGTCCCAGATGCCGACAATGGTGCCGACGGTCCAGTTGGGCGCGATGATGGAGCTGCCGTCGAGGGGGTCGAACGCAATCGTGTACTGCTCTGATTGCGCGTCCCGAGGCGGAGTCGTCTCTTGGCGCGCTGGGCGCTCGACGGGGTCCTCCTCGCTGCTGGCCGTGGCGATGGCTGAGCACTTGGCGATGGCGTCGCGGAGGATGTTCTCGGCAAGCACATCGACGTTGAGCTGCTCGTCGCCAAACGTGTTGGCCGACCCCGCGAGGCTGACGTCGGCCGACCTCAGCGCCTTGCCCACATCGGCCATGGCCCGGAGGAGGCCGGGAATAATGTCCGCCGACAGCGACTTGCGCGAGTCTGGCAGGTTCAGGGTCTGCAGCCACGAGCCCAGCTCGGGGCTGCTCGGTGCTGCTGCTGCTGTCGTCGCTTCGGCCGCCATTCTTACAGACTTTTTTGATTGCGGGGAGTGAGTTCGGTGAGCGGTGACAGTGGGGGGGAGAACGACCAGAAAATTCTCTCATAGCCAAAGAAAAGGGCCATCAATCCGCGACGACGGTTGGATTGGGGACCTGAGTGGGAACTAGTTTAGGCTCGATCGACGCTACACCTTATCTCGGAACGGGGGCCCGCAGGCCACAACGCCTCTGCAGGCCAGACGCTAGCACGAACAAGAGCCCGGACCAGTTGAAACAACGTCGCCTGGGTTTTTACCAAGTGCAGAACCTTGCTTGTGGGCGAGGCTTGCAGATCGAAACTCAAAAAGCGACAGTATCTTGCCAAAGGTTGATGCAGAGCGAGTGCGAGTGCGAGTGTGGGGCAGCAGGCATGAGGGAATCCAGTCTGAGAATGATTACAATGGGTGGGGATTCGGGCACTGAGCATGGATGGCTTGCAGCTTCATCATGTCTTGGTCCTCAAATTGATTAGCATGTCCATTTTATAACATTCTTGTTTTATGCTTCAAATTATAGGTATAAATAGAAGTGAAAGAATTTGGTTACCCACCCTATACTTATCAATGTTGTTGCTCCTCCCATGTCCCAATCCTTGCAACCCATTCACATCAAGACTTATTTATCAATGTTGGCTAACCTTGCAGAAAACTAGGCAAAAATATTATTTTGTATTCCATTGATGAAAAAAAGGGTTCTTAAATAAAATAGCAGCGTATCCTAATAACTTCGCTTTTTGGTAATTGCAGATCAGAATTGTTGCCGGATGATTTCACGACTCAATGCATAAACCGCAGATTCAAACCAGAGTATTTGTAAATTTCATTATCTGTCTGTTTCTCAAAAGGGCCATCCACGGCCTTGAGAACGAAATCGCTCGTGTAAATCATCAAAATCCCACCTCATACTTGTGTGCCCCGCCCACCCCATCTATTCCGTTATTTATACATAAATAAAATATGTGCTATCGAAATTCCAAGCTAAATTCAAACAAAATCCCGAGAAATATGCCCTTGAGCGGTTATGGCAAGTTGATGACTTTGCTCAATTCTTCAAGTAAACGCTCCCCGTTGGTCCTGAAGCTTTTGCTCGTTGCGTCTCGCAATGTGTCCAAAAAGGAGTCGTTTATGCGCTGCTGCTCTTCGTCCGTGTTCGTACCGGATTGGATGTTGGTCCACTGGCCCTTTCCCAGCGGATTTAAAGAGTTGTGAATGGAGTAGCTGCCTCCCATCGAAAAGTCAAATGTCTGTGATGGAAATGCTGGGAAGGAGCTTTCGGGGTTAAGCGAGAAGATGTCTTCCCCAAAGCTGCTGGGGTTAAATGTGTTGTAGAAAGCTTCGTCGTTTCCTGTCAGGGGCTGTGCCGAAAGAATATCGGGTCCCTCAGTCATGGTTTGGAAAACGCTGTCAAAGGCGTTGGGCTTGTTGGTAGTTTCCCCTGGGAGACCGATTTGCTCAATGGGAAGCTCGGGCGCGGGCTCGTCCTCTCTATAAGTTGCAGCATTTGCAGCTTGATCGTCAGATGATGGGAGAAGCCTTTCTGACATGGTGATGGAATCCTGGGCCGGCGTTCCGGTTCCCAAAAAGTTCTCAAAGTTTATCGGGAGGAATTCTGGCGATACTGTCGCCGTGATGCGGCCGTGCCACGCTTGGCGCAATCCTGGCGGAAAATCGTCGTCTTCGGGCAGCTTTCCGTTGCTGATGCTGAGATCCATGGTAAGAGCCAGCCGTAAATAGTAAGTAGGTTGTTGCTGTAGTATTTCAATCCAGCTGGCGACGGATAATCTCGAGTTTCCTGATTCAAAAGGTTTCGAAGGCAGCCATTTGTGGGTCGCGTTTACAATGTATTTGACAGTCTGAGTGATCCAATCTGCCATGCAATACCTCGGTCGGTATATCTTCATAGCGTCAACTAGCACATTGAGTCTTTCCCGTTGATAATCGGAGAATAGCGGAGAACTTTTGGATGGCGAAAGATTTCGTAGTTTTTGCTGGAATAATTCGGCGTCGAGGATTTGGAGAGCGAGAGGGAAAGCTGTACATCCGACCCTGTCAAGTATTTTGTTAGTTTGGTAATAGAAATTGCACGAAATAACTTACGCGCTCATTGGTAGCCAACGTATCAGGCCTAACCGGGTCAACTCGGCCAGGCACTCTGTGACCTGAGAGGTCGCATTTTGGAGCTCATATGTTTTCTGCGTCATGTCTGTGGTATCGAAGAGGGGATTCAATGAGAGCGCCGCCTGGCCGAGATGCAGCATCTCATAGTGGCAGAGAGTAAGTCTCGCAGAGCTAGAATACCACTGGTCAGGACTCTCCTTATCAGGCCTGACTTGCAACTTACTGGTAATACATCTCTGCTAGATTGGTGAACAAGATTACAGAACCTCTTGAGGATTTCTGCCCTTCATCCATCGTCATCTTCCCCATTGCCGATTTCATCGATAAAAA
This sequence comes from Calonectria crousiana, assembly GCA_013406985.1. Lineage (NCBI taxonomy): Eukaryota > Fungi > Ascomycota > Sordariomycetes > Hypocreales > Nectriaceae > Calonectria > Calonectria crousiana. The sequence goes on along the minus strand of VTGD01000059.1, from coordinate 54,111 downwards.
TGTCTGGTACCACCTCTGCAAACGAATGCGACATATTCCAGCCTGGTTTGTTTCTGCCAACCTCGACGAAATTCCCCAGCTGGGGTTCTCGTGTACCAGGGCAGAAAGCGACAAAACATCCGTTAAAACGATGCAAAGCTCTGCAATCTTGACCGAAACCTGCCCTAAGAGTCGTTTCGTCGTAGAATCGTACACTTCGGAGCAGTCGTATTCGTCGGCGAGATCTTCGATGCTGAGGGGCGGGCTTTCGTTGAAGTTGAAGTTGGTTCTCGTAATCTTAATGTTTTGGCGAGACGTAAGCGGAATTACTCGATCGGAAATGATGCAGCACCACCAAAGTCGTTTAAGCGTATTATATCGTTTGAGGTCCTTTGGTAATGGGGGGTTACTCGGCGTCATCATATAATAACGATGCGCCCGCGCATCTCGGGCATGGTGTATTGCGATGCCGGCCCAAAGCGAGCCAAGCTGTTTAAATCCTCCATAGGGGAGGGGGATTAGATGTGAGTGTGAGAGCAATACTGCAGCCTGCGCAACAGCTATCGATGATCGCTCGTATCCGAAATCATATAACAGCTTACAATGGTTAGTTAGTTTTTGCTCGAAGGGCTGGCGCCCAGCTCATACCTTTGCCCGCCGATAAAATGAATATTTTGCGTCTTGGGTCGTTTTGAAGCCCAGACTCTCTCTGATCTCCTGAGACACAAACTAATCCAACCCGTCAACCGCATGCTGCAAGTAGAATGGCGTCTGATCTTACTGTGGCAGATGTAAATAGCATTCCTTGGAGAACAATTATGGAGATCCGGTCATCGTTGCTCGCATCCGCATCTTTCGAATTGTACATGGCCCAAAAGTCGGCCTCATTAATTATGGGGAGGATCGGGTGGATAAAGCAAAAGTACTGCTTCATGAATTCGTCGAGAACTTGTCGCTCTGGTACCATAAAACACCCCTGACCGTACAGGAACTCGAGATCTTGGGGCAGTATCGTTTTCGTCTTGGGCGCTTGAAGAAAGCCGTAGGCAGGATCCGTTGGGTCATATAAGAGACCTGCCATGTCTGTACCAGTGGGAAGTCAGTATTGCGCTGTGTTTCGGTGGGCGGCGCATCAGGATTTCTTCGTTACCCTTGGAAATCTGGTTCGATGTTGATGCCTTCTTGCACTGGTTCTGGCCATCATCGCCAGCACACCGCCTTTTGAGGGCATTGCCTCCTACATCATCGGCAGCTCCGGGAGACCGTCCTCGGGTGGAAGAGGGAGCAAGGTCGCTACCGGAAGCCTCAGATTGAGCGTCTGTGGTGTTTAGGCCTGGGCGGCAGGTTGGTGGATATTGTGGGCTGTGGCACGGTTAGCTGTGGTGAAGGAGAGTGACAGATGTGACGAAACGTGCGGTATTCTGGGTCCCCTGGCAAAGTCGCAGTCCTTCTCATCCAGCTTGCAATTCATGCACGGCTGACATGTCTCAGTCACGATGCATCGCACCTTGCGCGCGCGGCAGGGCATGCAGGCGCGGAATGCCCTCTTCTTGGTCTTGGTCGTCTCCATGGGCTTCTCCGTGGTCTTGCAAATTCCCGTTCGACTGCTCGCTCTGTCGTCTTCGGCAAGCGCTGGAACCCACACACGTGATGGAGGCTTCACCCGGCGAGGGAATTTCGGGAGACGGGTTGTGTCAAGAGTGGAGCAGTTCAGGGCATCTGGTTATATGGCATGTTGAAGGGTCAAGAACCATTGCGCATGGGCTGAGAAGCACGAGGAAAAAGGACGACTGGGACCAATCAGGCGCCAGCCGGTTTCACTTGCCGACTTTTCACCCCGCGATCTGCGATGGCTCTAACCCAATTCGGGGCTGCCACAACCGCCTCACGCCCGGGAGACGCGGGGTGGCCACGTCTAGCCGTGATCGAGACATGGCACAACTACCCCGTATTTCGAGGCATTGCAAATCCTGAGTGGGCGAGTGGGCTGGAGGCATTGATTCCTTCATCCGGGGTACTGGGTCTGGAACCTGAATGGCTTGACCACGCCCGCCAAGCATTACTAGCTCGTTTCTGTCTGGGGAGGTATAAGAGGGCTTCGGGGACGCTCCGCTGCCAACCCTCAGAGGGCGGCGCCCGCGGTGGTTTAGCCTAAAGCTGCCCTGTCCAGTTCTTGGCTCAGGTGCACCACCAGGGCCAAAGGTATGGATGGGTCTTGGACTCGCTTTGGCGGCCTGAACGCCTGCGCGAAATGATTGAGCCGGTGATACGCCTGCAATGATGTCAGTACCCATCAGGGCAGCGTGGGTCTTCTGTGAGTGTCGCAGCACCCAGCGATATGTCCGAGCAGAAGGTGGCTCTCTGCTACCACCCGACTCCACCATGAGGCAAGACCTGTCCAAAACGGCGCGCCCGATTGATCCGCACATATCCGGGCCCTCCGTTCCACGTTGTTGAGCATGTTATTTTCAGCTAGCTTCCGGGTCTAATAATCTAAAATATGCTAAAATATCGTTGATAATTGGTGCCTTCCAGTCATGTTCATCTGCGATTGGGTTTCGGACTCGGCGGATTCGCCGCTGGCGCCCGATGCCGCCACCTTGTACCGGCATGAGATCTTCAATCGGGCGTGCCGTAATCATCCCCTTTCAAATATTTGAGCCGCACGTGAGAACCCGAGTAATTCATTGTAATAAATATCAGCATTGCAACTATTGCATATTGTGTGCTCTGGATCGCACAAATCAGCTGCCAAGAAAAATATTCGCTCGGGCTTCCTTCGGGATTTGTATCTTCGAGTTCATGCAAAAGTCACGACATTTTCCAGGTGGATATTGCCTTGAACGGCTATCACAGCCGAATTAGTGATCACAATAGGCTTGAAATTGCATAATGATCCAGTTTCAAAGCTGCTGCCAGGAAAAAAAGACATGGTAACATCTAACTTATCATCGAAGTCTGTCGCTCTGCATGCAAGAATCCGTATTCTGCCTCCATGGTACCCGCAGATAAGCCTCTCCGAGCTCAAAGGGGATATTGGAGGCATTATTCATGAGAGATATTTGTTCCCGATGTTCCAGCGTGTCATATATCCGCAACCGCGGTAGTTGACGTGACAAAGAGCCGGCAGTTGACAATCGGGAGGAAGTAAGGTGAGAGAATAATCGGCTTTTGACGGATGAGTGATCAAAGCTGGAATTTATCAAAATTTCATCAAGAAAAACCTAGGATTTAAGATTCTGTATATTGCTGCAGTAACCTATCTAGCTGTGCATGCACTGCGGATGGCATGCTCACTAGAGAGGATGGGCATCCGCTGAGGCAGGCCTGCTTAACCAAGGAGGGAAAAGTAAGATAAATTTTGCATTTTTGCATTCTTCATTTCAGCATATTCAACTTCTGGCCCTTGTCCTCGTATATCCCAATCCAGCGATTTGCGTGCCAGCATGTCGTGTAGTTGGTGGAGACAGCGGGACTGTAATCGCAAGGTTGCATGCAACCTTGATGTGCAAATCCCGAATAAGTCATTATGACCTTCAAGATATCCATAGCAAATAAAGCAAGGGTCCTGTAAAAGCACCATTATTCCAAGCTCAATTTGAATACCTGGTCAGGTTTGCCACTACCACTGGTACTGATATGGCAGCCCTCGATAGCGTCCTCAAAACTACAGTAACTGATGAATCTGTAGGTACTGGTAGGCTGCTGAACCCACAATTGCAACCAGCGCAAGAAGGATGTAGATGGTCAAGCTCTTCTCGCTAGGTTGCGCTGCGAGCGGGGCCGGGCCGTGACCCACCCCTGGGCCTTGGTCGCCGGGCTTGACAATGTCAGTCCGAATATTCAACGTGCGCAATGAGTGCGAGGGAGGCAAACCTGTCTTAATAATTGACCAACTACCAGCTTGTCAAGAATCTCTCGGGCCTCGTCGCTGTGGCCGACATCCTCGAATGCATCGGTGGCGTCTTGGCCAGCAACATCAAGCAAGACCTCTTCACCACCTCTGTCGCCGGTTTTTGTCAGGTCAACTCAGCTCCTGATGTCTTTTGCCGTTTTTTCCGTGAAAAGGGGAGACTTACGGGTGCTCTGCTGCGAATCCCGTGCAATCATAGACCTTGTCGTGGACCACGACGTAAAGATCCGTCTTTGTGGAATGCGCAGAGAGGTCCGCGTAGGTGAACTGGGTCTTGGTGTCCATTTTTTTTCCTGTTCACAGATGGAGACTGCTGCGCATCATCCCAGCATCACTTGCCATTCTGACCTGTGTTCAAGGAAAACGGACCGAAGGAATTAAAACATGAATTGCGAGACGGGCCAGGGGGCGGCCTGGAGGGGATCATCGTGTATTCAAGAACGGCACGGCGTGCTTTAGCGGGACGATCATGTTTGGAATGGACCGCGCTGAAGCACTGCAGGGCATGACTCCATCACCGAACCCCGAGCCTAGGGTCATAGCAAGTCGCCCCCCCGACCACCCTCTAGTCAGCGACCAATCAGGGACAACTCTCGCCGAGGGAATAAGTGGAGAAGGCAGACTCCGGCGCCGGCGCTAATATGGGGAGAGTGCTCAGGTGCCGATGTGCCAGGTGGGTATGCAGCTCCAGACCCGACACACGAGACCCGGTGCGCTCTCGTGCTTGTGGCGGAGAAGAACTGCCTTTGAGCAATGAACCGGCCTCCGCACTTCTTGCTCACGCTACAAGATGCTCGTCGTTCCCACCCGCGGGACTCATGCCGAGCGCCCTTCCCGCGAGCCAATCCGAGGTGCTCCTCGGAGCTTGACCTTGGGACTGTGGGGTGGCGGCGCCAAGTGCTTTTATGCGGAGAGAGGCAATTGCCGAAGCCCCCATTGGGCCTGTCAGGAACAGCTGGCTCGTCCTCGTCGCGAGATGAAAAGTTGGGGTACAGACCTTGACGTCACATGGAGCTGCCACATAAATATATCCGTTGGCCGGTTGAAATAGTCTGTAGATAATCAGTCAAGCATTGCGTGATCCCACCAAGCACAATGGCCATTGTCAATGATGTGTTAGTCTCCCCTTGGGGACCGCCTGCTCTCTTGCTGGCTGCCGTCCTGGCTTATTACATTGTTCCATACTTTGGAAAGCTCGGCGGCTTTCGAGACATTCCCGCTCCCTTAGGAGCTCAGTTCAGCAACATCTGGCTGCTCATTGCCTGCAGAAAAGGAAAGCGATATGAAATAGTCGATGAAGTACACAAGAAGTTGGGTCCGGTTGTGCGCATTGCCCCCAACCACATCAGCATTGCCGATCACAACGCTATCAATGCCATCTATGGCCACGGCAATGGCTTCCTCAAGTCGTAAGTAGATGCCAGTGCTCTCGAACGCACATGAATAATAGTCTAATGCATCTACTAGCGATTTTTACGACCCCTTCGTCTCAATTCACCGCGGTGTCTTCAACACTAGGAACCGCGCCGAGCATACCCGCAAGAGAAAGATGGTCTCGCACACCTTTGCTCCAAAGTCCGTCCTCGAGTTCGAGCCATACATTCGCCAGAACCTTGATCTGTGGGTGCAGCAGTGGGATGTTCGCATTAAGGATTCACCAAACACAGACCGTACTGCGTACCTAGATTGTCTCTCATGGTGTATGTATAGCTTCCGTCTCTTTAGTTGTACTTGCTAACAATGACCTAGTCAACTACTTGGCTTTTGACACCATTGCGGATTTGGCCTTTGGCAAGCCATTTGGTAAGTATCGAAGTGCCAATTACTAGCCAACTCACTAACCATGCGAAACAGGCATGCTTGCTTCCGGAGCCGATATTGCTGAGGTCAAGGCCACCCCCAACAGCCCTGCCATCTATGCGCCAGCCTGCGAGATTATGAACCGCCGCGGCGAGGTTTCGGCCACGCTCGGATGCATGCCTTGGTTGAAGCCATACGCCAAGTGGTTCCCCGATCCGTTCTTCAGCCAAGGTCTCCAGGCCGTCGAAAACCTGGCCGGTATCGCCATTGCCCGAGTGAGCGAGCGCCTCGAGAACCCCCCGGACATCAACCGAAAGGACCTGCTCGCCCGACTGATGGAGGGACGCGATGAAAAGGGCGAGCCTCTCGGCCGCGCCGAGCTGACCGCTGAAGCTCTGACCCAGCTGATTGCCGGCAGCGACACCACGTCCAACTCGTCTTGCGCTTTCCTCTACAACGTCGTCCGCACCCCGGGCGTTCTCGAGAAGCTCCAAAAGGAGATCGATGCCGCCGTGCCCGGCGACCGGATTGTTCCCACGTTCGCCCAGGTCAAGGACCTCCCCTACCTCGGAATGGCCATCAACGAGACGCTGCGGTTCCACTCCCCCTCTGGCATCGGTCTGCCGCGCGAGATCCCCCCCAACTCGCGCGGCATCACTCTCCGCGGCCACTACTTCCCGCCCGGAACCGTGCTCAGCGTCCCCACCTACACGGTGCACCACTCCAAGGAGGTATGGGGCCCGGACGCCGACGACTTTAGGCCAGAGCGGTGGGAGAGCGTGACGGAGGCTCAGAAGACGGCCTTTATCCCCTTCAGCCACGGCCCCCGGTCGTGCGTGGGCAGGAACGTTGCCGAGATGCAGATGAGGCTCATCGCTTCGACGTGGATTAAGCGATACGGTGTCACGCTGCGGCAAAAGGTTATGGACACGCGAGAGGGATTTTTGCGGAAGCCCATGGGTCTGGAAGTGGCCATTTCCCGACGATGAGCGGGACTTGTCGCGGGTCGAAGGAGGGAGCGCGCTGGCTTTGCCCCCGTACAGAGATTTTTTTTGGGGCCTTTGGCGCACCTGTAACGAGAAATGGATGGAGTGTATTGTATCATGTCATGGGATAGCATCACGTCGAGTATGAATTTAAAACTGGATCCCCGCAAAAAAAAAAATCATCTGCATCGAATCGTGAGGTTCTGAGCATCGTAGATCTGTTGCTCAGCACATGGCATCCAGGAACCAATGTTGCATGATCGGATCTGGATTCCGTGAACCAAAGGCAATGCCCCATGTGAATCTGCGACAATTACCTGTGTCTGGCATGGTGGCAGAGGCCCACAGAAGTGCATTTGTGGGTGCCTTCATGCGGATGTCTGCCCTCCGCAGTCGGTTGCAATGCAGAGTGCTTCTTCGATGCTGGGAATAAGGTCCTCGGCCCCAGCAAGCCCATCTCAATCATAGGCGACTGATGGAGGCGAGCGGATGCGGTAGCTGTCCCTCAGCAAAATTGCCGACTCTAACAGCCGTCCCGTCGAGGACCCGCCGCTTGCCGAGGAGGTGTCAGACTAGTTCGCTGCCCTTCAGCGCCATGGCCAATTGAGCCGCCGCTAATGCTGGGTGGTCAGAGACGCAGTCTGGGCCCGGCCCTGCTTAGTGATTCGTTCGCCACGGACGGTGCACTCGTGGGATGCGGGAAGGATTTCAGCAGTGTCTCGCGTGCATTCCAGAATGGATTGCACGACTCCATAGCTCCGAGGCCCCGCTCACCCGGCAATTACTTCCTGGGGAACCTCCCAGTGCCGTGCTGTGACACTGTTAATGTCTGCGTGTCAGACGGGCTCGGGCCTCACTGTTATTTGACCTGCGTTCCGGCCGTTGTGTGAGCGTTGGTAGAAGCGCAAGCAGACAACCATGTCGGTCCCGCTCGTCCAGATAGCGGCCGTTATCGAGAACCCGGGCCCAAACGCCCGGATTAAGATCAAGAATGATGTTCCCGTTGGCGAGCCCGGCGTCCACGAAATTCTAGTCAAGCTCTCCTTCAGCGGTCTATGGTAAAGCATGATTGAAGACATCCGTCATGGGGTCCAGTTCTGACGGAAATTTCTACACGCAGCGGTTCCGAAGTACGAGCGTTTCTAGGATGGAGCCCGTACCAGCCGATTGTAGGCCATGAAGGTGTAGGGACCGTCGTCAAAGTCGGTCATCAGGTCCAGGATTCTATGCTCGGGCAACGGGTTGGGGTTAAATGGCTGTACAGCGCTTGCGGAACCTGTCGGGCCTGCTCTCGAGGCTATCCAAACAATTGCCCTAACCAGATAAATACTGGAAAGAACGTGAACGGGACACTGCAGCAATACGTTGTAGCAGACGCGAGGTACGTGACAAAGATCCCAGATAACGTTGCCAGCGAAGTGGCCGCGCCTTTATTGTGCGCAGGTCTCACAATGGCGGGTGGGGTTTCAAAGCTTCAAGGTCACTTGGCTCGAGGAGACTGGGTTGTAGTATCGGGATCCGGCGGAGGCCTGGGCCATATCGGAGTTCAGATTGCTAGCAAACTGGATGGATTCAGGGTCATTGCTGTGGACTCTGGGAAATCCAGGCGTGAACTCAGCCTCAGCTGTGGCGCTGAACACTTTGTTGACTTTTCCGAGGAGGATGTTGAAAAGAAGGTCAAGGAAATCACGGGCGAGGGAGCAGATGCGGTTCTGGTCGTCTCAGGGGCAAAGGAAGCGTTCGAGATCGCCCCAAAGCTGGTCCGAAATATGGGATATATCATTACAATAGGCCTTCCAGCGAATGATTTCAATATTCCTGTGGGAGCTACGTTATGCTCCGCTCGAGGTAAGACAATCCATGTCAACATTCATCACGAGCTAACAATCTTGTGAAGCCCTGACGGTAATGGGAGTCGCGGTCGGCACAGAACATCAAATGGAGACGCTTTTGCATCAAGCCTCCACTGGGGAAATCAACCCCCTCATTGAAATCAAGGAATTTCATGACATCCCAGAAATATTTGAAAAGCTCAAGGAGCAAAGCGTAACAGGTCGAATTGTTGTGCGGGTTCCTCAATAATTGCTGTTTGGCCAAGAAAGTGAAAGTGAACAGTTCAGCACTTTCATTTCGTGGCCTTCTATCTGGATACCCAAAACAAAACATGAACTGAATTCATTTATACGGCTTGCTCCACCCGTACTTTGTCAACTCGCTTTGTGCCCAGCGAATCAACATCCGCGTCAGAATGTCCATCTTTGCTAGGATCAGATGTCGTCCCAACGCTATCTTGAGACTCCTCTGATGCCGCTCGATTAGGGCTGGATAATATTAGTCAGTGCCGACTATATATGGTTTGGACGGAATTTTAGGGGTTATTATTACCGGACGACACGGACATCAAGCTGCCATAAGCCCAAGATCAATAGTATTCCTGCAATCCACATGGAAAGCATGACGGTCCAACCGGTAGTATCTGTTTCGAAAGATATAATTAGCTCTACCATAAAAGGGATGAGTGGAGTATCCGGGTTTGTAGTGACTTACAATATGGTGCCTGGGTGGCTGGCCATACTTTAATGTTACTACCAGCATCTACCGCATAAATGGCAACGACAGCAATGCCGACGACGAGTGCTCGTGCTTCTGGATCTTGAGGATGCCTGAAAGGGGTCAATTAAATGATTGATTTCATTTTTAGTCCAGAACCTCGTATATAAACTCACATATCCGTGAACCATGCTAAAAGGATGATTCCTGATGCCTGGCAAGCATAGGTGATAAAGTAGCTGGCGTACGCCGCTGATAGAGAAATCTTGTCAGGGTTTCTAGTCCAAATCGACATGATGATTCCAGGAATGACACCAATAGCACCTAGTTCGAATTATCAGCATATGCGCATCCCTGAATTGCATCCTCGCCTACTTTGTGTGACTATGAGTTGCCAGCGGACCTGGAAAAGATCGGACAGGATACACCATATCCAAACTGTGATGGCGGTTAATTAGGGGGTCCAAATTCATGCAAGCTGAGAGAATGGATGACGTACGGCCAACAACCTGTACTGCGCCTCCTCCAATAGGAATGGCGTTTACTTGTGTTGTGGTCCAGACCTTATTCCCGTTGGAATCGGTCAAGTTTTTTAGGAAGACATTGAAATATCCGATGGCACCTGCGCTCATGCCGCTCACGACCCAATATACGGGGATATAATAACTAATCCACATGCGGCTTGCGCGCCTAGTGTGGGGACATGGTTGTTAGTTTTTGTTCATGTGAAGCATGCATGGATGGGGTCGTACTTTGCTGCGGCCCACGTAATCTTCTTTGCTTTAGCTCGCCCGTGTCGCTCTAGTCTGTCCAGTGCGATCCGATGATGGTCGTCGGTAAACCACCACCTCGCCCAAGGGTTTGGTTGATTGGGGGTGTCAGGAAGCATCACGAAGCCAAAGAAGCCAAGAACCACTGTCATTACAGAATTAATGATGAACAGCCACCTGTTTCAGTTTTAATCACCAGTCTCATTAAAAAGCAATAGTTGTTGGACTTACCGCCATCCAGCTAACCCGTTCTTGTTATCAAGAGTGTTCAAGATCGCGACCTGCAGTGCACCAGAAAGCATGCCGCCAACTGCACGTGCAGAGTGATAAAATCCCATTCTGAGAAAGGAATTAGCGACTGGAGAGCGCTTTATTTGTGGAACCTATCGGGACGTCCATACCGTTTCGCAAGTTCTGAAGGAGTGTACCAGTACACTTGGAGGCAGTTAGTACACAAACATGCCATCAAACTCAAATGGAAAACGTCATTTCAAACGTGACAGTTGTTGGGAAGTACTCACTCAGGATCGTAATCATTCCAGGCCAAGCACTACTCTCCAGCAATCCAAGGAAGAATCGCAGAGCATACACTTGCTTCGCATTATGTGCAATTGCAATTAGACCGGTAATCACACCCCAAGCAATCTCCAAACCGGGGAGCCATAGGCTCGGGCGGACATAGGTCAAGATGATTTGCGATGGAATCATCATAATACAGTAGCCGATGTTGAAATACGTCGTGAAACTATTGTCTTCAAGGTTACTGGACTGCTGTTTCAATCAGGGCGTGGGACTGTACAAGTTCAGCTCATTTTTGAACAGGCCGAGATCCTCCTTCATCCCGCTGACATAAGCTGTAGTGATATTCGTTTGATCGAGATACTTGATGACTGTCAATTCAAATGAGTGACCTGGAGGCTGAGCTATTTGGTAGATCTAATCACCTTGTGAAATGCACCCAAATGTCATGAGGAATAAATCTAGGCGCCGGACAAAAGCGCGCTCTTCGGGCGATCGCTCATGCTTTTTCGTAAGGGCCAGGCGGCCAACAGCAGTGGACCAACCCATGGTGCAGGAGTAGGGGGCGGGAGATCAACCAGTACAGAATTTGCCAAGGCGCTTCGCTGATTATACTTTGACCTGAGGTGTGCTTGTTTATATATCCTACAACTCAGATGCGGCGGCAGCGACGTGATCGGATCTGAATAACCCAATTCTACCTAGCTTTGACTACGAATTCCCCATCTAAGACCACCCGCTAAGACCTCGTAGTCAATCTTGACGAGGTGTGGAATCGGCCCATAGGGTCCACTTTGATAGAATGCTTCGTACTTCATTCTGCAACCTGTGCTCGCCCCGGTGGGAGGAATCACCCGTTGGAAGCTGTTTGTGGGGGCAGACCGGTTCAGATTGGCTTAATTGAGTAATATTGGCTGGATACGTCTTAGAAAGCCTGCAATCGCGAGCTTGTGCACGGTCTAGGATGTCGCTGCAGAGGCCAGCGACGCCGCCTGGCCATGATGCAATTCTCGCATCGCTGGCGTCAATCGGCTCCCACCTCAGTTTCGCAAAATCACATAATATTTTAGAGATAAAGATGGTAGATAAAGTTTAAATAATGGGCAAATTTTATTAGATTAAATAGTCGGCATTGGCGAAAACGCCACTTGCAACCGAATGGACGCATGCTCAATGACGGAATCGTGCCGTGTCTGCTGTTATCCCACTTCGATTCCGGAACTCTGCGTCTGTTGAATTCCGAAATAATCATGATTCAACGACCCAGTAATCGCAATGCGACGCGCCTTAGACAGTATACATATATATCTCCTTGCTGAGGCTGATAGCCTGGAAGTACATTTTCCTGTGGAGAGCGGCCACACCATCGCGTGCTCCTCTGCCAAGCACTCACAATGTAGCATTCACCCAAATTCTCACTACTCAAATCAAATATTCATGTAGAAATTTGATGGATTGTGGAGCTAGCTCTGTCCTCGCTGTGGTTCGTACGAGCAAGAACCGGGCGGTCTGAGCAAATCGGAGGATGTGCACCATGGTGACGGAATACGAGCGGTAACCCCGGTTTTGAACCGCTCGGCAACGGAAAATGGAAATATCACCCAACCTAAGCGAGTTATGTGACTGAAGAAACGGTCAGCGCCAAATTATTTTACTTCCTAGATGGCCAAAGGGATTTCAGCGACAGAGAAGAGTCTCGAATGAGCGAACCCAGTCCCTGCTGGCGTATGATTACGATGGATTAAGATAAGTTTCTCTACTGCTTATATAAAGCCCCTACTGATACACGTAGTTTATGCAATGGATGTTTCGAACCCGATTTCTCATCCTGCCGCTTGACCAAGCCCCTAAACGCCCAGAAATATACCAATACATAACTGGAGCAAGTTCACGTCTTACAAATTGATGGAATAAAACTCTACGATATTGTAATGCTGCATTGTCACGTCAACGATGAAATACTCTCATTAGGAGCGTAAAATTTGATCTGAGTCTACACCAGCAAGTTTGATGCATTTTCCTAACTGGATGGCTGGGTTGGGCACCCCTCTGAAAACGGGCGTATTGATTGCCACCAGCCCGTGGAAGCTGAAGCAGTATTGCAAATAGAAAGTGAAGAGCCCGTATCAAAGGTTACAAGGTGTTTGCTGAGAATAAATCCTAAAGATAAAATGGTGTTGCATCGTGTGAAGATTTTGAAGTTTGGATTAGCCTAAGTGCAACCTCATTAAATCGCGCTTGAATGTGTCGTGTTTGTGCAAGTCCTGTGTACCGTGGGTGTCGATACTCTGACAAATATAGGCCTGTGTCCCTACATACCTCTAGCTCTCTCTATTAGCTCATTTGCGTGTCATGAGAGCTCAGCAAATGATGCTGACGTGGATATCGCGGCAAAAGTGAAGAGCGACTAGCAGGAAATCTTATAGAAGCCATGGCGAGAAGAGGCGGGAGAGGGAAGGGGAGCGAAATAAGATCGGCCCGATTTTAATGAAGGATTCTTGACTAAAAATATTCTTTTCGTTAATTCGGATCGTCAATCCTGGTAGGGGATGCAGCAAATTTTCTATCATAGCGACCGGCTAATAGCAGTCATATGGTACAGCCCGGCCAAGTGTAGAAATGAATGGGTTGGACGATAGTGAAAAAGCAGATGCTACCATATCCACGATGAATAAATGTTACGAGAGAGTAAGCTTGTCCGATTTAACCAGGGTTCCAACCAACCAGAAACGTTTCCAGTACTCAGGCTGGCCCTGGACTCAGTTGGGTAACATTGTTGGTGTGGGTTGCATCTTTGATTGACAGTGCAGGGTATTTGCTGATTCGGTGGATGATCTGGCAGGTTGTTGCATGGGATTGATTTTGGGAGCCTTCGTAGTAATAAGAGGCAGCTAGTTTTTGTATACAAGCCATGCTAGGTTACACCTTCGTATCCAATTTCTGGCCGAAATCGACGTGGCTGAGCTGCACGATTAAGCTCCAGGAGAAGAAAATAAGCAACCATTCTGTCAGATTTATATCCTAAAAGCTGGCCACTATTATTGGCATGCAATACAGCAAAGCAATGGTGAGCACGCAGATGCTATGCGCCGGTTAAATTCTCCCGGTCCCGGCGTACGTGGTGTGTGGGAATGCGCGCATTCTTGGGGAGTACGCAGCGAACCGTTGTTCACCATGACCAGCAGGAATATAATGCCAACCATTAATGGAGCGTAACCTGACCGTAAGGAGCTGTAAGGATTGTCGTGGCGTAAACATCAGGTCGCGGTACTGTAGTTTTGACATGTTGAGACCTGAAAATGTCCTGTCTGGAAGCTTGTCCAAGGCTTTCAAGTGGCCAGCTGCGAATCCCCCTACATAATCTGGGCCTTAATAACTTTATCCATCCTTTTGTGGGATCTATGCGCTGCGTCATTTTCGGGTTTCTTAGAAAGCTTCGGCTCATTACAGCCATTTAATGAAGAATCGTTGCACGGTGTCTCGATCAAACTTGTCTTACAACATTCACGCTTTCCGTCATGGCAAGACTCTCTGGACCTAAAACGAAGAATATTCGAATTATTGCCTGTATTGCTGTGAAAGTATTTGTACAATGCATGAACCTTGGCATTTTTGTCATTTGTAGTCGGTGTGCGGTTTTCCTGCCCGCGTTCCGGATCCGACAACCAATGCGCGTGGCACCATCAAGTTATCTTTCAAGGTTACATCGTTGCCCACACCCCGCATGTTGATGCTCCAACCCCGCATCATACCGTGTCTAATTTTTAACTCTATCCTTGGCTCTCGTGTGAATCTCATCCCGACTGGCCGGCTAAATTGAACAGCAGCCAAGAATGGCTTGGCGGCCCGTGTCTCGGGTCGCATTCTACCGGCGGCATTCAAGGGATTTAAAAGAGAGAATGTCGGGTGTTTTGAAACAAGTGGCATGGCGAAAAAGGTCGGCCTTTCTTTACACTTGTCTGAAGCAAAGACCTTGCCGCTAAACCGCAGCCATGGTGTTTCCATCTCGTCAGAAGGAGACTGGCTTTTCAGATGCCATTCTCACTGAGATTGTTGAGAGAGATACCGTTCCATGGTACAAGAAGCGGAACCTGCGGGTCCTCTATCTTCTCCTCTTTCCATCTTGCATGGGAATTGAATTGACCTCGGGTTTTGATTCACAACTCATTAATGCGTTGCAACTTTTGGATTATTGGAAAGAGTGTATGTTTGACACTGATCTGCGGGTGGCCATCCAATTTGCTGACTGGTTTAGATTTCGGCAACCCTGAAGGAAGTCTCCAGGGCATCATTGCTGCTGCATATTCACTGGGTGCAATTCTTTCGTTGCCTTTGGTTCCCATTGTAAATGAAAGACTGGGTAGACGATGGAGTATTTTTCTTGGAAGTTGGTGCATGGTTATCGGAGCCCTCATTCAGGGGTTCTCGCAGCACGGTATGTCCTAAGCCTAACTATGAGCATCTTCTTGAGAGATATGGAAGCGCCCATGCAGAATTACAAGGGTTGTGTTAATTTCTATAGTGGCTATGTATATCATCGCACGTATTATACTCGGGTTTGGAATCCCGACATGCATTGTCTCTGGTAGTAGTCTTATCGGAGAATTGGCTTATCCCAAGGAGCGACCTGTTCTCACCTCACTATTTAACGTATCCTACTTTTTTGGTGCGTAAGGCTAATCTTCTTCATTTGAATAGTATATCGTGGTTCATGAAATTCTAATTGAATCAGGACAAATCACCGCTGCCGGCATCTGTTTTGGGACTAACACCATCATGAGTAATTGGGGCTGGCGTATCCCTTCACTCCTGCAAATCTTTCCATCACTGCTGCAGATTCTATTTATTTTGTATGCCAGCACATTCTGGTTTTATTTTTTCCAAACCCTTATCAAGCATGATCTGACTTGTACAGCTTGATCCCAGAAAGTCCTCGTTGGCTTGTTTCACGCGATCGAAGTGAAGAGGCTCGTCAGATTCTCACCAAGTACCACGCAGAAGGCGACGAAAACTCCGAGTTTGTTACAGCGGAGATGGCTCAAATCCAAACTACTTTGAGGCTTGAACTAGAGGCATCGAGGCGTTCATGGCTTGATCTTCTCAAGACCTCTGGCATGAGGCGCCGTACCCTGGTCAGCGCCTTCCTTGGTCTCTTCACCCAATGGTCGGGTAACACGTTGATCTCGTATTATCTCGGAGACCTTCTTGAGATGATTGGAAAGACCGAAAGCACTGTTAAGCAAAAGGTAAACTTGGTTAACGCTTGCTGGTCTCTGGTTTGTGCATTCTCGGTCGCCATGCTCGTTCGCCGTTTCAAGCGAAGAACCATGTACTTGACTTGTGCAGCTGCACTTCTAACAATTTATATCTCATGGACTATAGCAATGGAGAGGGCTGTTACTGCAAGAGAGTCGGGCGGCGAAAATGAAGCTGCTGGTTGGGCGGTCCTTGTCTTCATTTTCCTTTACGCTCCAGCATACAACATCGGGTACAATGCTCTCACATACAGTAAGTATTCTAGTATTTTTTGAAAATAGAATTTTACCTAATACTCAATAGCCTATCTTGTCGAGCTATGGCCGTTCGCCGAACGAAGTCGTGGAATTGCCCTATTCCAACTCTTCGGTCGAATGGCAGGTTTCTTTACTACTTTTGTCAACCCGATTGGTCTTGATAATGCTTCATGGAGGTATCTCATTAGTTACTGCTGTTGGCTCGGCTTTGAATTGGTATTCATCTACTTTTTCTTTCCCGAGACTTCTGGCCGCACCCTCGAGGAATTGGCATTCTGTAAGTGTTTGCTGTTTTGCCATCTTGGATAAACACTGACTGCCACCAGTGTTTGAGGATAAAGAACTTGCCAACCAGGCGGTTGTTGCTGTCGAGAAGGTTGTTCACCATGAGGACATGCCTCACCCAGAGGTTAAGGATATTGGCACCGTAGAGCACAAGGTATAAGAGGAACAAGATCTGATATGTCATTTTGTAACGGGATAGTATCCAGTTATATAGGCCACGATGGCTTCAATCTTCATGCTCAAATTGATCATTGGTAAATAACCCTAAAGAAAATTGCCATATAAGCCTGAGTCTACTAAACTGTATAGTCTGTCAAAAGTGCAAGCATCCTGGCTATGGCTTTCAACGATGACTGTATACACTTTCAGTTTCGGCATACTCCATGAATTTTTGCTTTCTATTTGTCACGGTGTAGACTTGTATCAGGCAATGTGAAAAGAATTTCGACTGTTCATTTCTCTTATGGCTCTGGAGTGATCGGTCTGCGAGGAATCCCTTTGAGAATTTGTTTCCCATCTTCAAAATCATCGACCCTTCCTTCTTGGTCCCATAAAGCCGCCAAAACCTTTCTCTCACCTTTCCATGGAGATCTTGAATGCATGACGGCATAATTCTGATAATGCATGTTAGGATGTATCTAAACAGTAATAAAATTTGAATACCTACATCTAATAAAACGAGATCGCCCTGTTCCCATTTCACAAGTACTTGAGACGACTCAGTAATGGAAAGGGCGAGATCCAGATATTTTTTCTCAATGTTTTCACCATCTCCATACTGCGGGGGCGGGTGATAGGAGTCGTCATCGCCCCGAAATGGTGGTTCCGTAGCTCCATGGTGCACACTGCGACCCCAGGCACTGGTAACATTGCCGAACCAAGTTGGAAGCCCTGTATCCTTATGGATCCTGATCACTATCACGCTGTTTAGCTATTTTTCAGATCTTAGTTCAAGCACTGATAGAACGTACACGGTGTTGTATGGGTCACGGTGAGACTGCCGTCTTCATTCCATTCAAAATTGTTGCTGTGACGTCTAACTTCCTGCTCGATTTTCTTTCGCGCAGTCACTTCGTCATCGGTGGCTAGAACATGTTGACCGTAGGCACCGAAAACGCTTGTGCCCGTAGTGGATACCACGTCCTTGGTCCCGTAGCGGTATACATAACGCACACCTTTGGCAGATACCTTGTTATAGAACTCTGGAACCTGTCGCTTGATCTCGGTAGCGAGCTGGATGCTTGAATTAATAGGAGTTTCGCCGCCTAAGACCTGTCAATTTTATTTAAATAGCTGTTTTATATTGACCCACCTGACTGAGCCGCAACAACAGCTGAAAATGTCAACCATGCAGGATTAATAGTTGACCATCCATACTCGTTGTGAGGCCAAATTGGTAGCTCGGGGGGTCTTGAGAAACAGATTAGAAAACTCCTCTAACCTCTTTGTCTTTTGAAAGTATGGATTATCAAAATTTCCTCACCCTTCGTTCGCAGTCTTGACATTTTTGGCCAAGATTGTTCTCTTAGGTGGTCTTCCAACCTCCTCATGAGCCTGAAATCCGAAGGCATAAGCAATTTGACTATAATCCTGGGGGGTTTTGATAGGAAGCCCTCGAATTAAAACAGCACCCGCATGTCGTTTCACGAGATCGAAGAGCTCCCCAGAAGCCGAAAATTCTTCGAGAGCCTTTACATAGTCATCCAAATTTGCATGGGGTGGACCCGCGGCGTTCAAAGCCAGTGGGAACGGTGCAGCCCATTCAAACCCGAGATCACTCGTGTTCTTCTGGCCAGCAAACTCAAATTTCTCGAAAGCAACCTTGGATGTCATGGTTTTGCAGTAAAATGATGCTTGATAGATCATCGTTCTGGAAGTGTGTGCCGGGCCCTATTTTGATGCTTATCAGTTAGCGAATCCTAGTGGAGCCCAAACGTGATGTCGACATGCAATGGCGTGCGTATGCATCGCAACAAATGACAAGATATCGGCACCAAGAGAGTGGGATTGTGCATATTTGCGGGGTATGGGTGTTACGTAGCGGGTACGAATAAGCTGCCCAGATCTCAAAGCCCTGCTATTTCGCTGAGGGATATCACAGTGAGTGCCCAGAGGATGGGAATCAACCCGGGCGAGATTGATTTCATGGTCCCGTTTTTTCGAAGTGGCAGCGCCGGGGGATGGCGCAATGAGACCCTTGTATTGAAGCATCAGACTTTTTGGACAGAATTGAACAAAAATCATATTAACGTTTGTTCTTAACTTCGTGATCATTCACATCAGCGCGGAGAAAATTGGCGAGTAAAGCCTAGACTTATTCTCTACCATGGCGTCTGCCGACGATGATTCGAAATTCATTGAACAAACCCAGCAACCTATGGAGAATATTGAACAGAATGACATTCCCAAGTATGACTGGTTCAGGGGAGCCTTCTTCCAAGCAACTGTGGTAGGATTCGCAGCATTTGCAGCTCCAGGATTATGGAATGCCATGAATTCGGTAGGAGCCGGTGGCCAGCAAACGCCATTTTTAGTAATGTGTGTTCCATTCACAGTTGTAATTTTAACAAGAAGCTGAATAAAATCTTTCTAGGGCTGGAAATGCGCTTCTGTTTTCTTTGATGACGGTGACTTGCCTTTCGGGCAGCATCGTGGCCAACCGATTCGGACTCAAAAATACTCTAATTTTTGGCACAACAGGTTACGCGCTATACTCTGCAGCACTCTATACAAATAACCGCTATGGAACAGAGTGGTTTATCTATGTTGGATCGGCGGCATGCGGTATCACCGCGGGTTTATTCTGGGCTGCGGAGGGCGCAATAATGCTTAGCTATCCCGAACCGAGCAAGAGAGGAAAGTACCTCGCATATTGGCTCTGCTATCGCAACAGCGGAGGAATTTTGGGCGGAATCATCAATCTTGCATTTAATGTGCATGGGAAAAGCACCGGAAAGCTTGACTGGCGTACTTACATCGTATTTGTTATCCTTCGTGAGTAGAACACGCATTTATGGGGAGCCTGAGCTGATTTCGTCCAGAGTGCTTGGGACCATTCGTGTGCTTTTTGCTTTCATCACCGGAGAAGGTTAGGCGCCGCGACGGGACTACTGTACACCTGTCGAAAAGACTATCTGATTTGGAGGAGCTCAAAGCTTTGGGAAAGCTTATTCGACGGAAGGAGATTTTGTTGTTGTACGGGGGAGACATCGAGATGCGCCTGGAGATTCTAGCTAACAATTTTCCAGAACTCCCTACTTCATCTACGTGAACTGGTGTTTGCCATATATTGGCTCGTACATATCTTTATACTTTTCCGTTCGAGCTCGAGCCCTCGCTTCACTCATCTCAGCCCTGGCACAAATCATGGCATCGCTCCTCTTGGGATCTTTTCTCGACTGGAAGACTATTTCGCCTAGAAAGAGAGCAATTAGCTCATTTATCCTCATGATGATTTTGATCGGTGCCTGTTGGGTTTGGGGTACAGTTGTCCAACGAGAATATTCATCCTCCCCGCCAGCTTTGGACTGGACTGATAAAGGCTTCGGCCGCGGTTGGGCCTTGTACATTCTTTGGCAGGTTTGCTGGGTTTTGACATATAATCACGCCTACTGGCTCATTCCTAGCCTGGCTCAAGAGCCTGCGGACATTCCCCGATTGAGCAGCTATGTGAGAGCCATGGAAAGTGCTGGGCAGTGTATTTCTTCGGGGATAAGCTCTACATCAATTCCGGTAAGAACAAAAACCAGGCAGTGTGGGACGTGATTACTAATTTTGCCATAGCTTATCGCCGCTTTGGGGATTAATTTTGGAATATGGGGAATAGTTGTTGGGCCTGCTTATTTGGTTATTCATAATATCGGTATTCGATATAATGGAGTGACCAAAGAAGATGATAGAAAAAAAGCTGCCTCCTCAGATGTAACCAATACCGAAAGCAATGATTAGAAGCTCAAATGACCGAGAGTTTAATTGAGGTCGGCTTCACAGAAAGGGTAGTTATCTAGCATGTTAAAATATCACACAGGCATTTCTTACCGCGAGTACTCTGAATTTTCATCGCATGATGCACCGTTTCGCGCCGGCCATTCATTGTAGTGTCTTCCATGTCACTTGAACTGAAGTTTACTGTTTTGATCATTTGCGCCGCGAGGGCCTTGTACCGGCGGGGAGTCAGAGCTTAGGTAGTTGCCTTAGAAATTTCAGGTCTACAGAATCAAATATCCTCCGAAATTGAATTTGGGATTAAGAGTAGACATCCCATCGGTTTCTGTGGGTTCAAGGCTTGCGTTCAATAGACCGAGCTAAGTGTGTATTTTTAGTGACATGTTAGTGGGGAGCACCGCCACAGCTAACGAAGATCGTGCTTGTCTGCCTGAGCTAACAAGCATAGCCCCAAGTACATGAGTCACTTTGCCTCAATTCGGCCAGTGGTAATAAATAATAAATACATTCAGTCACGACGGCTCTGTGGGCGACTAAATCCACACATTAACTTGCTATACACTCCCTACCGTCGCAATGTGTGTACAAGGCCAACATCAGGCCGGCGAGCCCGAACCGCCGCGCCAATACGACACCCCGTTTCCCTGGGAGCTGGGAGTGTTTGACGCGCACAATCACATTGCAGAACGACCTCTCACAGTCGAAAGTCTACCTAATATGAAGTCCCGAGCACTAGCAATAATGGCAACTAGGACGCAAGATCAATCCATCGTCGCAGACCTTGTCGCCGAGCATGGGGTGAAGAGCCAGAATGATTTCCCAAAAGATAGAACTTCCATCGTGGCTGGCTATGGCCGACACCCGTGGTTTTCACATGAACTTTACGACGATTCCACTAGCGAATCAACATTTGACTCAACAATAGACATCAATTCTGCAAAGGAAAAACACTACAAATCCGTTCTCACGCCAAGTCCTGAAGATGACGCCTTTTGGGAGGATCTTCCCACACCAACTCCGCTCTCTGTGTTCATCCGCGAGACGCGAGAAAGACTCAAAGCAGATCCAATTGCCATGGTTGGCGAAATTGGCCTCGATAAGAACTTTCGATTACCAATGCAGTGGCAGCCTGAAGCAAAGGCTATCCGAGATCCAGAGCGAACCCCGGGGGGCAGAGAAAGACGACCGCTTAGCCCTCACAAAATAACAATGGCACACCAAAAGGCCATTCTTTTGGCTCACCTCAAACTTGCCGGTGAACTTGGTCGGGCTGTGAGCGTGCATGGTGTCCAAGTGCACGGGGTCCTTTATGATATCCTGGTGAGTTGCTGGAAAGGACACGAGCTGAAGGGCCGCCGTGCCCAGCAAAAAGAGCGACAGGAAAACGGAGGTGCTCAGGTAGCGGAGCAAAAGGGAAAACCATACCCTCCCCGCATTTGCCTGCACTCCTTCAGCGGAAAATCGGATGCTGTCAAGCAATATCTCAAACCATCCATTCCTGCCAAGATATTCTTTTCCTTGTGCAAGGCGAATAATCTTTCCTCAGAAGATGCCAGGTCCAAGACTGAGGACGCTGTCAAGCAAATTCCGGACAATCGCATCCTTGTTGAGAGCGATCTCCATACCGCAGGAGACAGAATGGACAATGAGCTGGAGGAGATGTATCGTACCATTTGTGAAATTAAAGGCTGGGATTTGGACCATGGTATTAGAACGATCGCGTCCAACTACAGAGAATTCGTTTTCGGCTAAAGGTTGCTCTATCGAAGAAATCGAGCACATCAGACGACAGATATTTTTGAGGTAACGCCGCATTTTATTAAATCATAAATCATATAAATCTCATCAATTCCCACGCATTTCGTGACTTACCAAATTCATCACAAAGGTCAACAAAACACCGCGCAGATAAATATACAGAACAGGAACGGCTTTATAAAATAAGAACCCCGTGATATTTTTACTCGGATGAATCGAGACCTTTTGTTTCCCTTTTACTAGAACCGGTGCATATCTCAATCCTAGCGCCGAGATTGTTGAGGGTCACTGCTGCCGCTATAAACAACATGGCCTCGATGGGGTTTTTGGTGGATGCATAGGTTACATTTTTCTTGATAAGTGGCACACCCATCACGCGCAGTACTGTGGTGCCGATGCCATCGATTTTCACCTCGAGCTTTTGAAGAAAACTGTCCGTTGGCATCTTGTCCCTAGCAATGTTGCCAACGGCCAGCCTTTTTACAGTGGGTCCTAGACAGAGCCAGCGGAGCACTGGAAGCCCCCGCACTGCCCCAGAAGGAAAGCACTAGTAGAAGTTTGTGCTGGGTCCACCACCATTTTATGGACGAAGAGTAGGAGACTGCTTTATAAAACGTCGGATCTACTCATAGGTTCATTCTGCCTGGAGCACTTGGATACATGGATTGGCCGGGAAGGAGATTTTGTGAATTTCCGGCCTAACGCGGCGGGGTCTGCCGCCATGTGGAGCGGAGGGAAGAGTAAATGGGCCAGCTTGTGAGCTGCGTGACAGCTTGCGAGCGGCCTGAGAGTCTCGCGTCCAACTTCGGAGAGTCGGGTCGATTGAATAGGAAAAGCACAATCAGCTTGCTGCTCTGCTCTGTTCGCTGCGGGCACTTGTCTCACTCGCTTGCTTGCGCGTCTATCATTGTAGCGGGGTTTGCCTGTATATAAATAAACACGTGTGTGCCAGCTCCAGTTGCGGCAGCCTGATTGACACTGTCAATTTTCATCCTCTTTATTCCGCAGTCACAAAAAAAACGCCACTTCACCACCAGAACATCCAATGGCAGACAGCAGCTTGTACGGCGCGGCAGGCCTCGCGCTTGCGTTCCTCGGCCTCACATCATTAGCTGACACCTTGACGGCCGGCACCTTCTCAGGTGGCGAGCCTGGCTACTGGAACTTGGGCACCACTAACGTCATTTTGCTGGGCGTTTCGGGTGAGCAGCATCAGCCTTATCGGAAACAGAGCGCTAATGGCGTGAGGCAGATTTCGTTGGCCAGTTTGTGCTGGGCTACTTGGCTGATGCTCGGGGCGTCCACCATGCCATGGCCGTCAACACATCCAGCATTCTCATCGCGAATCTTGTCTCGCTTGTCTCTCGTGTGTTAGCCCCCTGTCATGCGCACAATACATGCCGTCCTAAATATAGCAATCTTTTCCAGCAATGGGCCCAAGTTGGCCGCCATCGTGGCTCCTCTCCTGAAATGCCTAGGCGGCGGTTCCCACGCCTCGGCTTTCCTCACCCTTGCTGCCCTTCACCACAGCACAGCCGGGGCATTAGTAGACGGTATGCCCATGTATGCTCAGCATATCCTTTGCGCTGATGACCTGCCAGATACGCGTATTACTACGCCACCGGTGCTGTCGCTGTCATCGCACAAGGACTTGGTTCCTTCTTGGTCCCTCTGCTTGCACATCATCGCCATTATCTACCTTGTCTGGTGTCAGCTGCATGCTGCGTGCTCGCCTACGCCCTCTCTTCTTTTTACAGGCGCCTAAGCATAACATCTGATCTGCAAGACGATGGCCCTGGTTCTCTCGTTAGAGCTCCATTGCTGCCTCCGCCGGAAGCCCCCAGTCAGCAAGTCGAACAACCACCCAGCCATCTGGCCTCTATCGCTAGGTGGCTGGACAACTACACCGGTGGCGCATTTTCGTCGCAGCACAGGAACATGCGCTTTTTCACATTAATATTTTTCTTGATGGCCATTTCCAAAGCGACACGGCCCCTTTTCACCAACTACATCCAGCATAGAGCAGGCGTTGCCGCTAAGCAGGTAATATCTTCGCCACGTAATTCTCGAACCTTCAGTTTTATTGTCCAACACCGCCAGGCCCAAACACTATGGCTTGTCCGAGGCATCATGAGCGTGGCAATTTTTGCGATTTTCCTGCCGCTAGCTGCACTTTACCTTCAAGGATATCCACTTTCTCCGGTATAACTCGTCAGATCAGCAAGCTGAGCATCATTTTCATGGGGCTAGGTGCTTTTCTGATCGGTCTTTCCGGCTCACTTCCAATGGTCAGCCTGGGTTCGTGTTCCACCCCCACTTGCTTTCTTCCTTATTTTTTAATTTGAGATTTTTTATGCTAATGGAGTCAAAAGCACTGGTTGTAAACACTCCCGGCGTGGCGACAGACCTCAGCGTGCTCGCATTTTCTGCCAATCACTTCACCACTAACATTGCTGGGCGCCTCATAATGCTGATTGCGTCTGTAGAAAGTATCGGGACATTGATTGGTATCTTTATACTATATCCCATTTACCAATGGAGCTTGGGACCCGGGGTGTCCTTTGCTACCGGCGGTTTGCCATATTACATCTGTGCTGTAAGCTTTCGCCCTGAATTTAAAAAGCGTGTATTGCATGTTGTGTTTCCATTTGCTAAATCGCAATATTAGACGATATACTCTGTTGTTGGTGGGCTCATTTGGTCTCTGAAACCATCTGAAGCTTCACGCCAATTGTAGAGCACCAAAACAGCCTCATTAAGTCATGGGTTGACTGAGTCGGAGAGGTAGTGCTATTAGTGTTATTCTCCAGAGGCGTCTGAAAAATTTTTAAATGATTGATCCGGGCCCCTGAATGAAGATTTCAACATTACTGATCTGATTGCGAGTGGGCATGTAATTATGGGTGCAGAACTAATGCACCACCTCGACCTCAAGACTGGTCTCTAGGTTTTCTTTGAGCTCTTTTGTATGCCTAAGCTTCTTAAAACACAACCACAATAGCTATTCATTCATCGGCCCGAATACGGCAAAACATTTTAAAAGACTAGGCACTACCGCTCCAGAAAATCGACTCTTTGCCAAACATTGGGTTTTGTATCTATACCACCGGTCAAACATATAATGATAAGAGATGAGTTAATATTACATTGCGGAACTAATGTTATGTATCCATGAATATTAAGCGCGAAAGATTGTTGGGTGATTAATCAATGCTCCGATGCTGGGCATGTTATAGGTATGTGATTCATTTTGGCATACCACAGCTTCTGGAAATTGGAGGGAAAAACGAGAGAGCCGTTTTCTCAATTTGTACGCAGCGTGCCCTTTTGTGGACTCGGGCTGCTTTGCATCGATGACCCTGCGTCCGCCAAATTATCCCCTCAGTCCAGGATCGCAATATCATCACTTACGGAATATCGGAGGATGCAGATGTTCGAGCCATTAATATCACTTGCACAACACGATAGTACGAAAACAACCAGGGCATTCGCTCCATACAGTTGGGCCTTTTACGGTCAATGTGTTAGGACCTGGCAATATTCAAAACTCACTCGACGTTATCTCCATCGCTCTTGAACTAGGAATCAGCCACGACACAATCAATGAAAGCCTAAGCGCTTTTCCGAGCTTGCACAGGCGATTTGAGCGAACTGGCGAGGTGGATGGCATCACCATCGTTGACGATAATGCCACCCATCCGGCCGAGATTAGGCACTCGATCAGAATGACGAAGCAAGCGGGCGCGCGATAGATCATCATTGTGAACCAGCCAAGCGGACTGCCTGGAATGGTGGAGAGGTGGCTGGAGGAATATCCCACTGTCTTTGAGGATGCGGACCACGCCATCATTGGTCAAACCTGGTCTCCCACGCGCAAGCCAGAGGAAGCTGCCAAGGCATGCGAGATGATCATTGAGAGCTCGAAGAAGGGCGGCTTTGGAAATGTTGATTCCATGCCTGATGCAGCCCGGTTGCCTGAGCTGGTGTCGAACATTGCGGGCGAAGGCGACTTTGTGATTTACACGGGGCTCCAGTCCTCGTCGGAGTGGGCGCGAAACTTGCCTGAACAGTTAAAGGCACCAAAATCCACTTGATATTGCACACATTGGGGGTGAAATGAAGGCTTCAGATTGGAAATGGCTCAACAAATGCACGGTTCGGGCCTTCGGGTTGATGTTCTCCGAGATGCCTGTTTAGTTTTTGCTATTAAATCTCCGCATTGAACCTACACTATTCTTCAAGCAAACTTGATTCGTGAATACGCCTGCTTTCTGCAACTCGTCGTCTACCATGTCAACGGCCGCCATTCTCGAAGCCGACCGGTGCTGGCCTCTGTGGGGGGAAGGTCCAGTTGATGGGGCATTTGAACTCGACCGACCAGGAGGCACCCTCGACAACGCCGTTGTAACAAAGGTTGAGCGCCCGTTTCTGTTTGGATACAAGCCCGAAAAGCCCAATGGACGAGGCGTGCTGATCCTCGGGGGTGGCGGCTACGTTCAACTCATGGTGGGGCGCGAAGGAATCGCCGTCGCAAGGTGGCTGAACAGCTTGGGGTTCTACGCCTTTGTTCTGGTCCACCGGTTTCCCACGGCAAATACTGGAGCTCAGGCGCCTTTGGACGATGCCAGACGTGCGTTCAAGATCATATCGGAGAGCGATCTTGCATCGAAAGGACTTGGCATCTGCGGCCTGTCCTCTGGCGGTCACCTCGGCGCTGCTCTTTTGGCAAAATACCCTCAAACTTGGGATTCTCCTGACCCCGATATTCCAGCTGCGCAATTCGCCATCCTAGGGTACGGTCCGATTTCAACCAACGCAGCGGGACGCACCATCATTGCGAACAAGCCCGCTCTTCCCCCAGCAGAGAAGCAGGAGCTCTACGATGTTGTCCAACCAGACGTTCAATTGGTGTCGCCGGCGCCTCCCGCCTTCATTGTCTATTCAAACAACGATCCCGTCGTTCCTGTTGTCAATGCGTACCGCCTTGCCGAAGGGTTTACGAAGGGCGAGGCATCGGTTGAACTTCACATCTTTGCCGATGCACCTCATGGCTTTGGCCTCGATACGCAGAATCTTCCCGTTTCAAAGTGGCCATCAATGTGTGAAGCGTGGCTCAGGCAGAACGGTTGGGTAGAATAATTAATCCCAAAGGAACATAGGAGGAGAGTAAAATAGAAAAGTGAAGCTTGCTCATTCCAATTATGCTCTATTAGATAGTTGAGCTTTTGTGAGCGCCTAGGAACTAGGTATAATGTCCAAGATCTTGTCACATTGGGTTGAAGCTGACAGGCTGCAATACCAGGTTCCAGCACAGATAGTCTTTGGCGAGCACTAATAGCCACATTTGTACTAGAGCGCTTATAGACAACTTCGCTCCCAGTTGTGCAACAGGTGACAGGATGTTCGGAAGCAGTCTTGCTAAATATAGTGGGTTGATAAGGCAATAGCGCGTTTCCTCAGCTATCTAACTCCATTCGACCATGTCAAAGATGAAACCATGTGAGAAATTAGCGCGATTCCCTAATTATGGATGCAAAAAAGCGAAAGCAGTAACCGCCGAGCCAATCATGCGATTCATTTGACCCTTAAGCTTAGCCCAAGCCCTCGCTTATCCTGCCGTTTGAATGCTTGTATGGTCTACTGTGCCACCTCGCTGCACCTCAGCTCGAGTGCCATCCACTTTTTCTCAGGCCTCCGGTAATCAGTCCATCTGCAACCTTTTCTGTCATCTTCGTTCCGTTCCTCCCAGTCAGCCAAACACTCAATGATCATCCGTGTTACCGCTGCAACTCATGTGGCGCCTTCGCCAACTCGCTGACCAGTCCGTCCTCCGGTACGAATTAGCGGGGGACGGTGAGACGCGCATTCGGACCAGGTTCAACCGCGAATATCTTAGCCGGCAAGGAACGCAGGCCTGGGGAGATGTCCAGCGCGATGTGAAAGCTGCTAAATGGAAGTCTTTTCTGCCTTGGCTTCTTTACATCTGCTGGATCGGCGGGGTCATCGCCGCGCTCGTAATCGTCGCCATGTGGAGCATGTACGTCCCGTACTCGCAAACAGCATGCTCACCCAGTGGAGCTTTTAGTCAGTTTGAGGATAGTTCCAACTGGTTTTCTGCGGATGGGTTCTTCCAAATCACTCTATCGTTTGGTAGCCTTGAGTTTTCCCAGGCTAAAGCTATAGACGTCGTTTGGGATGTTGTAGGTCGCTTGAAGCTTTCCGACTTGATGGTTCGTGATAAATGGTACTGAAAATTTGTTTCTCTCCTCATCTAGGTCGTGGGTCGAGGTGGTCAATTCATTATCTCTGTCGTGTCTTGGAACGTATTTGCAAGTTACGTCACAACTTCCATGACAACACAACCAGCCAGCTTTACCGCGTTTTGGGTCGTCTTCTTGCAAAAAGAGACTTCCATTTTCTCGCTATACCAAATCATACGAAATTTAAAAAGAAAAGGAGTGGGTTCTACCATTGCCAAAATCTTCATTGTCGGAACAGTGATATTTGCTTTGGCCTTCTCAACTCTGGCAAGTGCCATGACTGGCTACACAGTCGCGAACGGATCCTTTGTGACAACCGAAGACGGAAGCCTCAAGCCGTTTTCCGAATTTTCTTTATTAGCATACATTATTCACGACGGCAAAAGAGTCGGCTTAACAAATAATTATTTCGTCCCATTTTTTCCACAGGGTGTGCTTGATAGTATGTCACCCAACCGTTGACAGCTTTGGGCCACATGTTGACGACTACAGGGGAACCTCTGATATCCAACTTCCACGAAGATTATCTCTATTTTTTGCGATGCTATCACTATGAAGATTTATATCAGGATGACTCTGACTGCAGTCTGCAAACAAATATATCAAAATGTAAGGATTTAACCTCTGTTCAATTTGGTGCATCCTCGCTCACGCCCTCAAGATGTCTCTCGGTATGGTTTCTACGGACTGAATGACACAAATTCAACTTTCTTCGGCACAAAACTCGAATCACCAGCCCTGAATATTTCTGGTTTCTTTTTTCCCTCTGGGGAGGGTGAGCTCTTTGGAAATAATTGGACAAACCCAAAAACACACAAGCAGCCATTCGGAAACAGGTCAAATATAGTCTACATGGCAAGCAACGAGGAGACGGTCTATAACATGACCTATATCAAGGATTTTGGCAGGTGTCAACCAGTCTCGACAGACTCGGTGGGTTTTGGTTTACGCCACCCGCTCCGAGGCAGCGCTTGCTAACAAGTTAACCAGAGCCACGATTACCACTACCAGTGGGGCTTTTCTTACATGCAACTACTTATCGTCATCGCGTTAGTACTTCTGTGGACACTAGGCATTGGAGCAATGTGGATTGATGCCTCTGCCCAATTGCCCGTGTACAATGAGCTCGGCGAGCCGATCGAGATTGCAAGTGGCTGGAAAGGCATCATCCAGCTCGCCGGGGCAATCAACTCGCAGCTCAAATCGCTCGACATCGACCCCGACAAGCTGACGAATCAAGAACTCGAGCGCAAAATCCACCAGCTTTTAAAGGGAGGGTCTGTTGAGCTGGAGGGATCAGTCTCGTCAACTTTTGGGAGCCAAACCGCCAAGTGGATCAAGAAAGAAAAATGGTGGATCGCTTTTTTCGTGATACTTGCTTCTCTTGAAATCCCCCTCATAACGTCATGGTCGAAAACCGCCGGCCCTGTCTTTATGGGCGGTACATTTCTTGCCACATTTCTCGCGCTTCTGGTGGGAAACTCGCTGAAAAGCAGACTGCTCATTCTTATCACTATTCTCATCGTCACAATCATTGTTGGCATTGTTGTGCATTCAGTCACTGAAGGGTCGTATTAGCGAGCATAAGTTGCATAGATAAGAGCTGCAATATTTGATACGGTAACCCACCCTTGTATCCACACTCACAACTTCGGAAATGTCCATTACCGGCGCATCTCCATCATCTACCGAACACCTACCGAGTCCTGCACAACATACTGCTTACCTGGAATGTCGCGTCTTCGACGCACTTGACTCTAGAAAATGTGGGTGCAGGAGCCAATCACGGTTCGAACCGCGCAAGTGCTCGGCCAACGCCGCAATCGTTATTCTATCAACCAATTAGTCAACTACCCAATTAGTAACGTCCCCACGCGTATTTCGTTTGCCGTCGTCGGATCGACCTCGCGGAGTTCCGGGGCTGACACTTGTGTGCTATGCCTCTTTCGGGTGCTTGCCCATTATTTGCTCCACCTCATTGCAAGCCTACCTGCTTGTTCTCAATTTTGCACCCTGCAGCATCGCCGAAACCCACTCAGATCGCACCGATGTCCGATAGAGAATGTGTATTATTCAGCTATCAATGACTGATTTTATCTGGGTCTCGGAAATAAAATCGGCTTCCTTGCCCAACGACTCGTTCTCGTGACCTCCTGGCCCTCTCAATCCTTCTCCAGTGCGCAGAGCATTGTCTTTCAGCATGCAATCTCTTCTTCAATTCAGACGCGCTGGCCAGGCTGCTCAGGCGCAAATCGACCGCGGCGTCCACAAGCTCAGAAATGTGGAAACATGCGAAAACACTGTCGTTCGGGAATCGTCGTTCAGCCTCGAATTAACGCCGGTAGCTGAACCCAATGAAACCGGTGACGACATTGAAAAGCAAATGTCTCGCGCCGAGGGATGCAAAACCACCGACGCGGTGCACAGGCATAATTCTGCGGGAACGACTCTTTTCCAGGTATTGACTGGCATCAACGTTCGAAACACCGAGAGTAATGTGGAATCTAGCGACAAAATCTTCGTCATCAGCTGGGAAGGGCCTGATGATGCCTTGAACCCTAAGAATTGGTCTGTTTGGAAGCGAGCTGGAGTGACCCTGCAAATCTCGGCCATCGCCTTGTTTGTCGGCTCTGCATCCGGAATCGATGCCACCGTGCTTCCTCAGGCTGCAGATGCGCTGTACGTGAGCGAGGTGGCAGAGTCACTCGCAACAGGTCTGATACGCATCCAGTCCACTTGACGCGGGGCGCCGGCTAACAATTCGCAGGGCTCTATCTCGTTGGAATGGGTCTTGGGTCTCTAATTGCAGGCCCCTTTTCTGAAACGTTTGGAAGAAACGCGGTGTACATTACGTCGATGGCAGTATTCATGATATGGATCATGGCATCGGGGCTTGCCCCAAACTTTGGCGCCCAAATCACATTTCGGTTCCTCGCTGGCTGTTCCGCGTCGACGCCTCTCGTCTGCTCCGGTGGTTCTGTCGCCGACATGTACAACAGCCTTGAAAAGACCTGGGCCTTCCCTCTTTACGCCATCACATGCTTTGGAGGACCAATGATTGGCGCAGTCATGGGTGCATACATCGGGCCTTCCAACCTGGTTAGCTGGCGGTGGGCAGAGTGGACATCTCTCATCTCGGCCGGTCTCGTGCTGCTGCTCGTGTTCTTCTTCATGCCTGAAACGTACGGACCTCTGCTGCTGCGATGGAAAGCTGCCCACTACCGAAAGCGCACGGGCGACGATCGATTCCGTTCCGAACACGAAATCACAGATGCGACGCTGTTCAGCAGGCTCAAAGTGAGCATGACCCGGCCGTTTTTCATGCTGACCGAGCCAATCATCATCGCCATGACTCTGTACATCACGGTCCTTTACATCGTTCTCTTCACCTTCCTCGTTGGTTGGCCCTACATCTTTGAGCATACCTATAATCTCGATCAGGGTCTTGCCAACATCATCTTCATCTCCATGTTCCTCGGCACCCAAGTCACTTTCATCCTGGTGCCCATCGTCTATCGAAAGACGGTGCGACAAATGAAACAAAGCCAAGACCATCAACATTTTAGCCCCGAATCACGGTTGTGGTATGCGACGTTTGGTGCATCCTTGTCCATCCCAATTTCACTATTCTGGCTGGCATGGACCAACTACTCGAGCATCAGCATTTGGTCGAACATTCTGGCCGTTGCCGTGTTTGGTTTCGGCGTAACTGGAGTGTTCCTCTGCGTATACATGTACATCATCGACTCGTACGAGATTTACTCGGCCTCGGCTCTCACATTCGTGGCCTTGACGCGATACATTGTCGCCGGAGGAATGACGGTTGTGGGTATTCCCTTTTACGAGAAAATGGGCACGCATTACACGCTTACAATAATGGCGTGCTTGTCAGCGCTCCTAGCGCCGGTCCCGTACATCTTGTACTACAAGGGGCCCTGGATCCGATCAAAGAGTCGGTTCGCCGTCGCTGGGCAATCATAGCGAAACCGAAAGGTGGACAAAACGAACGAGTCATGGCAAAAGTGCTTTGTGCATTAAGACATAGTTTGACAAGCGCAGGATGTTGCATAATGGAAGTCTGATCATGCAGGCCAAGAAAGGATTACCAAGATGTATTTGATAATATCATCGCCGAAAGGCAACGATGGATATTATCGGCGCAGATGCATCGGATGCCTCGATTTCAGTGCAGAAGATGTGTGCCCAAATTTACAAATTCAATGACCCCACGACGAAAAGAGACAATTATTTTTGAATTGTGTAAAAGATGCCGACAAAGTTGACGAACTGCCGCTGTGATCGGCCAAATGCGACCACCTCGTGAGAAAGTGACGTCCAAAAAGATTGTTCGATGCTAAAAAATATAAGGCTTGCAGCTTTGCAGTAACCACGGCTAGGCGCCAGCGGGGGTATGAGGGCATCAAGTTAGAAATGATGGCTTCCTTGCCTTGCCAACACTGAAAGAGCTGATTTGCAGACATATTGCATGTTCAGCAATTGTGCACTGACTACCCATCCTATTGTGACCATGGTCCATTCAAGTTCAACAATCATCCCAGAAGGCGTCAGAAGCTACGTCAACTCTAGAAACTAAATCGATTAACCATGTTAAATATCGAAATCTTCAGTCCTATTACCGATCACTAGCTTTGGCGGTCCGTTGATAGACTCGATTGGGATTAGGTCACCCGTTTGAGGGGCTGTATCACCAATACAACATTGAAGCGTAGAGCGTGCATGAGTCATTGATCAGGAATATATCTCGAATCAAGCGTAGCCCAGGAAAGCAGAAAGCGGAAAGTCTAGCTTTAGAGATGCGGAAGCGTGGGCGGCTTCGATCCCAGCGATCCAGCTGGTGGCAACATTGGTCAAAGGTATCCAGGTTTGTGGAACATTTGCCAAAGCGCGACATCTCTTGGTCTTTGAGGACACCACGAATCCTTGATTTGTAAATTGAATGCTGATGCTTGCAGGTACAGTTTGATCTTTTCGTAGATGTTGCCACGAGCGCACCCCTGTTGGCGGCTGAAGAAATTAAACTTTTGTCAGCAATACCAGAGGTTGCATTTGCAAAACCATTCAAACCGACATTGACGGTGTCTGAAACCAGATTCTTGCTGAATTTGAAGAATAATCCAATAACGGTCCATGGACCTTGGGACGGGAAGGCGCCGGGACGCTTGGATGAGTACTCAATGTCGATCAAGGGATGAAAGAAAGAGTTGAAGCTTTCGCTTCTGTTCTCAAAAACGTTACAGTCAACGTTCTCTTCCACCTTGCGGCTGTTCTTATCAGTGGCTTTGATCTGTGCATGGTCTGTGCCTTTAGGGTAAGAGAGGCGACTCCTTGGGAGCGGGAAGTGTGCCATAAACGTTGCTATCCTTATTGTTGCCCTTCGGGTTGGGGTCGGAGGAAAGCCACTTCAGACTCAAATATGCCTGCATATTCGGTGACTGCCATCAAGTGAAGTCCATCTCTCATCATTTAACAGTGCACCTTTGCATAGCATTAGAAGATTAGAAATGCGGAAAGCAAAACTATTGGCTTGTGAGTTAGATGGGCGACATCATTGAGCCAACAAGGCACTTACCGACTGGGATGCGCATGCATACTCAGTGATGCTACTACCAAATGAATTCCATCCCTCGGCATTTGATGGTACATCTTTGCATATCATTGGGATACGGAAGGCGAACCTAGAGATGTGGTTGTTTCTTTGGCGTTTTGTGCCTATTCGAGCCTTGTTATACATACCCAGCATAAATATCCATGCGCCAGAGAAGGGGAGGGCACATGGGCCTTGAAGGGGCGCTGACTTCGTGTGAACTGTCTCTTGCAAAAACTTTACTTCTGATCGCATAGAACAACAAAACATAGCCCTCCCTCCGAGATGGGAAGGGATCGGATCAAGTAGTCAGAACTAGCGAAATAGGTTAGCTTGAGTCAAGATATTGAGTCAAACGATTCGCATTAGTATGACATATGGGAAGAAGCAATGTATGAACTTACAAGTACGGTGTCTTGAGCGGGCTGTACCCTCCTGGGAGGCCTGGGAAACAGATTCGGCCAAGAACTTGGTTGTTCTCAGGCAGACACTCTTAATGTTCGGTCTCGTAATTTGTTTTTGCCTAGAGCTTTGCCGTCCGCCTCCACAGACATGCTGTTCCGGGTGATGTTGGTGATTATAGATGCAACAAATCAAGATGACTGAAAATAAAAAGAATTAGTACATTTGGCTCACCGGCCCATCCAAGAAAATGGTCACTTACATAGTGATGAGAAAGCAACCAGTTCTCTCTTTCGATGCTGGAAGGGGTGCCGTGGTCTGACTATGCAGAATGTTTCTGGCCTTGTTGAGGCACTGAAATTTTGAGGTTCTGACAAAACACGATGACAGCAGCTCACAGGCTTGAGACATTTGGGGTGGTTGTTTGCAGTGTTCAAAATGGTTCCAAAGTCCGATTTTACTTACCAGTCGCGAGCTTTAGCTGTTTTATGCAACTAACCTAGACATTTATAATCCCTGCCTATGCATATGATTCATTGTTGCTTTTACTTGGGTTTGCTTAGGATTGCTTAGGCTAGCTTAGGGCCACTTTGGGCTTCTTAGGGTTATTTAGTATTATGAGCCGGTCCCATTTAACAGCTATTATCCGTGCCTGTAACTGCCAGCATTGCGGTTATTGACTTATCTTCTGGCCTGACGGGCTAATTGATGTAACAGGATGCACGGATCCTCACAAGAGCAGTAGTTTCTGCTCCTTTCCTAGGCAGCCACAGATATCTACTACCTGCCATTAGGTCGGGAGAGAAACATGGCAAAAAGGTCAAACTGTATAAAGTTCTTCCAAGGATGAATGGCCAAATCCAGAAAGGTTGAGTTTCTTGGATTTGGTCGACAAATGCAGAATTAACAGCAGAAATCTTTGATACGACACGTCTTATTCAGATTGGAGAGTCACATTTCTAACAAGGGCCAGTAAGCTTTGTCTATCTAGTCCAAGTAGGCAGGTGATTTATACAAACAATATCTTGCAAAGGTTGCAAGCCATATAAGAAAGGAATTGACAACAAGAGGCTCTCTGAAATATATCCATGAACCATCAATACATTAATTAGTTCGAAACACTGCAATGCTCCAAGCCGGCAAGTCAAACGAAATTTCTCCATTGACTCCATCTACCTTTGATTCAACACGAGGAGTGACGGGTGCCGCAGAATCAGAATTCGCTGCGTCGGGGTTGTTATTGGCCAAAATGGACAATGTTCCCCCAGTTTTGTTAGGAATACTCAGAATAAGAGGATGCGTATCCTCTCCATAGTTTGCAAGTTTTACAATATAATCGTTCTTGTAGCTAACGGCACTCCAGAATACGGGATTCAGATTAGTATCCGAAGTAACTTCTCGAGTCATGTCTCCAATGTTCTTGGCAAACAACTGCTGAGTCCAGTAACTAGGCGTGTACACAACACCGTCTGGAGTTTGGCGGAAGGGAACCAAATTGGGCTAGTGAAGTAAGTATTTTGGTATAGTTGCACCAGGGCAGCAAGTTTATAGCATACCGTCCATTGCTCGTGATCAACGAGGCTAATCAATGGGGCGTAAGCGACTCCTTGGACGAGGTCACTGTTGCGCTCCAACCCCAACATGAATATCGCCTCAGAAACAGCGCCACGCATATCAGACCACTTGACTCCCCAGCGAGCCATTTCCCCAATAACATACTTATTTCTCCGAGAAACATTATCCCATTGGTTAAAATTCGCAACGTAATTTTCGGGAATATTATATTCGTGGTAGTCGATCCAAGCATCCTCAGGGAAGGGGTCCGGAAGGCAGTTGAATCCTGTCGCAGAAGAAATAAGTTGCAAATCAGGATATTTATTGTGGATGGCGTCGTAGAAAGCAGTGAACCGCTCCGCATAAGTGCTGCATGCAAAATCATCTTCGTTTCCAATCTCAACCCACTTGACTGGCCAAGGCTCTTGCCGGCCGTTCTGCACACGCCAAGCCCCCATCGGGGTAGATGCGTCACCCAAAACATACTTTCTTTGATATCAGTAATAATAAAAGTGATAATGGCCGATCTAAACTAACCTCTAGTTCGTCAAGTACTTCTTGTACGAATGGCTGTAGTGCATCGCCAGTGATGGCCGTGCCATCCAAAGAATATCCAGAGTAAACATCTAGAAACGGTTCATAACCCATATCCTCGCACCATTCAAAATATTCATGAAGACCTACACAAAGTTAGCATAAAATCTGCCTTGGTGACGGATCTATATGATTAGTTACCAAGAGCATCAGTGTTTGGGTAGCCCCAGGCGCCTTCGAAGAGTCAGATTATGGTTCCAGTGTTAAATTGAGAACTTGCCTTGGTGACCAGGCCGGGACGTCAGTGGACCGATAGTCTCGTTCCATTTCCAACGGTTCTCTATATTTGGACCCTCCCTGTCTTCTCATCAGAAATCATGCTTACTATTTTACCGGGTAGCATCTCACAGATTGTTACCTCCAGGAAATCGAAGGAATTTTCCGCCGATGTTGTCAATCGCTTCTGCGATAAAAGGTTTCAATCCATTTTCTCTGCAACGGGACAAGTATGTTAGAAAATAGCAAAAATTGAATGGGAATTTTCTCATACCTATTGTGAAATGTCTCGGGATAAAGCCGGGGGAGACCAAACCAGAGCGAGGAACCCGTTACATTGGATGCCTCAAACGTAAGTTTGTACTCAATGTCTTCCAGAGAAGTGCGGGTTGACGGCGAGGTGCTAGTAAATTCGGTGTAATCGCGAGAGTTGCTATCGACCTCAAATGTCCCTCCAGCAAATTTCTCTCCATTCGCGCTACTAACCAATGACCAGGTGACATCTCCAGCGTAATCACCTCGGATGAAAATGGAATGTTTATAGGTGCTACCGTCAACAGGGAAGCCCCAATAACCAGCATTACCAAATCCTACTTGTCCAGTGGAATTAGAACCCAGCTCCACCCTCAGTGTACGAGGAATGGCATCAGACAGTGGCATGGACGTATCAACTACTAGGTTGGTTCCACCAACAGGAAAGTAAGCCGCCAAACCAGGATCATCTCCTTGAAAGCCATTGTTTCGAAGAAGTTGACCGTGGATGCCCCCATCACCAGAGTAGTTGATGTCCTAGGGCGGTTGCAATTGTTAGTTAGATTTCTTATGTCCAATACGTTTCATCTCACCTCAAACATGATTCCCCACATGGTAGGAGAAGTTGTATTGCCGGGTTCTTGAGAGATGGTGAGGGTGATTCCATAACACTGAGAAATCAACTTGGCCAAGGCCAACCCCGTCAAGAATGCTGAGGAGCGGTCGAAAATCATGACTGGGCTTTGAGAATGTTGGAAATTTATTTTTGCATAAATTGCAGATTTGAGTCGTCGTGTGCTATAAGAAGTGATGCAAAAATGTGCTGGAAACAATAAAATTTATACGTCTTCGCTGCAAGCAAGCTTAGTCGCTCTTTATGAATCCCACGTTACCACAAGACTTCAGCCCTCGTCACCATAAATATTGATTGGTGCGCATTTTCTGGGCTAATGTCCAGGATCGCAAGGCTAGCCCCCCCAATCACTATTCATCAAGTAGAGATCAGCCGCGGCTAAATGGACACATCTCTGGTCTTGGTCCTCTCCGCTACTATACATCCCTGAGGGTACGGTTCTTAATCTGATATTAAGCGTGTACATCTTTTGCAAATAATAATAAAATATTTTACCGCTTATACGCGAGCCTATACCGACATCACAATTGAGGATTCCTTTGCTGCGTTTGGCCCAACCTCAGATGTAGCCCTCCTATTATACTCGGCTAAATTTATGATGGATGCTTTCGGTGTCGGAAATCAAATCCCGCCACTGAGAAGCTATGCCTAATATGAATCCATCCGAGAGCTCAATTTCCTTACCCGCCTTGCCCACGAGGACAACTGGTGCTCCAGATTAGGAAATCATTGGCACCACACTCCTTCTCTCCAAGGGACTACTTACTTGTCCCAGGCGACGACGTTGATCACAATGATTACATTTCACATATTTTCTCCAATAGATTCCCTGATATCTAGTCACCCCGGCCGTCTCTTACCCTTTGTAATAAACGGATGTCTCGGGATTTAATTCTCTACACTGGATACAACAAACAAAGTTGCTAGGGTTCTGCGTTAATAAGCCGAGGGTTTGGTCGGATTCAATATAGATCCGAATATTTTACGAGAAAGGAAAGTCTTAAGGTTCCATTGTATATGCTATATTGCAAACCCTTCTGGTGGGTTATCTATGGCCGTCAGTATTATAAATCGTTAAAATCCATTGCTCAGCCACGAACTCTGATTGGAATTTATGTTTAAGTACAAGTATAATAAACTCCCATCTTTTTCTGTCGGTAGACTGTCCGATAGTAGGGCCAAACCGTAACAATTATATAAGGATCTGTGCATTCTTGTGAAGGGCTGGACAGTTGGTTGTTCACACGAACTGGTGCCTTGTATTGGTCTATCTAAAGCTAAGGAGAAAGGAAAATGGAGGCAGCCTGGAGGGCTGCTAAACTAGCTTTATATCCAGTATCTCGCTTTGCTAGCGAGATACTAATCATGTGTTTAAGTGGATGCGGCATAGCCGTATCCCCCAACCAGGCCTCAGCCTGTGATATTACCCTCCCTCTTTTTCAAGTAGCAGCTACATCACTTCCTTATTATAAACTCGCTGCTTAGTTTTCTTTGCTTGAGATCGTCGGATTATTGGTTGGCAAAGCAGGCAAGAGGCCTTTAGGTAATCAAGGCTTCTATAGCCAAAGCAATATCACATATCCTGTTCTGGCGATGTAGAATTAAGCCCTGCCAACATAATACGTGTTTGGTTTCCGCCACCCAACAACAGTCGGGTGAATGGTTTAGTGGTATAATCCTCCCTTCGCATGGTTGCGCTGAGTAACTAACCATATGTGAAAAACAATTGGGAGTGGTCCAGGGTTCGATTCCCTGTTCATCCATGAAGCTGTCTTCTATTTTTGCCAAATTAAGAGATTTCTTTTCTCCATGTCGATCACATCGACATGCATGGTTGTTGTTGGGATTCGCTCCCATTCCTCTAATTCACACCCACACCTCATGCTAGTCACGTCGCCCACCTCGCTCATCTTGCCACACAAACAAGCGGGCAGGCAGACACACCACATCAACCATTACTAGTAATAGCGATGAGATGGAGAAGTTTTGCTTCAAAGCACTTTTTCTTTTCTACGCCACAAGTCTCTCTAGCTAACTTCCTTTTGTGTCGCGCTAAATTTAAATGCTCGAAGCGAAGGTGGTGCAGTGTGGCGTATGCACAACCTAGTCCCGGGTAGGTCCTCGAAGAAGCGAGAATCCATAGGCAAAAACATTGTCCATTGTTAACTACTATTAACTGGCATGTCTGCCGCTATTGCCCACTAAAGTTTTAAGACATCATCTACATTTACCACTTGGCCGGTCGCAATGGACCTGTTCGCGGCTATACCTGTGAGGATGGATGCGGCGCCATCGACGTGGTTGGCCGCACGCATAAACTCATCTGAGACGGGTTCCCCAAAAAGGTCCTGCAGTAAGACATTGTCGCCACCGCCGTGCGCACCAGTGCTTTCCTCGAGCGGGATCTCGCGCGGCTTCTCGAACAAGGGCCGCAAGAGGATGGTCCGGCGCTCCAGCGATCCCTCGAGCGACTGGTCCCCGCCCGAGTTGACGTAGCTGTTCTCGACAACCTCGACCTCGAGCCGGCCGCCGGTGCCGTTGAAGCTCACGCGGAACCCCTCCCAGGGCGCGTACGCCGTCAGCGAGTAGGTGAGGACCGCGCCGTTGCGGTACCGGACCAGCAGGTTCATCGTGTCCTCGATGCTAATGCCGTCGCTGAAGACGCTCTGGTCGCGGTGGTAGCTGTCCTCGTGCTCGGCGTCGAGGTACATGGCCTTGAGCTGCGGGTTCTTCTCCAGGTGCAGCGCAAAGGGGTCCTCCTTGGCCACGTCGCTGCCGTGGGCGCGTGTGTAGAACTTGTCGACGCCCCGCTGCTCGGCGTTCTCCTTGCCGTAGAACTTGAGGTCGCCCTGCGCGTAGACGGTCTGCGGGCGGCTCTGCAGCCAGAAGTTGACCAGGTCGAAGTGGTGCGTCGACTTGTGCACCAGCAACCCGCCGCTGTTGCGCTTGTCGCGGTGCCAGCGCCTGAAGTAGTCGGCGCCGTGCGACGTGTTGAGCATCCACTCAAAGTGCACGCTCGTCACCTTGCCAATGGCGCCGGACCGGATAATGTCGAAGATCTTGGTGTTGTGCGGGGCGTAGCGGTAGTTGAATGTGACGCGGACCTTTTGGCCCGTCCGCTCAACGGCCGAGAATATCTCCTTGCATCGCGGGACATCAATCGTCATGGGCTTTTCCGTCACGACGTTGCAGCCGAGCTCCAGCGCGCGCACAATGTAGATGTTGTGGGTACGGTCGATGGTGGTGACAATGACTTCATCCGGCTTCGTCTCTTTGATCATGTCGTCGAACCGCGAGGCGGGGTACGTGGGGATGGCATCGTGTCCGAGGCTCTTAATCTTGGACACGGCATGGTCGAGACGAGTCTGGTTGGTGTCGCACAGCCCAACCAACTTTGCTGTCTTGCTAAAGTCTCGCACAATGGCCGTGTAAAAGAAGCTGGAGCGACCGCCAGTGCCCACGAGGGCATAGCGCTTGAGGGGCTGAGCGACTTCACTCATGATGCCTTGATGCCTTGATGCCCGTCTGTTTCCGACGCCTTTTCGACAAGCTACGGGGTCTAAATTACTTAGGATGTGTGATTTCGCAATTGCGTTCCTTGTGATGATTGTGATTAATTATGTCGTCGTCTCCGGGTCTCTGTGGTGAGGAAGTATTGGGCGCTGTGTCGAGGACTTGATAGTGGTTGAATGTGAATGCGGAGTAGCTAAATTGTTGAGGGAATTTGGGGGGCCTCACTCGCGATGCAGCGTTGCACGCCGTAAATAGCTTCTGCTGATTGGGTTCTGCATTGCCCCGGCATCATTTTTCGGACATCTTTGACCCATAAGCCGAGCATCATTCACCTGCTCACCTGGACAGTTGATGTCTTCGTCATGGCGCTAGACACGGCGCAACGCAGATCTTTGGGGGCGGGGCGCGGGCGCCTTTCGTTGCCAGTCGGAAAGGATGCCGCGGGGAATTAACCGATGGCATTTAGGCAAAACTCGTTCAGGCCCGGGGGCTCGACGAATTACTACAAATAGACGGCGGACCGTCGTGCGCTGGGCCGTCGGGCTGGATACGGGAGGATGGTGGCACTATAGCGCTGCGTTGCTAAACCAGCATGCGCGCGTTCTGCTCCGTCGGCCCTGGATCGAAGCTTAAGACGAAGAAATGCGGAGCTTAAAAGGGTTAAGGGGATGAAACAGGCACCCTGGGATCGGGTCTGCGGCCCAGGATTTGGGTTTCAATGCGTTTCAAAGAAGCGAGATGGAATTTCTCCACGAACGCGAGATCAAATCAATGTGGGGACGCTTCAAGAGACGAGTTCAAATTTCTATGTCTAGACAGGCCTCGAATGACTTTTCTCTCAATGAGACACGGACTGACACTCGTTTCCATGAAGCTCAATTTGGACTGAAACTGTTAAAACTGACAACATATAACCCCCCTCAACTTTCTTTTATAACTACGGGCGTCGCGCAACTCGACGATCCGCTCTCCACATTGCTCTTCATTCATCATATCATTAGTTGATTCGTGCAGCCTTCATCATCACTATGCAGCTTATCCAGAAACTCTCCATCCTCATTGCTTCGGGCGCTGTTCTGGTCAACGGCCAATCATGCCCCAGCATCAAGATCTTCGGCGCTCGAGAGACGACGGCTTCGGCTGGCTTCGGCTCCGCCGGGGCCATGGTCAACATGATCATCAACGCCAACTCGGGCGCAACCTCTGAAGCCATTGTGTACCCGGCATGTGGCGGACAGTCGTCGTGTGGCAGCGTGTCATATGCCGATTCTGCAAAGCAGGGAACAGCTGCAGTGGCTACTGCCGTCAACAACTTCAACACGCAGTGCCCGAGTTCCAAGATTGTTCTTGTTGGGTACTCTCAGGTAAATATGCTTGGCTAGTGGTGATTGTTTCCCATCACGCTGACTCATTCATGTAGGGCGGACAGATTATGGACAATGCCGTCTGCGGAGGGGGCGACCCAGGTGCTGGCATCACTGATACATCTGTGCCCATCTCTACAAGCGCCCTGGCGATGATCAAGGCCGTCATCCTTATGGGAGACCCACGATATGTCTCTGGGCTGGCCTATGGCGTTGGAACCTGCACGGCTGGAGGGGTAAGATGTCATTCAATGCAATCAACTCAACGAGTGCTAACTTGTGACTTAGTTTGATGCGCGATCGGCTGGATTTGTTTGCCCCAGTGCGAGCAAGGTTCAGCTTTACTGCGATAAAGAGGACCCGTACTGCTGTAACGGCAGTGATGCTGCTCATCACCAGCAATATGTTAGCATCTATGGAAGCCAGGCGC
The DNA here is from genome assembly GCA_013406985.1 of Calonectria crousiana. Taxonomy (NCBI): domain Eukaryota; kingdom Fungi; phylum Ascomycota; class Sordariomycetes; order Hypocreales; family Nectriaceae; genus Calonectria; species Calonectria crousiana. Next base: position 11,269 of record VTGD01000059.1, on the reverse strand, counting down.
TTTCGTTTGTCAATGGCAAGCTTTGAGTTTGGCGACGGGATGAAATGATGTGTGACGAATAAACTGGTGCGAAAAAATTCCCTGAATTACTTTTAAGTGCGATCATTGTTCTCATGTATGTATTCGCATGGCCTCGTACATAGTTGCGTTGTTCTTCAACATTCCGCGACAGCATCAATTTGAGCAAAATTGCTTGTTGGGGAAAAAAGTCATTTCCCTCAATGGAATTGCATGCATGCAAATATGATAACTTGATATCCCTCGGGCATATGTCGCGTTTTCGAGCTAGACTGTTCATTTATTGCGGACCTGCTGATCGATGCGATCCCTCGTGATGGTTACTCGCCACTTTTCTAGTCGGGTTGCGGCTAGGCGAACCCTTAATTGACACAAAGCTTAAAAAAATGTCTTGATGTCATTGCTTTTGTACACTCCATTGACAGATGCATCCGTATCCATGCTCAAGCATCTTTAACTGTTTTCATGGAAACAGAAACATAGTGGAGCTGAGCTGCAGGACCCCCCGGAAGCGGGCTGAGACGGGCTGCGATCACTGGCCAAAACGTCGTTGTAATTTGGCTTCAGCAGCGCCATGCCGCGCTAAGACAAGTTTGGACGCAGCTGAAGAAGAAGCTCGAATGCGGCTAGCCGCCGCTTGTGTTTATTCTCCTTTTCCTCTATTCCATCACACAAATCAGCATTCATCTCGTTGTCGTCGTCGCTCGCTTGGCATGTAGCCGTTGGAGCTCTTCACAATGGCTGACAATGGTATGTCGGCCACGGATATCATCACCTACGTTGGTGTGCCGTTGGCTGTGCTGGGAGGTAGGTGATCGTTGCTGATACGACTCATACGATTGACAAGCTAACGCTCAGGGAAAAAAAAAAGTGTTGCCCATTCTCTACAACACATTTGCGACTCTTGCCTCGCTCTCGCGCATAAAGCGCATGCTTCAGAAGAGTCGCTTGACTGCTCTGACGCGGAGCGATGTCGTGAACCGCGTCATTGAGATTGAGCTGCCGCGCTACGCCGTCATGCCCTTGGATAGGTTTGAGAATAGATCCGAGTACTGGAGCCTCTCACGTCACCCCAGCGCTATTCCGGGTGGGAGCTGGACCACCTTCAATTGGAAAACCAATGCCATCGGCATGAAGACGCAGCGTGTCGAGTATGCTGATCAGGTGCGGCAGCCTCAAGTCGAGGTCGCTTTTGATGAGCTGGTGTGCTACCTCTTGGATCTGGGTGCTGTGCCGGATCCCCACGGGTGGAAGCTCCTGAGATCTACCGGCCTGTGGACACCAGTCGGATGCTCCCTGATGATGTCTCCGGATGGCAGAGAAAAGGCACTCACAGTCGCCCCGCTGGACGATTCCGACGGAAACCTGTCACTCGCTGTAGCCTGGTCAAGTGCTTGGATCACTCGGGATTACGATCATCTCCCGCCCTACTGGGTTCGGCTCCCTGTGCTTCTGGGAAAACCCAAGATGCCAGAGCCGAGCCAAGAAGTCCAGGACAAGGAAAAGGAAAAGGAAACCAAAGATGCAACGGAAGCCGAAGATGATAATTCCAACGGCCAGGGTTCCAACCGGGCCTATACTGCATCGATTGAGGAGGAGCTTGCCCTGGCCTCGACACACGACATCACATGTCAAATTTCCCTGGCCGGTCTAGTCACTGCGCTGGTGCAGAGATTCACACCTCAGAGCAGCGTACCGCAGAGTCTCTACATTGAGCACTTGCGCATTCAGCCCGGCAGGTCAGACGGCATGTGGTTTGCCAGCGCCGCCACGGCGTACGGCACCACGAGCCAGACGATCCTGTGGAACTACAAGATTCCCGACGACGTGCTCGCATTCGCGAGAAAGGAAACGGTCCCGTGCGGCGTCATGGTGATGATGGGCATGGTGGACGAGTCGGAAACGCCCGAGTGGGCCACGCAGCACAGCGACCACGGCGCGTCCCTCGACCAGTTTACGCAGAGAACAAAGGAGCAGCGCATGGCCATGGAAGCCGAAGCGCGCATGCCTCCGGCGCAGCGAGAGCAGGCAATCAAGGACAGGAGGCGCAAGGAGATGGATCAGCGCATGCAAGACAGTAAGTTGTTGCTACTAAACAAGCTGACGCGCACGCGAGATTGCTAATTCGGGCCACGCAGTGCGCGACAAGATGAGGCTGGAGCAGCAGAGGCGCGCTCACCGCGCCATGGAGGCTTTGCAAAGTCCCAAGTGGGACGCCAAGCTCGTGGCAGAGCACAGTCTCAAGTGGCTCAAGGCGCAGGACTCGTGGGACGGGCTGCTGACCATCAAGGAGGTTGTGGGCTTCATGCTCCACCGCATGGTCCGCGACGGCGAGTACACGTCGGGCATTTGCAAAATGCTGGACATGTGGAAGGCGTGGGCTGACATGGGGGGCATGAGGAAGACGGATTACCAGGCCATTGAGGAGAACAAGTCCAGGTTTGCTGAAGCGACGCTGCTGATTGCGCTGATCAAGGACACCTCAATGGCCTTGGATGGCACTTTGGCTATGGATTTGCAAGAGTGTTTGCGAGTATGGAAAAAGGTCCGGCTCGGGTAATGCCTCTGCCGGGTTGTTGTGTGCTTTGAACAAGAATGAGGGATACCCAACGATGGCGGGCTTACGAACATGGTCTAATGAGAATGTCATCAAGTTGCCTACGCAGTAGATTCAACTAGCTTCAATAATTTCTTTACGCGTATTTCATGCCTCTGCCCATTCACGATGATGTAATGTAATTGTAGTATATTATGGATGCCACTTGCGGTTGCAACCGACTTACTCCACCTACTCGGCACGGCATCCTTTTGCCGAGACCAATCGGACGCCAATCGGGGACAAGGCAAATGGCATCAGCAGCCATTTTACGGGTCCTAAAGCTAGCATAAATTGGTGAGCACCCAGCGCGAATCCTTGCCAAACGACCTCCGCTATCGATTAGGTGTGAAGGAAGCAAACGCACAATACTAACTCCGCCATGTCGAAACCCTATGCCGTGGTCAAAACGTTGGACCACTTGGTCCTCACCTGCCGAAATATACCCGCCACAGTTGGCTGGTACACGAAATATCTGGGCATGAAGTCGGAAACATTCACCTCAGCCATGGATCCTTCGGTCCAACGCCACGCGCTCAAGTTTGGCACGCACAAGATCAATCTGCACCAGCAAGGCAAGGAATTTGAACCAAAGGCCACCACTGCGCTGCCCGGTACCGCGGATCTGTGCTTTATTATCGAGGAGGGGACAAATCTTCAGCACGTCATTGAGGGTTTCAAGCAGGATGGGATTCAGGTCCTGGAGGGAGAAAAGGTCGTGGCTCGAACAGGTGCCCAAGGGCCGATTCAAAGCGTCTATGTCCGAGACCCCGATGGGAATTTGATCGAGTATGGCTCCTTGAACGTATAAAAGAATCATTTTTGTGACTAACGGCATCGCTATTCTAGGCTCTCTCATTATTAGTTTGCTTGAGCAGAAATCACAGGCGTGGGTGTCTCAGGCGGACGAAGCATTGTGGTTTTTGTTGCCTATGTTTTGGATGCGAATGCAAACAGTATTTTCACCCCGTTGATGTACACGTACAAATTTCTTGAGAAAAACCTCGCTTTGCACATGTCATATGTTGTAAATATGTAATAGCATGTCATCGCTGCCAGACAGGAACCAATCCCAAGTCAAGCGGCGAAAGGGTATCATGATATTTTTGATTAAATAAATTCAAAATTAAACCGCACAGCATGTTTAAATCTATCGAGAAGGTTCACAGGAAGGCTCATCAGGGGGAATGCCCGGCAAAATTGCTGGGTACACGCCATCAAGATAGCGCTCATACATGGCGAAACTTGCCTTGAGCTCGTCGTAAACACTCACTGATTTTTGGACATCATCAAACATTAGCTCCTCACTGAGCCTTCCTATTAGCTGTCTCAGAGGGCTGCTGGCAACGAGCACTTTACCCCCCCTCATGACAAGCTCGACGCTCTTTCCCGGTGCATAGACTGCCTGTGCAAATGGGTCGCCCGGGTTTCCTGAAAAGACGACAATGTCGGCCAGTTTCCCTTCCTTTATCGACCCGAGGGAGTCCTCGAAACCGGCCACCTGGGCGGCATTGATGGTCATCATCCTCCACAGGGTTTCCGAGGATAGTTCGTGGCCATAGCTTGCCTTGGTGGCCGACAGAGCGCACACGGCTTCCCTTGTCATTGTTGCCGATCCAGACGGGAGCCAATCGGTTCCCAGCGCCACGGTGATGCCGGCCTCGAGGAGGTACTTGACGTCGAGGGTTTTGCCGTACAGAAAGATGTTGCTGCGAGGAGACCAGACAACCTTGGCTCCGCGCTTGGCGACGAGGTCAAAGTCGGCTTTGGAGAGGCCGAGGGCGTGCACCAGGGCAAGGTTTGATGCGATAATGTCTGTGCTGAGGCCGCCTCCTCTCGGAAGCGGCTTGGTGTCGAATTCTGGATCCGAGAGACAGTGAAACTCGTTTTCCGCCATGGCATCAACGCCCTCTCCGATGTGGCCGATGTAGCGGTGGAGCTTCTGGGCTCGGCTCCGGTCTATGGCGTCGATCCCGTAATCGCAGTCTCCATTGCGAAGAATGCCGTCAATGTCGTCGAGCGGAAAGACGGCGTTGGTGCTTGCGGGCGAATCAAGCCCGTCCCCCAGTCCCTGTTGGAAATCGAGGTTGCGGACCAGGCCGGGAGCCATGTGGCCGCCGACGATAGAGGTGGTGCCGGAGAAGAGGTGCCTCAGCTCGCCCCATGTCGATGCATCGAGCTCTGTTCCGTTGGGAACGGCGTTGTGTTTCTGGTACCCTCTCGTGCCGACCCTCCAGTCGTGGCGGTGGTTGTAGAGCTGGCCCGTGCTGCGCAGCGGGTTTGCCATGGCGTAGTCGAGATGCTCGTGCGTGTTGACGAAGCCGGGCGATATCACGGACCCTGTGCACAGCACTATGGTGCTGTCGCTGTCGCCCCGGCACTCTGCGCGGCCCCGGCCAACGCGTGCAATTATGTCATTCTTGACGAGCACGCAGCCATCTTCTATGGCGCCGTCAGTGGTCAAGACGGTGCCTCTGAGGAGCACATTGTCGGAGCGGCTCTTGGACACGACTCGGCACCCGGCGGCATTGGCATCAGTGGTGCGCAAGTACAGAACCACCATCAGGACCGCTATGACGACCAGGGCAGTGCGCGCCGAGCGCCGGGCACTGGGCATGGCGGAGCGCCGACGGAGATGGAAGCTATTCAGAAGCGCAGCAAATGAATGCCCTGGCCAAAGGTGGACGGTCGTAGAGATGGGTTGTGTTGAGAGAGAATTTCAGGCGGTAAGGCCAGGTGCCGCTCTGTAATTGGGCCTAGTAGCTCGGCCCTTGGCGGTGCGGATCCCTGTTGTCACTCGCCAGATATCACCACTGCGTTAGCCCAATGCCTCAATTGAAATGGCATTGTCTGTCTGCGCAACCAAGAAGTGCAGTTGCAGTACGTGCGCTTATCGCGAGTGATGCTGGGGCTCCTCTATATATAATTAGCCTAACAAGGTCAAATTATCACGGGCTTGTGCAGGCCTCTGCAGTTATACTTCAACACGACCTCGGGTTGCATCAGAGGCTAGACCATGATTCATAAGAGTAGAAACGATGTCAAAGTTCTTTCGTCTCCACAGAAATAATCGCGATTGCTTCAAGGAGGTTTTCTAATGAAAAAGAAACCCGGGTTTTATCACACGCAAGCTGAAATCGCCTCCTTGGCAGCATATACTAGCGTGGTCTCGATTGGCTGGGTCTTAGCCGCATGAGCCCAAGTTCTCATTGCCGTTGCTGAGAAGGGATGTATTTCTACTTACCAAGAAAATTACCAAGTTTTAATGTGAAAAAAAGGCTGAAAGTGCATGGCACATCTGATGCGGCAAAATACTTGATTGGGCACGGCTTCTACCTGAACAAACTGATCCTGACAGGTTTCTACCTAATCTCCTCTGTATTCGGGAACGACAAAGTGAAATTCTGCATTAGTTGACGTGCTTCAGGGTTTAAATAGTTCCGGTTTCGTTTTATTGATGCAGAACTAGGTGATTGGCTTCTCCAACGCCATCGTAGTCAAATCATAGCACCTTGTGGTGTGGGCTCCTCAGGTCACATCCACCACGCCACCTTTAGGATTATCTTATTGATAAACCTCAGTAAGACGTCCAAAGGATATGTATAACCAGTAACACTTGATTCCTCACAATTGCCTGGGACTACTACGGTAGAGTGGCGAAATTGCTTGTCATATGTCGTGAACACTGACATCACCATTTGAAATTGGTATCTCAAGCGAACGGAGGGTATTCTGGAGAAGAAAGAAAGTACACAGCTAATGTAAGTTTTATCTGGAAGGCTAAACTGGCGATTTTGTCATGAGAATTTCAAAACATAAAAACAAAACCTGACTGTCTCATGAAGGTATTAAAATCAGATGATACCGCTGAAAAAGCGAACCCACATACAAGATGTCAAAAAACAAGATAAAAGCATGGATATGAAACTGGATCGATTCTTTGGTGTTGTCGCCAAAGCCCCTGCACCACCAATTCCGGTGTTGCGACCGGCCAACCATGCGTCTGCCCATAATCCTTGACTATTTTGTCCCAAAGTCTATACGCCCTAGCCCCTGCATGATATTTCTTCCCATCGCAGTCTTCAAGCCGAGGCCACGAGTTTATGAAGAGACTCTGTAAGATATTTATAAACGGAATCAGCAAGCTCGCTATCAGCAATGCTATCATCTCCGGCAATGCAAATATCCTTCATTCCATCATAAATGTCGTGACAGCGTTCCCACTGCACCGTGTATCTTTGGTGGACTATCGCCTCTCGTTCTTCGAGACTATCAGGTCCTGTACCAATATAATCCCAACAGGCTTGGTTCAAACCGCCCGAAAGACCATTCAATTTGCTAAAAAGCTCATCGTCCAGCCCTTCTTTTCTTGAAAATCTCGCAATGTCGTCTAGGGCTCCCCAGCATACCCTGATACTATCGCAATAGGCATAAAACGCCACAGTTCTGTCTGGCGAAAACGAGGTGTTGTTCGTAAGTTCGTTTTGCTTTCTGGCAATGAGGGTCAGGAGGCGCATCCTAAGCGACTTTGCGTCACTCTGTTGGAGTGTGCCAATCGCGTATGGTCGAATACGAGAAAGTTGACCTTGGTTTGTATCGGCAGTATGGACCTGGAAAAAGCGCCTGTCCGCCACTGTGCCAGCGATATCCATCAAGGTCTTCCATCCACCGGGATGATAAGCCGACCAGTTTGTCAGATCATAGACGATTCCTTCAATGCTCACCCACAAGTCAGTGGGCGTGTTGTGCTTTGCGAGCTCGGTGACAGTAATCTCCCGTGCAGGAATATCAGTACGCGGCTTGCCACCACGGCATGAGTCGTGATACCTGCCATGTGGCTGAGGGAAGAGCCCCAACGACTCTAACCTGTCACGGACGGCTTCACCAAACGAACCGCTGCCACTGATAAAAGTGTGACCCTGCCCACCTGCCATATTGACTTTGACTGTTTCAGAAATATCGAGAAGCGTGTCTGAAACTCCCTTCGCCTCGTCATATGTTTGTTGTTTCCCGTCTCGAACAATGCAGCTAGGACCATTCGAGGTGGCTAAATGCACTTCAAGCGGTAGAGACTTTGTAAAAGAGGCGAATTCCTCAAAGTACGGTACGCTGCTCGTATTTCTGGCCGCTACAACGAGAATGATCTTGCCGCCTTTCTCTTTGAGATCTGAAGCACAAGATCTCTCCTTCAGAAATCCCAAAAATGGTCCCACACCGGAACCTTGCGCGATCAGAAGCATGGGTTGAGCGTTGTCAGAAGGAAGGCGAAAGTGTGGCCTGGGTGTCAACACAGCTTTGATAGATGACCCTGGAGGCAATGAGCGGAATAAATCTCCAGAGTGGCCCGAGCCATGGGCAATTGTCAAGGACAATCGTGTGGTTTGGTTTGCTAACCTCTCCGCCAAAGCAATAGTGTAATACCTGGGCGAAGTCCGGAGGTTATCGGGGTGACTCGGTATGCCATAATCCGATTTGAACTCCTCTGGCCACACCTGAATAGTGTCGCCGGGTTGAATTGGTGGACAGCATGGGACGACAATAGCCAAGCTGGTAGTTTTGCTACCAACAATGGAACATGACTCAATCTTCACATCAACTGGAGGCGGCCCAGATACGAATCTAGCGGCAGTTGATCGCTTAATTAGCCCCTCCAGAATATCTTCGGATGGTTGCGTGGATACTCGGGGCAGTCCTCCAGTCGTGTGTTGACGGCCGACGCCAAGGACAAGGGGCAGGAAGCCCATGGCTCTGAAACGATGTCGTTTGAGAAACCACGAATAAGTTTGTTGGAGGATCTTGAAAGAGTTTGAAGCCTGTCCGTCAGGATTGGCCTTCAAGTATTCGTCAATTGCTTCGTGCGCCTCCTCAAGAAATTCCAACATTTGTCGGATGCGCATGGGCAAAAGAGAACGACGTTTGATCTTCTGCATCAGCAACTCACTGTCTTTGCGACGTGCGTTGACTCCTAAGAAGCAATCCATGGCGTGAAACAGGGGTGAATTTATGCCACTGTTCGAAATTTCCCCGGGGACGATGGGTTGACCAATCTCTGGGTAAGTTCTGCCCCAAATGACTGGGTCGTAATAATTCGGTCCGTCGCACGTTGCAATCGGAACACCCGTGAAGATTTTGCCACAGTCCACGATGGCACGACAGATTGACTCAAAGCTGTTGGCCAGTGTCTCCTCTGGGCTAAGATACTCCATGTGCTTTGTTGCATCCAACATGGCACTGAGCGCCGGGGTAAACTTGCGTTCCATGCGAATCTGCACTTCAGGATTCATACGCTCCTCTGGCAGATTGAAATATGGGATTGCAAGTTCGAATTCGCCATTTTCCCTGGACCGATAGTTGTCCAAGAAATCATCTTCAATCATTCGCTTCGGTGCCTCGCGCCCAAGCCTCTTGGATACAGCCTCCCATGCTGAGAGAAGGTTTTGAGGTAGACCTTCTGATGTGAAGCTGTTGTCTGTGCTGAGACAACGTTCTTCCCACTTGAACCCGTGAGCAAGAGTGCTTAGGATGATGGAAACTCGTGGGAGAAACTGGCGAGGCAACTCGTCTATTACTTGGACGAGACATGGTAGATTCTCAATGGCAGAGTGCAATGTCCCCGTACGGAGGAGATGCTGGAGCTGCGATATGATTGAATCCAAATTCTTTAGATCGGATGGAAGATTGGGCTCAACTTCTGCTGGGCTCAGGAACCCAGACTTTTGACGGAAAAGTTTCTCCATGCTGATGGGCAGCGAATGATTCCAAGAGATAAAATAAGACAGCTTTTAGGAATGCAAGAAAGCAGAAAAAGTTCAAAGTTCTTTATTAAAACAGAAGCTCAATGAGTGAAGACTGGTATGCTAAGTGTTCAGTATGAGTTTAATGGCACATCTTATATCCCCTTATACAATCCCTTCAACCAACTCATCTAGCGAATATCAAAAGTTTTCAGCGCAAAATGCGGCTCTAGATTCAAGCAATGCATCATTAGCTTCATTGGTGGGGTGATATTGAATGTGCGACTCTACGCGCGTGACCTGCCGCGCCTCGTTTTATTGAGTGTTGGCTGTTCCTAACCCCACGAGGGCGGTTTGCTTTGCGTTATTTATTGCGAATAGTTTATTTATATCATTAGATGTTGGCGATTTGCCTCTGTGGCTTTTCAGAAGACCATATTACGTGAGTTTTCCCTTCATTAGCGCCAACAATATGGTCCATTTAGCCGCCGAGTTCAGGCGCAATGAGGCGCTCGGCGAGATTACTGGATATATTTGCATCAAAAGTGTATACCAGATAACGAAAGATAGCCCCTGCATGCAGCACGGGAGGGCCGAGACTAGGCATGTACGAGTCGTGTATGTATTGAACTAGGATGCATGCGGGAAAGGCACGCGGGAGACTAATGCACGAGAACCGGTTGCTTCCCCTCCGGACCACTCAGAATGTCCAGGTAGTCAGGTATCAGTTGGTGGCATGAAGCCCAGTAAGATGGAATCACGAGGATTTCGGACGAGACAGTCTAGGCCCGACGGCAAGTCATGTGCAGGATCTTATTAGTTGCATATTCAGCCCCTCTTTCGCCGAGTCCTGCATGACGATGGAGAATCCTGCAAAGTGCAGTAGCTGAGCCCGGGATTGCTGTCAGGTCACAGAGAGCGTAATTATTAATCAGCATGTTCGTAATCCATTTGAAGGGCTCTTGAATTAAATTATAGACCCCATCTTCAAGTCTAATGATTTACTTCGATACATTGCATGGCAGACCTGATGGGTGATCGAATAAGTGCTCAGTTTGGTGTTGGCCTGTGCTATATGCTCTAGGGAAAAAGCCAAGTGGGGCTAGAATCGGGAGAGAAAACGAATCCTGAATTGTATTTTGGTGGGATTTGGAATTAAAAAGCCTGGCATGATTCAAACACAGATCCTTTGATTGGATTACTATAGTCCTGCGTTGGTGGCGGGAATAACTAAGCAGTCCAGCCCCGAATCCTTGTGTTGGTTATTCTCTGATGCCGTATTCGAGGCCTTCACATCTGTTTTCGCTTTTCCTCTTTTGTCCTAGTACGGCGCTCACTAAACCATTACAGTCATCAATGTACAGGGAATTGTAGGGTAATACCAACTGTTACAGACAGGGTTTCTCGGCTGAGAGACGCCACTATCATTATGGTCGCATGGAAAGATCTCGATGTAAGTGGATACTCAGTACCAAAGGGCCTAATCTCTTTCTGGGGGTGCCGAGGCATGATCCTTGCTTTTTGGGCAGTTGAGAATAAAGGAGGAACTATCGCGCTTCTGCATCGTCCTACTTTTAAAATATCCATAATTATTCACAACCTTTACCCATCTGTTTATATTAATTAACCCAAATTGCTCACGAAGTCAGCTGATGTAGATTACAAAAGTTGTATGTCGTTTCCATCCTTCTTAATTTATAGTTGGTTTACCAATCTCCTTTCAAAGTGGAGTTGATATTTGGCTAAGAAGTTGAAAAAATGTACAATTTAGAATATAGCTCTCAACCTCTGTGTTTTGGGGTGTGATTACGAGTTCGAGCCAACTCAAAAAATGATCTCAAATCTGTTCAAAATTTGCATAAGACAACGCTTTCCCCCATTCGAACCGTATTTCCGTGCACAAAATAGTACAGGGTGTCCA